>BLSH010331100.1:198942-236108 GCA_018402905.1 Glandirana rugosa | reverse complement strand
AAGGGTGGGTGGAAGATGATGTGGAGGATGATGAGGTCCTAGACCCCACATGGAATGAGGGTCATGCGAGTAACGTGTGGAGTTTGGAGGAAGAGGTGGTGGTCGCACAGAGGCACCAGCACAGCAAAAGAGGAAGCAGGTTGCAAAAGCGGAGCGAGCGTCCCCTAGACAGTAGACCTGCTACTACCCACCGCACCCAGGGACCTAGCACACCAAAGGCAGCTCAAAGGCGTTCCCCCACGTGGCATTTCTTCAGACAATGTGCTGACGACAAGACTCGAGTGGTTTGCAAGCTGTGCAATGATAGCCTGAGCCAGGGCATAAATGTTCTCAACCTGAGCACAACCCCCATGACCAGGCACCTAAATTCAAGGCACAAGCTGCATTGGAATAATTACCTCAAAATCCAAGAAAGGTCTCGGCCTCCTCCTGCTTCCTCTTCTGCTGCTGCCTCGGCCTCTTCCTCCACCTCTACAGTGACAGTGTCACCTGCCACCCAGCAAACAGACGATATGACAGCAACACCACCATGTCCATGTTTTGTGTATATGTGTATATATATGTATGTGTATATGTATGTATATATGTATATATATTTTTTTTTTTTTTTTTTGGTTGAACTGGATGGACTTGTGTCTTTTTTCAACCTGACTAACTATGTAACTATGTAACTATGTCCGCCACCGTCCCCAAGCATTTCCACATAGTCCCATGGAAGCTCACAGCTGTCCATCTCCCAAACACTGGAGAGAAAGAGGAAGTACCCCCCTACCCACCCGCGATCCCTGGCCCTGAATGCCAGCATTTCAAAATTCCTGGCCTTTGAAATGCTGTCATTCCGTCTGGTGGACACGGACAGTTTCAAAAACCTGATGGCGGTGGCTGTCCCACAGTACGTGGTACCCAGCCGCCACTACTTTTCCAGGCGAGCCATCCCTTCCCTGCACAAACAAGTCGGAGACAAGATCAAGTGTGCACTGCGCAACGCCATCAGTGGCAAGGTCCACATAACCACTGATACATGGACCAGTAAGCACGGACAGGGACGCTATATCTCGCTAACTGCACACTGGGCAAATGTAGTGGCGGGTGGGCCTAAGCCGGCTAGCCATTTGGCGCATGTCCTTCCACCACCGAGGATTGCAGGACATTTCTCTTTGCCTCCTGTTGCCTCCTCCTCCTACTGCGCTTCCTCCTCCTCGACCACCCACTCATCCGCTCAGCGTAACACCTTCACCACCAACATCAGCACATCCGGGGGAAATGACAGCAGGCTGTTTTAAAACTGATATGTTTGGGGAATAAACCCCACACTGTGCAGGAGCTGTGGACGGGCATTGAACAACAGACCAATGAATGGTTGTTGCCACTGAGCCTCAAGCCCAGCCTGGTGGTGTGCGACAATGGCCGAAATCTGGTAGCGGCTCTGGGCCGAGCCGGTTTGAGGCACATCCCTTGCCTGGCGCATGTGCTAAATTTGGTGGTACAGAATCTTCTAAAAAACTACCCGGATATGTCAGAGCTGCTGCATAAAGTGCGGGCCGTCTGTGCACACTTTCGGCGTTCTCACCCTGCTGCTGCTCGCCTGTCTGTGCTGCAGCGGAACTTCGGCCTTCCCGCTCACCGCCTCATATGCGACGTGCCCACAAGGTGGATCTCCACCTTGCACATGCTGGATAGACTGTGCGAGCAGCAGCAGGCAATAGTGGTGTTTCAGCTGCAGCACGCACGGGTCAGTCGCTCTGTGGAACAGCAACACTTCACCACCAACGAGTGGGCCTCCATGCGAGACCTGTGTAGCGTATTGCGGTGTTTTGAGTACTCCACCAACATGGCCAGTGCCGATGACGCTGTTCTCAGCGTTACTATACCACTTCTATGTCTCCTTGAAAAAACACTTCGGGCCATGATGGAAGAGGATGTGGCACAGGAGGATGAGGAGGAGGAGGAGGAAGAGGGGTAATTTCCACGGTTATCAGGCCAGTCATTCGCAAGTGGCTCGGAGGGTGGGTTCCTGCACCAGCATAGGCCAGGTCCAAAATATTCAAGCCAGGGCACAGTTCTGGAGGACGAGGAGGACGAGGAAGATGAGGAGGAGTAGGAGGAGGAATTGCAGCAAGGTGGCACCCAACGCAGCTCGTGGGCATCACTGGAGCGTGGCTGGGGGGATACAGAGGACACAGATGATATACCTCCCACAGAGGACAGCTTGTCTTTGCCTCTGGGCAGCCTGGCACACATGGCCGACAACATGCTGCAGTCCCTGCGCAACGACAGCCGAGTTTCCCACATTGTAACTTCTTCTGATTACTGGGTGGCCACCCTTCTGGGTCCCCGTTACAAGGACAACATGCCGTCCTTAATTCCCTCACTGGAGCGTGAGAGGAAGATGCGTGACTACAAGTGCACACTGGTAGAGGTGCTGCTGAGGGCATTCCCAAATGACACCGGGGGCTCAGCGGAAGCACAAGGCAAAGGCAGAGGAGGAAGAGGCCACCAACGCAGCTGTGGCACAGCCAGCACCTCAGAAGGCAGGGTTAGCATGGCCGAAATGTGGCAAAGCTTTGTCAGCAGCCCGCCACAACAAACAGCACCACCAGCCGATAGACAACGTCTTAGCAGGAGGCAGCATTTCAGCAACATGGTGCAAGAGTACGTGTGCAAACGCCTACACGTACTGACTGATGGGTCTGCCCCATTCAAAATCTGGGTCTCCAAATTGGCCACATGGCCTGAGCTTGCCCTTTATGCCTTGGAGGTGCTGGCCTGCCCTGCAGCCAGTGTATTGTCGGAACGTGTGTTTAGCACGGCAAGGGGCGTTATCACAGACAAGCGGAGCCGTTTGTCCACATCCAACGTGGACAAGCTAACCTTTATTAAAATGAATCAGGCATGGATCCCACAAGACTTGTCTGTACCTTGTGCAGAATAAACATTTAGACCGGACTCACACAGCCATTCATATACTTGTTTTTTTGAATAGGCCTCAATATTTTGGGGGCTACCCCAATTATAAACAAACAAAAAAAAAAATACCATGTTGGCTACCTCCTTCTCCTCCTCGACCACCGCCACTTCAACCTACACTGCCATGGTCACGGCCTAGTCAACCTCTAGGCTCCTACTCCACATCCACCCCCTTCCCATTTTTTTATTTGATTTTAATTTATTTTCCCTATCTCAATTTTTTTGTAGGGCACTTGCCCTACTCTTACCCCCATTTTACTTCCTTTTGCAGCCCTCTAGCACTTGCCAGGACATTGTTACAGCCATTTTTGTGCCTAAAAGTTCGGGTCCCCATTGATTTCAATGGGGTTCGGGGTCCGTGCGAACGTTCGGGTTCTGTCCGGACCCGAACCCGGACTTTGTCCCGAAGTTCGGCCGAACCAGCAGAACCCGAACTTCCAGAGGTTCGCTCAACTCTAATCTTGTAGATACCCTGCATCAACTCCTGAGGAAGCTCACGAAACGCATTGAGTAAAGATGCATTGTATACCTATACCACCTCTGTATTGACCTTCATATATATGTTCTTGGTTGTGAGCATACTTTATGCCCTATTTGCAGAAATTTTGATATGTTTGTTCATATTTTGTTGTTTATACCACAAACAATAAATCAAGCATTTCAATGGAATATTTGGATATGTTTCTTTGACCTTATGTCCGCCTCACTCAAAGTCCCATGGGCGCTCTTTGATTTTTCAATGTAATAATAGAGATGGAGGCGTAGAATAATAGAGGAAAGTAGCAGACTATCCCCTCTCTTGTTCTGGTTCCGTGATTATGTCATGTTGTAGTACAGTGGTCAGTCCGAGTAGTTGTAAGGAGTTGTAAAGGCAGAAGGTTTCTTATCTTAATGAATTCTATACATTAAGATCAAAAACCTTCTGTGTGTAGCAGCCTCCCCAGCACCCCTAATTACTTACCTGAGCCCCTTTTCTCTGCAGCGATGTCTACGAGTGTCTTAGCTGTCCCAGTTACTCCTCCTGATTGTCTGACACAGCAGCGGCGCCATTGGCTCCCGCAGCTGTCAATCAAAATCAGTCAACCAATAAGGGGAGAGGGGGGGATGGGGCTGGGTCGGGGCTCCGTGTCAGAATGGATACACAGATCTCTGACTCAGCTCGGGTGCCCCCTGTAGCAAGCTGCTGGCTGAGGGGGCACTCACCAGAATGAGGGGCCAAGAGAGCAGAAGAGGGACCCGAGAAGAGGAGGATCCAGGCTACTATGTGCAAATCCAACTGCACAGAGGAGATAAGTATAACATGTTTGTTATTTAAAAAAAAATACAGCAATCACTTTAACATCATTTTGTGCATCAGTGACAAGGACTCTATTATGGGGACATTCGGGGTCAGGGGTAACCTGTCCTTTTGGGGAGTGGGCACTGCCAATAAACTATCTCTGTCTCTCTATCTCTGTCCTTCCACGGTTTTAGGAGATTAACATGTTAAAAACTGCTCTGGCTTCCTTTTCCCAGGCTGGTAAACTTTGTAGTTCACTTCCCCTACTCTTTCCCTAATTTCAAAGGGACCCTGCCACTTTGCCAGGAATTTACTTTCAACCGTGGGGACTAGCACCAGCACTCTGTCTCTGGGATTGAAAGTTCAGGTTTTGGCACTCTGATTGCAAACCCTTCTCTGGGCTTCCTGGGTTTGCTCCATATGCTCTCGTACAAGTGGCAAGCCAGTTTTGATTCGATTCTGCATCAAGAAGACGTGTTCTATGATGCTTTTATATGGGGTGGTCTCTCCTTCCCGCGCCTCTTTTGCGACATCTAGCAACCCCTGGGATGTCTACCATACACTAGTTCAAAGGGGGAATACCCCATAGACGCCTGCGAAACCTCTCATATGGCAAACATGAGGTACTGCAGCAAAAAATCCCAATTTCACCC
The DNA here is from genome assembly GCA_018402905.1 of Glandirana rugosa. Taxonomy (NCBI): domain Eukaryota; kingdom Metazoa; phylum Chordata; class Amphibia; order Anura; family Ranidae; genus Glandirana; species Glandirana rugosa. The sequence continues at coordinate 231,209 of BLSH010331100.1, read as the reverse complement.
ATCTTTATCCACCACCTTTTTAGAATACTCTTGAGGGTCTTGTTAAACCTTTCCACCAGACCGTCAGTTTGGGGGTGGTAAACAGAGGTACGGAGATTTTGTACAACTTGCACAATTCTCTGGTCCCTCTGGACATGAACGGGTTACCCTGATCTGTCAGGATTTCTTTAGGGATCCCCACCCGACTAAACACCTGGACCAGCTCCTTGGCGATAGTCTTAGCAAAGGTATTCCGCAAGGGTATGGCCTCAGGATAGCGGGTCGCATAGTCCAGGATCACCAGGATGTGCTGGTGTCCCTGGGCAGATTTTACTACTGGTCCCACGAGATCCATGCCAATTTGCTCATATGGCACTTCAATTATGGGAAGTGGGACAAGGGGACTACGAAAATGGGGTGATGGGGCTGTCATTTGACACTCAGGGCATGATTCACAGTGTTCTTTGACTTTTGCATACACCCAGGCCAGAAGAATCTCTGGGTTATTCTCTCCTTGGTTTTCTCCATACCCAGACATCCCCTCATTACATACCCATGGGCCAGATCTAGCACCAGCCTACGGAAGGATTTGGGAACCACTATCTGTTCCACTTTGTCCTCCCTATGTTTCACCACCTGATACAACAAATTATTTTTAAGCGCCATGTAGGGAAAAGACACCCCCCAATTAAGGTACACAGGTTCCCCATCCATCACCTTCACGTTTATTCCCATAGTGACATCCCATAGTTGTTCTGTACAGAAGTCCTCTCTCCGGATCTCTAAGTAAGGTGCTACATTCGGTTCACTCTTGCCGTCAGGGTCAGAGACATTGTCTGGGTCATTAGCCCCCTGTTGTGAGCAATCTTCCAGCACCTCCTGCTCCCCAGCCAGTACAGCAAAAGGAAGAGGGTCTCCTCCCTCCTCGGTCCAGCCACCAGTCTCCCCTTCCATTTGGCAAAATGGGTCTGGTGAGAGGTCCTGTGCTTCCACAGCAAGGGGAGCTCTGTCCTCCAGACTCCCTGTGCCTTCCCAAAACCTCCAAAAATGGGGAAATTCCCTGCCCACTAGGGCGTCATAAAGTAGTGAAGGTACCACCCCCACTGAATGAGTCACACTACCGCAAGGGGTGTCAATCTCAACCACTGGCTTCTGGTAGTCACGAGTGTCCCCATGGATGCAAATTACTCCAACAGTGCTAGGGTGTAACCTTGCAGGGTCCACACAATTGCTGTTTACCAATGTTACCACACTACCCGAGTCAAGTAGTGCAGTGACTGGTCTCTTATCAACAAAAATCACACACATTTGCTTCTCCATGCAACTTGAAGATCATGCTGTATATGCGACCTGTGCAAAAAGAGAAAGGCGTCTATTCACATAAGTATAATCGCATTGCATGGGTCCATTATTCAGGGGGAAATTGGCAGCAATATGTCCTAAAGCATGGCATCGGTAGCACAGTATGTGTTCTATATCCAGTCCTCTCAAGGGTCCTCAAGACCTTCCTGGCTTCTTTGGCCAGTCTCTGGGTCTAGAGTCCACAGTCTCTTTAGCAGTATCAGTCTTATCAAATTTCCCCAAGACCCTGAACCCTGGAACAGTCTTACTCGGTCCGCCGGGCGACCTTTCACCTCTAGATACATTGGAGTGGGGCACAGATGGGTGCAACAAATCCTCAGCAGCTGTGAATATCTCCAGGAGGTCCACGAGTTGGTTGTCTGTTTTGGGTTCCCCATGACTGACCCATTTCCTCAAAGCAGCAGGGAACGCACGTAGATAGTGGTCCATGATCACACGCTCCACAATCTGGGGACCTGGCAAGGTCTCCGGCTGTAGCCATTTCCTGGTAAGATGCACGCGTTGGGCCCAGACTGCCATGGTGACCCCCAGGCATGCGAATATCTCTGCCTTTAAAGTCTCATAGTCCTGGGCTTTATCTGTTTACAGATTGAAATAGGCTTTTTGGGGTTCGCTGGTCAAGAATGGTGCTAGCAGTCCCGCCCACTGATCTTTTGGCCATCTATCCCGAAGAGCCATCAAGTCGGCTTTAGAGGAATGGCGGTACCTCCCCCTCCAGCTCACCCGGTATTGGTTTTTACTGACCATAAAAACCATAAAAGAACCATATGATGTGAAGATACGAGATATGCAGCACCAGAAACTACGGATACTGGAAGCCTGTGCTAGCATTTCTCCTGCAGTGTTGCTATCAGTGTGTGAAGAGTGGGAGAAGAGGGTTGCATTGACAATCCAACACAATGGGCAGCACATTGAACACATTTTATAAGTGGTCAGAAACTTGTAAATAACTCATGAAAGAATAAAGTTACGTTAAAACCAAGCACACCATTGTTTTTCTTGTGGAATTCCCAATAAGTTTGATGTGTCACATGACCCTCTTCCTATTGAAAAACAAAAGTTGGATTCAAAATGGCCACCATGGTCACCACCCATCTTGAAAAGTTTCCTCCCTCACATATACTAATGTGCCACAAACAGGAAGTTAATATCACCAACCATTCGCATTTTATTAAGGTGTATCCATATAAATGGCCCACCCTGTATATATATATATATATATATATATATACACAGTATATATACGCTGCATTCAGTGTAGACCAGTGTTTCTCAACCTTTTTACGGTGACATACCCCTGCCGGTCTAAAAAAATTTCCTAAGTACCCCTGTCTCGAGAAAAGTAATTGCTATTGTTTGGGTGTCATGGTTTCTGTGTGTGTGTAATGTCAGTATGTGTTTGTGATGATTTCTGTGTGTGTTTGTGATGGTTTTTGTTTGTGTGCAAAATCGTCATCAAATGCAGCCTCACCAGTGCCCATCACCTGATCAGTGCGCATCAATGCAGCCTCACCAGTGCCCATCAATGCAGCCTGATCAGTGCGTATCAATGCAGCCTCACTAGTGCCCATCAATGCAGCCTGATCAGTACGCATCAATGCAGCCTCACCAGTGCCCATCAATGCAGCCTGATCAGTGCGCATCAATGAAGCCTCGCCAGTGCCCATCAATGCAGCCTGATCAGTGCGCATCAATGCAGCCTCACTAGTGCCCATCAATGCAGCCTGATCAGTACGCATCAATGCAGCCTCACCAGTGCCCATCAATGCAGCCTGATCAGTGTGCATCAATGCAGCCTCACCGGTGTCCATCAATGCAGCCTCATCAAAGCCCATCAATGTAGCCTCACCAAAGCCCATCAGTGCAGCTTGATCAGTGCCCATCAGCTCAGCCTCATCAGTGCAACCTCACCAGTGTCCATCAATGCAGCCTGAACAGTGTCCATCAATGCAGCCTAACCAAAACCCATCAATGTAGCATCATCTGTGCCCATCAGCTCAGCTTCATCAGTGCAGCCCCATCAGTGTCCATCAATGCAGCCTCACCAGTGCCCATCAATGTAGCCTCACCAGTGTCAATCAATGCAGCCTGATCAGTGTCCATCAATGCAGCCTAACCAGTGCCCATCAGTGCAGCCTCACCATTGCCCATCAATGCAGCCTGATCAGTGTCCACCAATGCATCCAGAACAGCGTCCATCATTGCAGCCTCACTAGTGCCCATCAATGTAGCCTCACCAGTGTCCATCAATGCAGCCTAATCAGTGTACATCAATGCAGCCTCACCAGTGCCCATTGATGCAGCCTCACCAGTGCCCATCAATGTAGCCTGATCAGTGCCCATCAATGTAGCCTCATCCGTGCCCATGAATGTAACCTCACCAGTGCCCATCAATGGAGCTTGATGAGTGTCCTTTAATGCAGCCTCGCCAGTGCCCATCAATGCAGCCTCACCAGTGCCCATCAATGTAACCTCACCAGTGTCCATCAATGCAGCCTCATGAGTGCCCATCAATGCAGCCCGATCAGTAACCATCAGTGCAGCCTCACCAGTGCCCATCAATGCAGCCTCACTGGTGCCCATCAATGCAGCCTCACTAGTGCCAATCAATGCATCCTGTTCAGTGCCCATCAGCTCAGCCTGTTCAGTGCCCATCAGTGCAGCCTATCTGTGTCCATAGAATACATTAAGTTGAAAATCTTCAGCCTTTACAACCAACTTAACTGTTTGGGGGGTTTAATTAATTTAAAATGCTATTTGTAATATGCAGCATGGAGGGGGTTAATGTATTGTCATTGGTCACTGATGCATTAGTGACCAGTGGCAATTAATTAACCCCTTTGTGCTGCATTAGTGGCAGTAGCACCAGTGGCTGTGTTAATTACCCTTTTGTGCTACATCATAAAGGGGTTAATTAACACAGCCTCTGGTGTCACTGATGCAGCACAACGGAGTTAATTAATATACAGTCAGTGCAGGCAGTGTAAGAATATGTATAAACAGTGTAGTGTGTGTGTATATACACACATACATGCTGCATTCAGTGTAGACTATATATACAGCACATTCAGTGTAGAGTATATACAGTCAGTGCAGGCATTGTAAGAATATATATATATATACAGTATAGTGTGTGTGTGTATATATATATATATATATATACACACAGTATAGTGTCTCACAAAAGTGAGTACACCCCTGACATTTTTGTAAATATTTTATTATATCTTTTCATCTGGCAACACTGAATAAATGACACTTTGCTACAATGTAGAGTAGTGAGTTTACAGCTTGTATAACAGTGTAAATTTGCTGTCCTTTTAAAATAACTCAACACACAGTCATTAATGTCTAAACTGCTGGCAAAAAAAGTGAGTACACCCCTAAATGAAAATGTTCAAATTGGGCCCAATTAGCCATTTTCCCTCCCTGGTGTCATGTGACTCGTTAGTGTTACAAGGTCTCAGGTGTGAATGGGGAGCAGGTTTGTTAAATTTGGTGTTATTGCTCTCACTCTCTCATACTGGTAACTGGAAGTTCAACATGACACCATGGCAAAGAACTCTCGGAGGATCTGAAAAAAAGAATTGTTGCGCTACATAAAGATGGCCTAAACTATAAGAAGATTGCCAAGACCCTTAAACTGAGCTGCAGCACTGTGGCCAAGGCCATAAAGCGGTTTAACAGGACATGTTCCACTCAGAACAGGCCTCGCCATGGTTGACCAAAGAAGTTGAGTGCCCATGCTCAGTGTCATATCTAAAGGTTGTCTTTGGGAAGTAGACGTATGACTGCTGCCAACATTACTGCAGAGGTTGACGGGTTGGGGGGGTCAGCATGTCAGTGCTCAGACCATACGCCGCGCACTCCATCAAATTGGTCTGCATGGCTGTTGTCCCAGAAGGAATCCTCTTCTAAAGATAATGCACAAGAAGGCCCGCAAACAGTTTGCTGAAGACAAGCAGACTAAGACCAAGATAAACTTATTTGGTTCAGATGGTGTCAAGCATGTGTGGCGGCAATCAGGTGAGGAGTACAAAGAAAAGTGTGTCTTGCCTACAGTCAAGCATGGTGGTGGGAGTGTCATGGTCTGGGGCTGCACGAGTGCTACCGGCACTGGGGAGCTACAGTTCATTGAGGGAACCATGAATGCCAACATGTATTTTGGCTTACTGAAGCAGAGCATGATCCCCTCTCTTTGGAGAATGGCCACAGGGCAGAATTCCAACATGATAACGACCCCAAACACACTTCCAAGATGAGCACTGCCTTGCTAAAGAAACTGAGGGTAAAGGTGATGGACTTGCCAAGCATGTCTCCAGACCTAAACCTTATTAAACATCTGTGGGGCATCCTTAAATACTTCTCTTTAGGTGGACGTCATATGACGTCCTGCCTTTGAGTGGTGATATCTGAAAGGTGCCTGCAGCTACAGGCACCATTCAGATATTGTTTTTTTCAGCCGGCGATCCTGTGTTTGATAAAAGTGGTCTTAGCAGCAGATTCGCCGCGAGATCACTTTTATCAGCAGTGGGAGAGGTGCCCCCCCCGCCGCTTTCCCATCATCTCTGCCGCTTACCGGACCTGCCGGCAGCGGCGGAGATGATCGGATCCGTCCCCCCCAGTGTCCATGAAGCCGCTCACTTGGCTCCATAATACGGCAGAAAATTACATCAGAAATCACTTCCGCCCAACCATCTTAACCACTTCAGCCCCGGAAGAATTTCCCACTTTAGGACCAGAGCACTTTTTGCGATTCGGCGCTGCGTCGCTTAAACTGACAATTGCGCGGTCGTGCGACGTTGTACCCAAACAAAATTTGCGTCCTTTTTTTCCCACAAATAGAGCTTTCTTTTGGTGGTATAAACAAAAGAAGAGCGACCATTTTGCAAAAAAACCCAAATTTCTTACTTTTTGCTAAAATTCAAATCCAAAAAAAAAATAAAAAAACATTTTTTTTCACCGTTTTTGGCCGATTTATATAATTCCTCATATTTGCGATAAAAAAAATTGCAATCGGCGTTTATTGATTGGTTTGCGCAAAAGTGGCCGCGTTTACGGATGGTGAGAATTCATTTCTGGGGTTTTTATTTTTTCTTATTTTTTACTAGTAATGGCGGCGATCTGCGATTTTTAGCGGTAATGCGATATTGGGGGGGACATGTCGGAACATTTTGACACTTTTTTGGGACCAATGACATTTATTCAGCGATCAGAAATTTAAATGTCCACTGATTCCTGTATAAATGTCATTGGCAATGAAGGGGTTAACCTGCAGGGGGCAGTGAAGGGGTTAATAGTGTTCCCTGGGTGTGTTCTTACTGTGGGGGGGTTGGGCTAACATGGGCATGAGAGATCTAACTGATCCCAGTGACAGGGATCAGTAGATCTCTCATGCCCCACTGACAAGGCGGGGAACCGCAGTGTTTACATCGGCGGTTCCCCGTTCTTTCTCTGTAGCCGCTCATCGCGGCTCGCCGGCGGACATCGGGTCCGCCCGAGCCGCGGGCACACTCCCCAGGAGTGCGGCGGGCGCGCGCCCCCTGGTGGCCAAATGCGAATCGCCGCTTATTTACGCCGATTCGCGCAGCGCTCCCCCACTGCCGCCGTGAAAACACGGCGCGCGGTGGGGAACCGGTTAAAGGGCCTTTTTTTTTTTTTGACTGTCATTTTTTTCATATAATTTTTTTTTTTGCATTTTACTGTAAATATGAGATCTGAGGTCTTTTTGACCCCTGATGTCATATTTAAGAGGTCCTGGCATGCTTTTTTCTATTACTATATATCTATCTATGTTTACATTTCTTGTAATAGGAATAAAAGTGATCAAATTTTTTTTTTTAAAAAGAACAGTGTAAAAATAAAAAGTAAAATAAATAATAAGAAAATTGAAAGTGCCCCGTCCCCGCGAGCTGCGCGCAGAAGCAAACGCATAACTAAGTCCTGCCCACATATGAAAACGGTGTTCAAACTACACATGTGAGGTATCGCCACAATCATTAGAGCGAGAGCAATCATTTTAGCACTAGACCTCCTCTGTAACTCAAAACTGCTAACCTGTAGAATTTTTTAAAGTCGCCAATGGAGATTTTTAAGCTGCAAAGTTTGTCGCCATTCCGCGAGCGGACGCAATTTTAAAGCATGACATGTTGGGTTTCGTTTTACTCGGCGTAACATTATCTTTCACAGTATGGAAAACATTGGCCTAACTTTACTGTTTTCTTATTTTTTAACTAAAAAAACAGAATTTATTTTAAAAAAAAAAGCACGCTTGGAAGGCCGCTGCGCAAATACGGTGCAACATAAAGTTTTGCAATGACCGCCTTTTATTCTCTAGGGTGTTAGAAAAAATATATATATAATATTTGGGGGTTCTAAGAAATTTTATAGCAAAAAAACTGTTTTTAACTCGTAAACACCGAACCCAAAAAACAGGCTCGGTATGGAAGTGGTTAAACGGAAGGTGGAGGAGCGCAAGGTTTCTAACATCCACCAGCTCCATCATATCATCGTGGAGGAGTGGAAGAGAACTCCAGTGACAACCTGTGAAGCTCTGGTCAACTCCATGCCCAAAAGAGTTAAGGTAGTGCTGGAGAATAATGGTGGTAACACAAAATATTGACACATTGGGCCCAATTTGGACGTTTTCACTTAGGGAGTACTCTGTTTTGTTGCCAGCGGTTTATACATTAATGGCTGTGTGTTGAGTTATTTTAAGGGGGCAGCAAATTTACACTGTTATACAAGCTGTACACTCACTACTTTACATTGTAGGAAAGTGTCATTTCTTCATTGTTGCCACATGGAAAGATAGAAAAAAAATATTTACAAAAATGTGAGGGGTATACTCACTTTTGTGAGATACTGTATATATACATGCTGCATTCAGAGTAGACTATATATACAGCGCATTCAGTGTAGCCTATATACAGTCGGTGCAGGCAGTGTAAGAATATATATATATATATATATATATATATACTGTATATTATAGTGTAAGGGAAAAAAAAAATATATATATATACAGTTGTGCTCATAATTTTACATACCCTGGCAGAATTCATGATTTCTTGGCCATTTTTCAGAGAACACAAAAATATTTCTTTCACTCATGTGTATGTATATGAAATATTACACAATGTTGTGTAATATTTCATATACATATACATCATGGTTAGTGTGTGGCTCAAGCCAATTTTTTATCAATCAACTGTGTTTACTCTTTTTAAATCATAATGACAACAGAAAGTACCCAAATGACCCTGTTAAAATGTTTTCATACCCTGGTGATTTTGGCCTGAAAACATGCACACTAGTTGACACAAAGGGAATGAATGGCTATTAAAGGTAACCATCCTCACCTGTGACCTGTTTGCTTGTAATTAGTATGTGTGTATAAAAGATCATTGAGTTTCTGGACTCCTGACAGACTTATTGAGTGTAGACTATATACAGTGTATTCGTATTCGGGGGTGTACAGTATATAGTACACAACGTAGGCGGTGTATTAATATATCTATATACAGTGCATTCAGTGTAGACTATATATACAGTGCATTCAGTGTAGACTATATATGCAGTGCATTCAGCAGTGTACAGTATATAGTACACTTTAGGCGGTGTATTAATACAGTATCTCACAAAAGTGAGTACACACCTCACATTTTTGTAAATATTTTATTCTATCTTTTCATGTGACAACACTGAAGAAATGACACTTTGCTACAATGTAAAGTATTGAGTGTGCAGCTTGAATAACAGTGTAAATTTGCTGCCCCCCTCCAAATAACTCAACACACAGCCATTGATGTTTAAACTGCTGGCAACAAAAGTCAGTACACCCCTAAATGAAAATGTCCAAATTGGGCCCAATTAGTCCGTTTCCCTCCCCGGTGTCATGTGACTCGTTAGTGTTACAAGGTCTCAGGTGTGAATATGGAGCAGGTATGTTACATTTGGTGTTATCACGCTCACTCTCTCATACGGTCACTGGAAGTTCAACATGCCACCTCATGGCAAAGAGCTCTCTGAGGAGCTGAAAAAAATAATTTTTGCTCTACATAAATATGACCTTGGCTATAAGAAGATTGCAAGACCCTGAAACTGAGCTGCAGCACAGTGGCCAAGACCATACAACAGTTAAACGGGACAGGTACCACTCACAACAGGCCTCGCCATGGTCGACCAAAGAAGTTGAGTGCACATGCTCAGCGTCATATCCAGAGGTTGCCTTTGAGAAATAGACGTATGAGTGCTGCCAGCATTTCAGCAGAGGTTGAAGGGGTGGGGGGTTAACCTGTTAGTGCTCAGACCATACGCCGCAAACTGCATCAAATTGGTCTGCATGGCTGTCGTCTCAGAAGGAAGCCTCTTCTAAAGATGATGCACAAGAAACCCCGTAAACAGTTTGTTGAAGACAAGCAGACTAAGGTCATGGATTACTGGAACCATGTCCTGTGGTCTGTTGAGACCAAGATAAACTTATTTGGTTCTGATGGTGTCAAGCGTGTGTGGCGGCAACCAGGTGAGGAGTACAAAGACAAGCGTGTCTTGCCTACAGTCAAGCATGGTGATGGGAGTGTCATGGTCTGGGGCTGCATGAGTGCTGCCGGCACTGGGGAGCTACAGACCATTGAGGGAACCATGAATGCCACCATGTACTGTGACATACTGAAGCAGAGCATGATCCCCTCCCTTCGGAGACTGGGCCGCTGGGCAGTATTCCAACATGATAATGACCCCAAACACACCTCCAAGATGACCACTGCCTTGCTAAAGAAGCTGAGGGTAAAGGTGCTGGACTGGCCAAGCATGTCTCCAGACCTAAATCCTATTGAGCATCTGTGGGGCATCCTCAAATGGAAGGTGGAGGAGCGCAAAGTCTCTAACATCCATCAGCTCCGTGATGTCATCATTGAGGAGTGGAAAAGGACTCCGGTGACAACCTGTGAAGTTATGGTCAACTCCATGCCCAAGAGGGGTAAGGCAGTGCTGGAAATAATGGTGGCTCCAAAAAATATTGAGACTTTGGGCCCAATTTGGACATTTTCACTTAGGGGTGTACTCATTTTTGTTGCCAGCGGTTTAGACATTAATGGCTGTGTGTTGAGTTATTTTGAGGGGACAGCAAATTTACACTGTTATACAAGCTGTACACTCACTACTTTACATTGTAGCAAAGTGTCATATCGTCAGTGTTGTCACATGAAAAGATATAATAAAATATTTACAATAATGTGAGGGGTGAACTCAATTTTGTGAGATACTGTATATACACAGTCTAGTACAGTGGTTCTCAACCCTGTCCTCAAGTACCCGCAACATGCCATGTTTTGGGAATCTCTCTTAGATAAAATAGCTGTCCAAAATACCAAGCCATTGACTCTGATTTAAAGCACCTGTGCAAGATAAAGGTCCACAGTTATTCCTTCCATAGTCCCACCATCATGCACGGAGTCACCAGAATTATTAGACTATAGTGTCGGTTACATGCTGATGGAGGATGCGCAGCAATTTTAAGGCTCCTATGTTGGTTCCCAGGTTGAGGAAGAGAGTAACGTGAGCCTAGAGAGAGGGGGTGTCACAGAAGGACAAGAAACTAGCAGTCATGTTCCTCCAGCTGCAGCATACTGCCAAGTTTGCTCCAGTGACAAGGAGGGAGGGGATGATGAGGACACGGACTGTACTTGGGTGCCTGAGAGAAGAGAGGAGGAAAGTGAGGAGGGGGAGGCACAACTCCAATGAGGCAGGATGTCCTCCAGGTGCCAGCTTATTGGCAGCCACCCTATTGCATCACACCACAGAGCATCACAGGTACAGGGCGCTGCTGACTCCCCGCTGATTTCCAAAAGTTCATTGGTGTGGGCTATTTTCAACACATGTGCAGTAGATTGCACCGTTGCTGTTTGCAATCTATGTCTGAAGCAGATCAAGCGCGGCCAGAACAGCAGCCGCTTGGGCACCACATTCTTGACAAGACATATGATGACCTGCCATGCAGTCTGTTGGCACAAGCACCTCAAAGACATCATGAAACAAGGTGGACTTCTCCTTGTTCCTCATCTGTGATCTCAACTCTTCTATACCTCCAGTCCTCTCAAAAGCCTGCACTGACAGGAATGAAGGTATAGCAATGGGTGCCACAAGTACTTGCAGCCAATCTGCTAGCAGTACATCACCAGTTGATTATAGCAGGCAAATTTTCCTATCCCAGTTGCTGAACTGTAAAAAAAAAATACTGTCCCAGCTATCCACATGTTCAGTGTCTAAATGCTAGCTTGGCTAAATTGCTAGCACTACAACTGCTACCTTTTCAGCTAGTAGACTCTGCCCACCTTTCGTGAATTTGTGGAATGTGCTGTACCACAGTGGCAGGTTCCAAAGTGTTCTGCCACCACCAACACCCAAGGCCCATTTTTTCTACACCTGTTTTACAAGGGCATGTCATTACAATTTTAAAAATAGTTTTATACAGCAGGGCCCGTTTCTGCAACCAAAAAGAGTAACTGTGAGGGGTTACAGGGTTCTACCACCACCAACACCCAAGACCCAATTTTGCTGCATCTATTTGACTGGGGCATGTCATTACAATTTTATAGTGTGCAGTCCCTGTAGTATATATAATACAGATCATACTATATGGTGCAGTCAGTGTAGTTCATATAACACAGTGTATTTAAGTTGTTAAAGGGAACCCTATGACAGAATTAGGAAAAAAACGGCATGGGGTCCCCACCAAAATCCAAACCAGACCCTTTGGGTCTGGGTATGGATTTTAAGGGGAACCCCGTCCCAAGATTAGAAAAAAATGGCATGGGGATCCCCCCAAAATCCAAACCAGGCTCTTCAGGTCTGGGATGGATTTTAAGGGGGAACCACGTGCCAAAATGTTTTAAAAAATGGCGTGGGGGTCCCCCCAAAATCCATACCAGACCCTTATCTGAGCATGCAATCTGGCAAGTCAGGATGGGGGGATGAGCAAGCACCCCCTCCCCCTGCACTATACCAGGCCACATACCCTCAACATGGGGAGGGTGCTTTGGGGTTCCCCAGATAAAAAACAGGAATTCTATTTCAACTAGCAGTTCCTTTAACAACACACCCTCAAAAAATGAATAAATATTTGTAAATATGATGCACTCATTTTAATTTACCATGACATCCTGTAATGTTTATGAAATATTTTAATGATTTAATAACTTATTTGTGAAATGTAGAACAAGGTATCCCCTAAATTGTGTTTAATGTTTTATAATTGTAATCTAATACTGCATGCATATGTGTAGCCACTAAATTTCTAAATTTCGTTTGGGTGGGTTATGAATATTTATGTTTCTTCTGGCCAACTACTGGGAGGTTTATTGCCAATGGTGCATGCTGAGTGAAGACATAAATATTTGGGGCTGACTTTGTGAGATTCTTCCCCCTGGGCATCAGACTAGGGAGGCATCCTCTCTGTAGTTTGACCTGTTAGGACTACAGCTTATATGAGTTCTAACATGTGCTTTGTACCAAGAACTGGAATTAGGCAAGAAGTGATACTCAGAAGCTGCCCTGTTTGGTTGAGCGGGAAGCTAAACCAATATGGAGAACCAGTAGAAGGACCCTGCTGCAGGAAGGAGCTGCAATGGAAGTGAAATCCTCGCAGGGACCTTGTGATTCTCTTGGGTGGGTGCACAAAGGTTTGGGAGTATGAATTCAGAAATCTGCGAGCCAGCTGGATTGTGCTGTTATACAGTGTTGCTGGTGTTGGTTTACAGGTCCCTAACACTGAACAAGCTGAAATCTGATTTGGAGTTTGCTCTAGTGTTGTTATGGGTATTTGAAACCCTTAAGCCAGCCATATATGGATCAAAATTTGTCCGGTTCAGCAGTCAATTCATCATAGCGCTGTGGGAGACATATTTAGTGTTGATGGGGAATTTTGAGAAAATTGAGTCATCTAAGGCCTGCTTTAGCCCACTCCCTTGTGTGCTTTGAGCAGTAAAATCTTAAAAAGTGAATGGTGCCTATTTCTTCTCGATGGATGGCTCAATCCATTAGTAGCCATGGACTTAGGCCTGGGGAAAATGTCAGCCCTTTCTCTGGAAGTACCTCAAATGCCTCCAAGGGGCGGGATGCTACATGAGTATTGTTTGTCATGCAAACAACAAAAGAACCTACATACATTTGACCATGTTAGGTTACAAATAAGAATTTTGCTGTATTGTGTACTATCATATCCGTGTTCACTCTGTTTTGTGTTGAAGCTTTTATTTTTACTTTTTTGTGATTTTATTTTAGTTTTCTCCTAAAGTGTTACTGAAGAGGCAACAGTAAAAGTCTGTATTGTTATACTCACTGTAGAACCTAAGGGGTTAATCCTGTGCATTGTGTAAAAAGGCTGTTTGATCCTGTCTTCTCTTATTCTTCCCTTCTTCCACAGTCCCCAATCCATCTCCTGATATTACCGAGCCTTGGGGGAATTCTGCACATGCTCCGTTTGGTATGTATTGCTAGAGCTTTTTTTTTGGCAGGGTGCATTTGATCAGCACAGGGCTGATCAGTACTGTCCAAACAGATGGTCAGGGGTCCTGTAGCCTCATAGGACAATCAGAGGACAACAAAAACACCTCCTATAAGCTTTAACCAGTGCTTGGCCAGACACTGATAGAAGTCACACGACTGCTTTAACCAGTTCCCGACCGCGCGCCGTGTTTTCACGGCGGCAGTCGGGATACTGAGCGCGAATCGCCGTAAATAGACGGCGATCTGCAATCAGCCACTAGGGGGCGTGCGCACGCGTGCACCCGCCGCACTCCTGAGGAGTGTGCCCGCGGCTTGGGCGGACCCGATGTCCACCGGCAAGCCGCGATGAGCAGCCACAGGGAAAGAACGGGGAACCGCCGATGTAAACACGGCGGTTCCCTGCTCTGTTAGTAGGGGCATGAGAGATCTACTGATCCCTGTCACTGGGATCAGTTAGATCTCTCATGCCCATGGTAGCCCAACCCCCCCCCACAGTAAGAACACACCCAGGGAACACAGTTAACCCCTAGCTCTCCCCCTGCAGGTTAACCCCTTCACTGCCAATGATATTTATACAGTAATCAGTGGACATTTAAATTTCTGATCGCTGAATAAATGTCATTGGTCCCAAAAAAGTGTCAAAAATGTCCGACATGTCTGCTGAAATATCACATTACCGCTAAAAATCGCAGATCGCCGACATTACTAGTAAAAAATAAAAAAAAAACAAAAACCCCAGAAATGAATTCTCATCATCCGTAAACGCGGCCACTTTTGCGCAAACCAATCAATAAACGCAGATTGCAAATTTTTTTACCACAAATATGAGGAATTATATAAATCGGCCAAAAACGGTGAACAAAAAATGTTTTTTATATTTTTTTTGGATTTGAATTTTAGCAAAAAGTAAGAAATTTGGGGTTTTTTGCAAAATGGTCGCTCTTCTTTTGTTTATAGCGGCGAACAGAAATGACGCAGATGCGATCAAATACCACCAAAAGAAAGCTCTATTTGTGGGAAAAAAAGGACGCAAATTTTGTTTGGGTGCAACGCTGCACGACCGCGCAATTGTCAGTTAAATCGCAAAAAGTGCTCTGGTCCTAAAGCTGGAAAACCTTCCGGTTGGTAAGTGGATATACTGCTGATGAGAAAAGGTATTTAGCAGTTTATATTTACTAAAATAATTGCATTTCCATGTGTACTGTGGGAGACCAGATATAGTGAATGTAGGGTCCTGAGTTTAGAAACACTTTAAGAACAAGTACGTTGTAAATGGAGAATATGATTCACTGAGTTTAAATAAAACATATATCCAGATTTTAAATGCTATAATATATATTGTTTGAAGTGAAAAAGATTGCTTTTAATGATCTGCATATGTATTAACGGAGTGTTCAACCAATTACTCATACCCACTTTCTTATTGCAAATGTGACCTTTAAATATAATTTTAATTCAAGTCCCCTGCTGAGAGTATATAACTATGTGAGTGTCTTAAACCAGTCATTTTATTTCTACATGAAGACTACTGTTAATTTGAATTCAACCTGGATGTACAGCATCAGCATTTCCTATGACAGAACACAGAGGAGTTTGAGATGGAATAAAACTGGTCATTAAAGGACCCAATATAATCCTTATACTAAAAACTGTCACAGGTGAAAAGATCACACTATGAGAATTAGCCACAGTTCATTTGCAAAACATATAAAAAGCAGAATATCCAATTACATTTATTCACAATGAAAATATTAAACCTGCTTATTGATCATAAAACATAAATCTAGCAATTAAAGTGGCACACTACTCAAAGCATGTTTGTTGTTGTTTTGTTTAGGTGCAGTACGACAGGGTTATATCTTCTGCCAGGTCTGTTTTGCTATATATTATCTTGATGGGGAGGGCTATCCTATCCCTAATCATGCATGGCAGCAAGTAATCTGATGTGAGCAAAACTTTGTGAATGCTCTCTCAGGAGTGAATTCTCTGAATATTCCAAAAGAAAATCCACTAGTTGGCTAGTACCACCACCAGCCCACTAGTGAATTCTCCCTATCAGTATGGAGAATATGGTTCTTAAAATGAAGAAAAGAAATCTCGTCTAGTAAGCCCCCTCAACCCTAAATTAAAATAGAGTTTTGACCAGAGATCAACATTAGAGAAAAGTTTCATTCTGCTATTACCATGAATTATCTTTTAAAATAAGATATAGGGTGGCAGGTATACCTTTTTGGGTTGAAATTAAAGGAGCCTATCATAGATGTAAATCATACCACCATCAAACCTTTTATAACTTTTCAGTTTAACTAGCAGAACGCTTTTTATGCATAATAACTTATGTATTGGTTGTCAATGGCATTGATGCCTTCTAAATCATTGAATGGAAAAATGCAGATCCAAGTTTACATCACTTATGGGGTTGATTTACTAAAACTGGAGAGTGTAACATCTGGTGCGGCTGTGCATGGTACCAATTAGCTTTTAACTTAATCTTGTTCAATTAAGCTTTGACAAAAAAACCTTGAAGCTGATTGGTTTCTATGCAGAGCTGCTCCAGATTTTGTACTCTCCAGTTTTAGTAAATCAACCACTATGACTTTCCTAATGTGCATGCTTTTTTTAAGTTAGTTTTTAAAGTATTAAAAAGTAGTGCAGACGCGATTAATTCTTTTGGAATAGAGAGCAAGCAACAAAAGCCAATTGAGTACAGGCTTGCATTCCCTGTTCCAGGGGAGCACAGAACTGGGTATCAATTAAGACTCTTGTCGAGAAAGAATGATAAAAACCAAAGGATGCATCAACCAGTTGAGAAAACTTAATTGCATTCAATGGTTGAGTAGTTTTGCTCTTAAAATAGCAGCAGTAGGGATTTGACTAGATTATGTGATTTTCAGGAAAGAATCCCTCCCACAGAGCCATTGTGTTCTCCCGGTGGGAGTTAAAGCCACTGGAAATAATCGCATGTAAAATCCGACATGTTGGTTGTACCCAAGTCGATCGTTGGATCGACTTGGGTACAATCAGCCTGCCCATAGATGGTTTGAGTGTTGGATTGTCCCTGTTGAACCCTCCCAAGATTCAAACCATCTATGGCTGGCTTTAGGATGGCACCATTTTGTGACTAACTAATTAGATTGTAATGCAAGCTTTAAAGTCATCCTTGCTTCCTCTTGATAGTAAGAAACATAAATATTCACAAAGCAACAAATATATACAGATGTTATCAATTTAACTGCATAAATTGCATTGGTTGCTTAAACAATTGGGATAAATAGATGAGGCTCAGTGTCTCTGTGAGAAGAAGAAGCTGTCTGGTCACACTTCACACCTAAGTGGGAATGATGTTAAACTGGCCAAAGGATTGTTTTTTCTTGATTAGCCAACAGGAATCCTCATTGCTGTGCTATTGTATTCTGACAGCGGAGACGCTTCCCCTATCAGAATACACTGATCGGCACTGCAATCGACTATTTGCTGATTGAATGAAAAATTTCCAACATGTTTGTTTGAGAGAAGCTGATCATCAGATCTTTTCTTGAGTGGAAACAGCCATAGATGGATCGATTTTTTTTTTTCCGTTCTTTGCTGAACCAGCCAATTTTCGATCCATCTATGACCAACTTTAGTCTTTGTAAAGTACCTTTGATGCAGAGATGTCAGAGATGTAGAAAGTCATAGTGGCACATACATTGTTTTCTCCATTTAGGCCATGTTCCAGAGTACTGAATAGTATTATGAATTTGCAATCTCACTCCAATCTCTCTTTTTTTGTGATTTGAAATTCCTCTTGAGTCCCATACCACAGAGGTAATTTAAGTTGTGGTCTCTCCAGCAGAAGTAAAATAGACAAAAATAATGGTAATAGAAAACCTCCATATACACAATCCCATAGTTGATCCAGAGGAGGGAAAAACACCCTGATAAAGCATAATCCAATTCACTCCAGTGGAGGAAAAAACATTCTTTCCTAATCCCCCCGGAAGTCAATCGGATATTCCCTGGATCAACAATCCCAGGTGTTATTACTTCTAAGTTAGTATTGAGGTATATTTTGCATCCAGATTTTTTTTTTAAACTATTTACGGAGCTGGCCTGAACTAATTTTGTTGTTATTAATATTGGATCTATGTAGAGGAGGGCAATAGAACCCAGTGGGTGAGGTGATGGGTCTTGAAATTCAGCCCTGCACCTGCACAGAAGCAGATAAAAAAAAAGAAAAGATATTTATACAGAGCTATTTTAGAAACAGTGTGCAACATGGGCATGAGGAGGGGGCAATTAACATTTAAAACCATAGGGGTTATATTCATTAAAAAATTTGCTGTGCATTTGTCAGCATTCATGTAGCCATTGCAAGTAATTAGTGTACTTTGTATGAAATGTCAATTACTATTATTTCCTATGATCATCAGCTCCATCTAGTTGCTATAATGCAATATTTTCCTGATTGTCACATTTAAATGTACTGCATTATGGCCACCAGATAGAACTGACAATCAAAGGCAATAAATATTTTTTATGAGTAGTCACTACAGTGTTTGGTCACTTTAAGTCAGAACACTGTGTTCTTTTTACTAACTGATATTATAAACCTTAACCTTGCTGGGTTTTATTTTAAAACCATATTCATCTGATAACTATATGATAACCTTAAAAAATAATTTTAGAAGATCCAAAGTTTTCACTAAAAAACACACCTGTGACATTCTGCTGCTGATGCAAATAATATCCTTGCTGACATCATATTGCAAATGCAGCAAAAAACAAAAACAAAACACACATAAAACAAAACAGTTCCATGCTTTCAGTGCTGTTTATGTTTTATACTTTTTTACATTATACCCTTTTTACTTCCATTTCTCCATTTCAAATAACTGTTTTTTGGTAACATTTATTATGTGGTGCATATTATGTTTTAAACAGTCAAACATAACAATAAATTTAGTTATTCATTAAGATTTATAAATAAATATTTTCAGTACATTTTTGGTGTCTTTTTTGGTTGTGTTGTGCATTACATCTTTGAAATACTACAAAAAACATCCAACACATCTGTGTTTTTGCCCTATGATACTGTTATCTAAATCTCTTCACCTCTGCACTTCTGCCTGCGCATAAGGTGAGGCAAGTCTAGTGGAAAACATTGCAGTCGTCTCCAGAGCCCTCATCACGTCCTCATCACATTCTTCAACAAACACTATCAAAAATAAATAGAAAAGGTTATTTTGTAATGCTTGTTTTAATACAATTCCTTGTTCAAAGGCATAGAGCTTCTTATTTCATTTTTTTTTAAGCGCAGTCTGTATAACAATTTTTATATAAAATGTATTTTTAATCCTTTGCCAGCACTTTAATTTGTGGGGTTATATTCTAGCCTTGCAGTGGAAAGTCCACCTCTGCTTATATATATATATATATATATATATATATATATATATATAATTTTTATATGAAATTAGGAACACCTGCACTACTACCCCTTAAGTTTACAGCTGCACTGATGTATCTTTACATTGGAAGCAGCTGTACCATTCTTATGCAATCACAAAAAATCATAGTGTTAAAAACACTTCCTCTAATTTGAAACATGTACAGTACAACTATTCTAGATAAAATAAATTCTCTCTGTGCATAAAAACCTTCCAATCACAAACGTATATACTTCATGAATACATACTGTAATTAAATGTTGCTAATTAATATCATAATATCAATACATTTCAAATTCATTAACAGTGAAGCGTCTTTGTGCTTCTTTGTGCGTAAAAATATATTTTTCAGTCTCTTGGTGCTGTGATTAACATCCTAATAAATACATTTAAATTTCATTAACAATAAAAGTGTCCTTGTGCTTCTTTGTACATACAAAATATGTTAAAGTGTCTCTGTTCTTGCAGGATTAATTTCATTCCTTCACATTCAGCTCTGTATAAAAATATTGATGAGTGTGTGTATGGCCCAAACAACAATGCAAAATCAACAATGCAAGCTTTCAGGAATATATTGCCTTTACTCAGTTATGAAGCACTGAATGAAGCAAGTAGAATATCACTTAGTATATTATCTACATTGAAATACAGTATCAATTACTTAACTGTATAATTATGTGATTAACAATCGCATAATTATACTGCACACATGAATCTTTGGAGATATCTCCCCTGGATATTCAACCCAGTGGAGCGAGAGCAAATCCAGTTCTAAGTAAACTTTTATTCAGCTCAATCAAAAATTATATATTCCAAAGCAACCAAAAAAAAAAGAACAAAACAGAAACAAAAATTAGTATACATTTCAACAAAATAAAATAATACCAATAATATTCCTCTTATACAGTATATCCTATAACTAAAACAAGCATCAATCAAAATCAGAATCATTAAACCGCAGGGTTGTAATGTGTTCAGATGCTCATTCCAAAAAACCTCACACTTCTTTGGTGTCAATTCCCTTTTGCCCCTTTCCTATTTTTAGGTACATTATCTATCACCATTCATTTCAAATATGCCATCAAATGTTGCAATGGAATTTCAGGTTGTTGCTAACTAAGCTTAAACCTGCTCCTACACATTTCTAAATTCTTTTTTATCTACCCTGTGAAAGTAAGATGTGTATAACTACCTATTCTGAGAGCGCTTTGGTCTAGTCATGTGGTCTCCCTAGCGGTGGCTTCAGGAGAGAGGAGAGACTGCTGACAATCGCTGCAATGCCTGTCCAGTGATGTCACCATAGGTTTACTATGGGGCATCTGTTGTTGACTGTCCCTCATCTCCCCTAAAGCCACCTCTGGGAGCCGATCATGTGACTGGACCAAAGTGCCCTGAGAATAGGTAAGTATAAGCATCTTCCTTGTACAGGGTAGTTAGAATAGGACTTAGAAGGGGGGTAGGAGCAGGTCTGAGCATAGTAATTAATAGCCTTGAATTACACTTTACTGTTCCACAAAATTTTGGGCAACAGATAATTGGACATACCTATGTCTAATCGAGTGTCTGTGTCTAGCAAAACAATCGTCCACTTTTTCTGTAGTCTCCCTAATGTAATAGTTTCCACATGGAAATGTAAGTAATTACACCACAGTTGGGCAGTGTTGTTCAGAGGAGAAAGTTATGGCAAGTAAAGAAGTACATCTAAACATTATCAAACTCTGAAGAAGTGCACTGTGACAAAGGAGGTCAGAGAAGTGTATAGATAGAGTGATAGTCAGTAAAAAAGTGTGCTAGTAGAGTGATGGTAACTGAAGACGTGCATCTGTACATTAGGGTTCTCCAGAGAGATGTGTCATAGATGTGGTGGTCATTGGACTAGATTGTTAATGCAGTGGTTGTCATAGTTGAAGTGCGTAGGTTCTATGGTGGTCAGTAGAGAAGCTAGCTGTTGAGGTAGCAGTAAGTGGAGATGTGCATTTATAAAATTTGTGGAGAAACGCATTATGACAATGGAGGACGGTGGAGAAGTATATGGGGTAGATTTACTAAAGATGGTGCACTCAGAATCTGGTGCAGATGTGCATGAGGTCCAATCAGCTTCTAATTCCAGCTTGTTCAATTAAGCTTTAACAATAAAACCTGGAAGCTGATTGGTTTCTATGCATAGTTGCACCAGATTTTGCACTTTCCAGCTTTAGTAAATCAACCCCTATGTGTCAGTGTTTACTTATTTGCTGGTCCCATGACACAGGCCTGTTGGAAGTTACACCTGTGAGGATAGAAAAATATACAGGCAGTTTCAGGTGGATAAATCCTCCTGTACACTGCCTGAGCAGAAATGCACACTTAGCAGTTTTTCCTTCAAATCTGCCAACCACTGTCATATTGCCAAAAACACAATATGGCATCAAACTGCGCTGTTGATGGAAAACTGGCAGCTTCACATGCCTTGTAAACCGAGATCTATGACTCTTGTTGACTAAGGGATCAAAAGCTACATGTCCCTCTGGCATTCTGTAAAAATACAAGAAGGGAGAGTATAAAGAAGCAAGCACTTGCTCTTACATGTTCAGAAATGAGTCTATATGTATACACATACAGTATATATTAATATTGGGGTAATTCAGCTCAGTGGTAAAAGTATTTTATGGAGGCCTTGCCTGTCTGAACTGTGGTGTTTAGAACACTTTTATTAAAAATTTCACCAACACAACAGATAAGGAAAATACTAAGATACACGGTTCACTCTTCAGCAGTTCCATTGCTCTTTAAAATATCCCAGCTCTCCTGACCCTCTGGGCTCCTCTGGCTCACTCAGTCTTTTAGTTGCAGCATCCAGTTATACGCGCCCACTCCTTGGCCTCTCAATAGAATCTCCTGGCACCATGGGCTTTCTCACTTCTCTGAGACTTACAGTTTCCTTCAGTCCCCTGGACTTGCTTATCTGCCTGAGCTCTCCCAGTCCTCTAGACTTGCTGGGCTGTCCCGACTCTCAGTCCTGAGGGTAAGGAATCTTTCCTCCAATAGGGAGTGCTGTCTCTTGAGCTACGGCAGCTCCATTGAGGCAGAGATACAGGGCTGTCATATCATCCAGTGCTCCAGGGATTTCCTCCACAATGACTGTGGCTATCCAGGAGAGGTGGCCAGGAACACCCTAGATGTGCCTGTCAGTTCCCCATCCCTAGTAAGTGCATTGGATGTGGTTTTTAATTCTTATCAATAAATATTTGTATTTTTAGTATATATGTGTTCCAGCCACCCGTTGAAATCTCAGAGAGCTGCAGTGACCAGTGTGTTAAGGGACTGTTAGACCTTTGTAAACTTTTACACCAGCCAGCACTTGGGCTTTCCAACCAGTGCCGATGATGATCTAATGGGAGTACGCCTGTCTTCTGGATGAAACGCACACCTGTCTCCTGATGGGAGCACTGAACTTTGACCAGTCCTTGCTTATAATGAGTATCTACACCTATACTCACACAGTGGCAGGGTCTAGCACTGTCACTATGTATATATATATATATATATATATATATATATATATATATATATCTTTCAGCACAAACACAAAACAAAGTCCATTTGACTTCAACATAATAACATAAAAAGCATCTCACTAACCCAAGGCTTTTACCCACAAGAGAGGTATCAGAGTCTTAGAGCTTTTTGGTATTTCCCAGTAAGGAGACAGATCTCAGCAGTAAACACAAGAGAACAAGTGGCGCCCCACTAAGTGTAGCAGAAGATAAATTGGACCGTGACGCTGGACCTACATCTCGCCCACCTGCCTGGAGCCTCGGAACCCACCGGAGCAACCGGACACATGTGACGGCGGGACCCCAGCACTCGGACCACCAAGACTGGAATGCCTGGACATTTTACATGCCTGTTATCACTTAACTCTTGTAAGTGCATTTTTAATAAATACTTTGTTTTTATCTTCTGCTACACTTAGTGGGGCGCCGCTTGTTCTCTTGTGTTTACTGCCAACAGAGTCACTTCTGCTTCGTCAGCTGGCTGCCCCACAGACATCGCCATCCACTTGGATACCGCCGCCTCCGTCCTTCTGGTGCCTAGCACCCCACATACGCACTCTTCCGCTCTGACCCCAGAAACCTTAGCTCAGAAGCCTGCAAGCGCTACATCTCTTCCTTGTACAGACCTCAGCAGTGCTCAGCAATTTAGAGCTTTCTCCATACACCTAACTCACTCTCTACTCCTACTACTCCACATATATTCTGTAGAATTTACGGTATTTTATTTCCTTCTGCAGGTCCATGAATCCATTAACGTGGAGTGTGTGTGTGTGTGTGTGTACAATCTCTATGTGACCCTCATGCTGTGCCATCTCTGTGATGTGCTATGCTGGAAAAAAGGTGCAGGTGAATTAAAAAGCCATTTGTGTACATTGGCATTTTATTCACAAGGAAAGGTTGGCCTTACCATAATGAATGTCAATATGCAACAAAAATGCACTCCAACCTATATGCAGTAATGCATGCCAAAGGTCTGAATCTAGCCTTAGAACTGAGCCTTCTTGACCTCTGTAAGGGCCAATACACACTGCTCCAATCGGATGTGATTCACACTTTTTTCGCAGGGTCAGAATCGGATCGCATGGTGGTTCGCACCATGCGATCTGATTCCTGTGTGCGTTTGGAGTTTGCACTGCAATATGCAAACTGATTTGGGGGTGTCATTAGCTTTCTATTGACACTCCCCACAGTTCACAGTGTGAACTGCTGCCAGGAGACAAGCAATGGATTTGCAGGGTTCCCGCATCACTGCAGTGTGAACCGGCCCTAAGTGTAAATGTATAAAATAATTTAGCCATGCTGACCACTGTACCTTCAGGTACTGAGGAATAGGGTTGGGCCCCCAGTTTGAGTCTAACACACGTTCGACTCGAACATTGGGGGTTTGCCTGTTCAGCAAATCCCGAACATTTTGGGGCATTCGCGGGAACTTTGAGTGCCTCATCATGCATTCCAATGGTGGGGGAAATTGCTGCCCGCTGATTGGCCAAAGCATGCACCTGACCTGCATGCTTTTGGCCAATCACAGAGCGCTCTGCTGTGAGAGATATGATTGGCTAAAGCAGGGTGCCTTTAGCGATTCACTGCTCCGCAGCCTCAATCCACTCCCCACGCTAAATAAAGCTGTTTGTACAGCGGCTCTATGTAGTGTGAATAAAGGTGGATAGAGAGACAGTGAGTTTAGGTAGCAGCGTGCAGGCAGTTTAGTGTAGCTAGCTAGCTGATTATTGTGCATATTGAAAAACAGATAGATAGATAGATAGATAGATAGATAGATAGATAGATAGATAGATAGATAGATAGATAGATAGAGCGATCTATATACAGTCAGTTAGTACAGGCAGTTTAGTGTAGCTGTAGAGTGAAATATATACTAGATAGATAGATAGATAGATAGATAGATAGATAGATAGGGCGATCTATATACAGTCAGTTAGTGTAGAGTGAAATATATACTAGATAGATAGATAGATAGATAGATAGATAGATAGATAGATAGATAGATAGATAGATAAATAGATAGATAGATAGAGCGATCTATATACAGTCAGTTAGTACAGGCAGTTTAGTGTAGCTGTAGAGTGAAATATATACTAGATAGATAGATAGATAGATAGATAGATAGATAGATAGGGCGATCTATATACAGTCAGTTAGTGTAGAGTGAAATATATACTAGATAGATAGATAGATAGATAGATAGATAGATAGATAGATAGATAGATAGATAGATAAATAGATAGATAGATAGAGCGATCTATATACAGTCAGTTAGTACAGGCAGTTTAGTGTAGCTGTAGAGTGAAATATATACTAGATAGATAGATAGATAGATAGATAGATAGATAGATAGATAGATAGATAGATAGATAGGGCATTCTATATACAGTTAGTTAGTGCAGGCAGTTTAGCGTAGAGTGAAATAAATACTAGATATATAGATAGATTTGGCGATCTGTATACAGTCAGGGTCACGTACCTGGTGGTGGAGTCTGATGTGCAGGGAACAACCTCTCTTGCTATCCCGACTCATGGACCCCTGGAAGTGGGAACAGGGAGTTCATAAGTACGGGGTGGCATGAGGGCTTGACAAGGTGGCTGGTGCAGGAGTCTTGCTGCAGGTGTGGAGTAGGTCACTGTTGAGCACTGGATGTCACCGGCAGAGGGGCTGGAAGCCCGTGCAGTAGGCAGAGAGATGGTCAGAGGCAGGCCGGGTTTGTCAGGAGGCTGGCAGTGCAGTACCGAAGGAGCAGATGAAGTGTAGTCGGGGTCACAAGCCGGGTTGTCAGGAGGTGGGCAGCAAGGTACAGAGCAGCAGGCAGAGAGTAGTCGGGGTCACAAGCCGGGATTGGTGCAGGCAGATAGTTGGTAAGTCGCAGACAAGCCGGGTCACAGGAAACAGGAAATCAGATAAACAGGTTGCTCAGGAACACAGACAGGACAGCACTGGTTGCAGGGTGCTGCTGGCTCAAATAGGCTGTTTGGCGCCATTGACGGCGCACATGCGCACGCACACGGGCACGCACATATGTGCGCGCACACATTACGTGCGCCCACACACAGTCCTCAGGGCAACAGTTCTTTTCTGACATTGCCCCCCCAAGGGGCAGCCTCCAGATGCCCAGACGGGCCAATAAAACCAGATGGTTTCTCCAGAATGCTCAAATAAGATCTCCCGCGTGCAAGTTTTTCTCTGGCCTGTACCCATTCCACTTGACCAAATATTGAGCAAGGCTTGCTCTTTTCCTACAGTTTAAGATGGATTCCACTTCAAACTCCTCTTCACGTCTACTAATACTGGTTGTGGAGGGCCTGTCCTCTGTTCTGTAAAAAGGTTAGGAACTGCGGGTTTGAGCAGAGTCACGTGAAACATGGTGTGTACCCAAAGGGAATTGGGTAACTCCAGTTCATAGGCTACCCTATTGATTCTTCTCTTGATCGAAAAAGGGCCAATGAACCTGGGACCTAGCTTCCTAGATGGGCAAGCCATCTTGAGGTTTCCGTGGACAACCAGACGTGCTCCCCGGGTTCAAGATTCAACTCTCCTTGTCTCTTTTGGTCAAAGATTGTTTAATTGTATTTCTGAGTCTTTTGCATTGTCTCTTGAAACAACCTGTTGTTAGTGTCCCAGAATTTTATTGTCGTGTCTACTGCAGGTACCGGAGCCTCCGGGAGAAGGCAAGACAGAAAGGATGGGTGGAAGCCGTAATTTGCGAAAAACGGGGATTGCTTGGTGGCAGAGTGGATAGAGTTATTGTAAGCAAACTCAGCAAGCGGCAGCAATGGAACCCAATCGTCCTGTGAGAAAGAAGAAAAACACTGGATATACTGTTCCAAAGTCTGATTGGTCCTTTCGGTTTGCCAATTAGTTTGTGGGTGATATGACGAAGAGAAGGACAGTTTAACCTTGAGTGACTTACATAATGCCTTCCAAAATCTTGAGGTGAACTGCACGACCCGGTCCGAGACGATGTTCGCTGGGACCCTGTGTAATCTTATAATTTCTTTTATGAAGTCTCTGTGGTTTTAGGGGTGCCCTTCAAAAGTGAGCCATCTTAGTCAATCGGTCGACCACTACAAAGATGGTAGAGTACCCTTGAGATGGGGGTAGCTCTACAAGAAAATCCATGGCAATAATTTTTCATGGTCTTTCTGGTACTGGAAGCGGGTTCAGAAGACCACAGGCTCTGGTTTTGCTGCTCTTTCTTTTGTATACAGGTCGTGCAAGACCCCACATTGTCTCTACAGTTCTTTTCGAGCTGAGGCCAGCAGAAGGTATGCTGCAGGAGGTCGACTGTCTTATGAGCCCCGAAGTGCTCTGCCAGTTTATGGTCGTGGCATTGCTCGAGCACCGCTGCGCGTAGTTCCTCGGGCACAAAGATTTTGTTGTTGTGCCAGAGTAGCCCCTCCTTGGCTTGTCAAGTGGTGTCCAAGAGGTTGGTGTTGAAGCCTTCTTGATTCGTGTCCATAAATTTTCCTGCATCAGTAGAAAGTTTCCGGAGAGAAGTATTGGGTCGGGAGGTATAGGATCTCCGGGTATGCTGAACATGCGCGAAAGCGCATCCGGTTTTGTTTTTTTACCCTGGCCTGTACCTGATGTGCAGGGAGAACCTAGAAAAGAAGAGTGCCCATCTGGCCTGCCAGGGATTCAGTCTTTTAGCTGCTCGCAAGTATTCTAGGTTCTTGTGGTCGGTATAGACCAAGATCGGGTGTGTAGCTCCTTCCAGGAGGTAGCGCCATTCCTCAAGTGCTGACTTGATGGCCAGAAGCTCTCTATCCCCCACGTCATAATTCCTTTTGGGTGCAGTTAATTTGAGGGAGAAGAAGGCAATGGGGTGGAGCAGGGCCTTTGTACCTTGCTTTTGAGAGAGCACTGCTCCCACTGCTGTTTCCGAAGCGTCCACCTCGAGGACGTAAGGGAGAGCCGGGTCAGGGTGTTTTAGAACTGGTGCAGATGTGAACACCTTCTTGAGGGTCTCAAAAGCTGCCTGTGCCTCGGGAGAGCAGCAAAACCGGTTGTTCTGTTTGGTCAACTGCGTGATGGGTGACAATATGGCAGAAAACCCCTTAATAAATTTCCGGTAGAAGTTAGCAAATCCGATGAAAGGCTGGACTCCTTTCTTGTCGGTCGGCACCGGCCACTCCAGGATGGCTGAGACCTTCTGGGGGTCCATCTCAATGCCAGAGCCTGAGATGACCAGCCCCAGGAACTGAATGCTCTGGCGTTCGAACGCACATTTTTCGGGCTTGGCATAAAGCCCATGCTGACGTAGTCGGGTTAGAACACACTTGACATGTTGGCGGTGCTCCTCCAAGGTTGGGGAGAAAAGTAGGATGTCATCCATGTACACGATAACAAATAGGTCGAGGTAGTCTCTGAAAATATCGTTAACAAAGTGCTGGAATGTAGTGGGGGCATTACAGAGCCCAAATGGCATCACCAAGTATTCAAAAGGGCTGAACCGGGTATGAAAAGCGGCCTTCCATTCGTCACCCTCCCGGATTCGGACCAAGTTATAGGCTCCACGAAAGTTCAGCTTGGTGAAGATAGTGGCCGTGCCCAGCCTCTGAAATAATTTGGGTACCAGAGGAAGCTGGTAATGATTTTTTATCAAGATGTTGTTTAGTTTCCGATAATCGATACAGGGCCATAGGGAGTGGTGTTTTTTTTCCACGAAGAAGATGCCTGCTCCTGAGGGTGACATGAATGGCCGGATGAATCCCTTTTTTAAGTTTTCATCAAGGTAAGTTTTGAGAGCGTCTAGCTTCAGTTCTGTTAAAGGGAAGATTCTTCCGGGAGGGATTTCAGCCCCAGGGAGGAGCTCAATGGGACAATCATAGCGCCTGTGAGGAGGGAGGAGCTCAGCTCCCTTTTTGTTGAAAACGTCCAGGAAAGCATGGTACTCCGGGGGAACAGACTGGCAGGTATCGGGTTCAGGGTCAGAATCCAGACATAGTAATGTAGGGGTTGCATCAGGCGCTTCTGGCAGACAGTGTTGGAGGCAGTAAGGGGATTGCAATTGCATTCTTTCTGTGACCCAGTCAATACTGGGATTGTGTGCCCATAGCCATGGCAGACCAAGAATAATGGGGAACAGAGGTGATGCAATGGCATCCAGGCGGAGAAGTTCTTGGTGGCCATCAGCGATGGTGGCTGGCAATGGAACAGTTTCATGGGTGACCTGACCAGATTTTAGACCGTTAGCAAGATGTACCATCATACCTTGGACCTTGGGTCGCAGTGGAATCTGGTGTTTAGTGGCAAATAATAAGTCTATGAAGCAACTACATGCTCCAGAATCCACGATAGCGGAGACTGTAAAGTTCCCTCCAGGAAGTTGTAGAGAGCGAGAGACACTGCTATGGACAGGACTGGTACTGCAGCTGTGACAACGGTGTGGCATTTGCGTTGCTTTGCCGGGCAAGACCTCACATAATGTCCTGCTTTGCCACAATATAAAAAAAGGTCACTACCCCGCCGGTGTTGTCGCTCCTCAGGGGTGAGCGAAGGACAAGACAACGCCCGGGCAGACCTGACTTCCCCTACAGCTCCCTCGGCCCTACGCTCCCTTAGACTTCGGTCCATTTGAATGGTCAAGTCTATGAGACTGTCCAGGGAGCTGGGAACATCCACTCGAGCCAGCTCGTCTTTCAGGGGCTCAGAGAGTCCAATACGGAACTGGTGCCGGAGGGCAGCCTCGTTCCAGCCTGTGTCAGAACTCCAGCGCCTGAACTTGGAGACATAGTGGTTGATTTACTAAAGCTTGAAAGTGCAAAATTTGGTGCATCTTCACACAGAAACCAATCAGCTTCAAGCTTTTATTGTCAAAACTTGATTGAACAAGCTGAGGTTAGAAGGTGATTGGCTAGCATGCAAAGCTGCACCAGTTTATGCACTCTCCAGCTTTAGTAAATCAACCCCATAGTCTTCTGTATGCCCACGTCCCTGCTGTAAGGCGTGTAGCGCCGCTTCTGCGGTGGTAGTCTGGTACGGGTCCGCGTAGAGTAAGGACATAGCCAAGAAAAATGAGGTGAGGTCATTAAGAGATGTCGCCTTCCATTCCAGAAGGCGATGTGCCCAGGATTGCTGTTCTCCCAGTAACAGGGATTTCACAAAGCCCACCTTAGTGGCTTCCAGAGCGAACGTGTGTGGCTGTAGTGTGAAGTATAATTCACACGCACTACGAAAAGCCCGAAACTTGCTTCGATCCCCCGAGAACCTCTCGGGTGTGGGGACCTCGGGCTCTGGGAACATCCCAGCTGCGACTGTTGTCAAGGTAGGAGATGGGAGTTCCAGGAGACGTTCCTCCAATAGTTTATAACCTTCTTGCAGGGTCTTGATTAGAGTTGAGTGAACCCGTGGATGTTTGGGTTTGGTGGGTTTGGCCGAACTTTGGAAAAAAGTCCGGGTTCGGTACCAAACTTGACCCGAACTTTACCCCGAACCCCATTGAATTCAATGGGGACCCAAACTTTTCGGCACAAAAATGACTGTAAAGGAGTCCTGGAAAGTGCTAGAGGGCTGCAAAATGATTTTAGATTTTAGAACAATAATCTGTCCCTCTAAGCAGTAGACTCTACCTAGTCCAGTCAGATCGTTCTGTAATGCATGATGAGATCTGCAATCTGTCCCTAAAAGCAGTAGTAGTAGTAATCTCTACCTATCTATCTATCTGCAATCTGTCCCTCACAGCACCGGCAGCATCCTCTCCCTACACTACCCAGAGAGCATGTGACATGCAGCACTAAGTGACTCCAGCTCATAAAGAGGCTGGGTCACATGATGCACTGGCCAATCACAGCCATGCCATTAGTAGGCATGGCTGTGATGGCTTCTAAGGGCAAACCAGTGATACGCTTGTTGATTGGCTGCCCTGCAGCTATTCAACATGCGTGATCAAATACTCAAACCCAAACTTTTTTCAAATGTCCGGGTTCGGGTCCGGGTCACAGACACCCCAAAGTTCGGTACCAACCCAAACTTTACAGTTCGGGTTCGCTCAACTCTAGTCTTGATGGCCTGTGTAAGGCCGGTAAGATGTTGACATAGTTCGTCCGTCGGGAGGGTCCCTGCACAGACTCAGGCATGGCTGTCTTGTACTGTCACATACCTGGTGGTGGAGTCTAATGTGCAGGGAACAACCTCTCTTACTATCCTGACTCGCAGACCCCTGGAAGTGGGAACAGGGAGTTTGTGAGTACGGGGTGGCATGAGGGCTTGACAAGGTGGTTGGTGCCGGTGCAGGAGTCTTGCTGCAAGTGTGGAGTAGGTCACCGTTGGGCACTGGATGTCACCGGCAGAGGGGCCGAAAGCCCGTGCAGTAGGCAGAGGGATGGTCAGAGGCAGGCCGGGTTTGTCAGGAGGCTGGCAGTGCAGTACTGAAGGAGCATGCGAAGTGTAGTCGGGGTCACAAGCCGGGTTGTAAGGAGGCGGGCAGCAAGGTACAGAGCAACAGGCAGAGAGTAGTCGGGGTCACAAGCCAGGATCGGTGCAGGCAGATAGTTGGTAAGTCGCAGACAAGCCGGGTCACAGGAAACAGGAAATCAGATAAACAGGTTGCTCAGGAACACGGTTATGCTGTAGACAGGACAGCAATGGTTGCAGGGTGCTGCTGGCTCAAATAGACTGTTTGGTGCCATTGATGGAGCACACGCTACACACCTAGTGTGTATATATATATATATAATATATATATATTTATAATGCAATGCCTAGTGTAGACTATATACAGGTAATTCAGCGTATAGTATATATCCGTTCAAGCAGTGAAAGAATATATATATATATATATATATATATATATATATATATATGTATATATATATATTTAAACAGCGTATTGAGTGTACACTATATATCAGTGCATTCAAGGGTGTACCATATATAGTACACTGGACGTGGTGTATTAAAATATATACAGTCTAATATGTATATATATTTAAGTATATATATATATATATATATATACACAGCGTATTGAGTGTACACTATATATCAATGAATTCAGGGGTGTACGTACAGTATATAGTACACTTTATCACATGTGAGTTATGCGACACATATATATATATATATATATATATGAATTTATATATATGTATAATCTGACATATATAAAATTATGTGGTGCAGGTCACATGATATATACCATGTGGGAACTTACGTGACTATATATCACATGTGAGTTATGCGACAAATTTATATATATATATGTATATATATATATATATATATATATATATATATATACACAGCTTATTGAGTGTACACTGTATATCAGTACATTCGGGGGTGTACAGTATATAGTACACTACTTGAAATGGTGTCTTAAAATATATACAGTCTAGTATAGCAAGAGTAACTGCAAGTGGTTACAGTGTTCTGGCACACCCAAGGCCCAATTTTTCAGCACCTTTTCCCACACGGTCTTGTGACATTGGTGAACGTCAATGA
>BLSH010331100.1:160130-173121 GCA_018402905.1 Glandirana rugosa | reverse complement strand
ATAAATTCCTCACTGATGTGCACTGATGTGGCTGCACTGATGAAGCGGCACTGATGAGGAGGCACTAATATGCAGCACTGATGGGGCACTGATAGGCCGCACTGATGGGCACTGATAGATGGCACTGATGGGCAGCCTTTATGGGCACTGATAGGCTGCATTGATGTGCCTGATAGGCGGTAATGATGGCCACTGAGGGGCGGCACTGATGAGGAGGCACTGACAGGCATCACTGATGCCCAGCTGCCATTTTGCTATAGACAGGGTGGGATGTAGTTAAAGCCCAAGTTTGGTAAAAAAAAAATTGCACAAGTTCGACAAAACCTCCTAATAATCATAAATGAGTAACTTTAAAACATTTATACCCATGTGCTTATATAGTCTGTGATATTCACAAATAAAATTTCCAAAATGTTTCAGTGCAAACCTATTAAAATTTTCATTGTTCAATTGTGCTCCAATACACAGTGAGATCCAAATCGTATGTAAAGCTGCTTTCACATTGCTGTATTTTAGATGCGTTTCTGAGACGTTTTCTGGCTGCCTGCACCTGTGAAATATGGACATGTGACTCAAAAATGCACCAAAAATGCAAAAACGCTCTGCGTTTGATGCATTTTTGCCACATTTTACATTCATTTCAATGAGGAGCTGCATTTTTGGTGCAGTTTTACTAACCGCACCTAAGAAGCAGCATGCGGGATTTTTCAAAATGCACCACACCAGTAGCTCATTTGTGTGAGGATAGGGTACATCTTCAAAAGATACATAGGATTTAAAGGGAAACATTTTTCTTGCGTTTTTCTTGCCAGGTAAAAATGCAGGAAAAACACATCAGTGTGAAAGGGCCCTAAGGGTCGCTGTGAGAGCGCATATGCATTTTTACCACACTTTTCCTGTGTTTCAGATGCATATGGTGTGCTTTTCTGTGTTGCCTGCACCTGTGAAAATTGGACTAAAAATGCAAAAATGGGGGTGTTATTTTACCGCGATTTTGCCGCAACTTCCATTCATTTCAATGGGAAGCTCTTTTTTGGTGTGGTAAAGATGCAGCATGCAGGACTTTTCAAAATGCACTGCACCTGTCCCATAGGGTTTAAAGGAAAACATTTCTCTTGCTTTTTCTTGCAAGAAAAGTCTCATGAAACATGTATCAGTGTGAAAGGGCCCTAAATCTTGTGCAATCTCCTCCTTAATCAGGAGGTATGCCATGTCAACACCCTGTCATACAAAGCTAACCAGAGATGTTGAACCTCAAGGTTATAAAAGGTCAATATTAGCCTCAACAACACTCCAGAGCTCCGATTATATTCACTCCTTACCACCTGGCTCCTAAACCGATTACAGCATTCATTAAAGTGTCTTTAAAGTCACTAAAGTGACTTTACATGTATGTAATGCAGATATCCAGCAATTACCAAAACTGTAAGTGTTTGCTTGAAATGAAAAGGCTAAATACCTTTTCAGACAACGCAGCTGTGTGGTCAAGTGATCCCCCTGTGCTCACCAGCATCAATCTATGGAGAGAAGTGGGAGGGACTGAGATTCCCCTGTAACGTCAGCCAGCCAGCAGAGGGGCATCTCAGCCCCCTCCCGCTTCTCTCCATAGATTGAGGCCAGCCAGCACAGGGGGATCACGTGGTGTTTTAAATGTGCTACATCATGCAACGGAATAGAGGGTGGAGTGATGGGGAGGAAATGTTTGCATGCGGACAGGGAGGGAGAGGGGAAGAGACTATCAAAGGAGAGACAATGGCTGCGGATGACAGAGACACGTAACCTGACCACGGTAATCAGGGCTCAGCAGCCATGATTATCGTGGTCAGCAGAGGCAGGGGGACTCAGGAACTGGCTAAATCAATCAGGTTTATTACCAGTTAGAAAGAGAAGAATTGCACAGCACAAGCACTGTGCTGTTATTCATGCCTTAGGATCTTAGTTTTTTTTTTTTTAGGTTTACAAACACTTTAAAGAGGTTGTAAACGTCAACAAAAAAAAAAAAAACCTGCAACACAAAGTCATAATGAGCTAGTATGCATTGCGTCATGGCACGGGCCCTGAAGTAACGGCACCAGTGGGCTGTTTCTTCAGTGCACCTGTGCCTATGACACCGGCAAAAGCGCATATAGTGAATATCTCCTAAACTGTGCAAATTTAGGAGGTATTCACAGTAGAGTAGAGGTAAGCCTTATTATAGGCTTACCTGTAGGTAAAATTGGTGATACAAGGTTTACAACCACTTTAGGAGGAGTTTGCACAAAGTGTAACTCTGACTGTGTATGGGAAGGTGATTGCACGTTGAAGATTTGAGTGTGGTATTTTGGACACTTATTTATTTGTGAATATTACAGACAATATACAGTAGACACATGGGGAATAATGTGCCTGTACCCCTGTATGGGCAGACAGTTGCCTAGCTGCAGGAAGTATCAATGAACTATGAAGGCGCTGATCGACACTCTCATAGACCATTGAGAACTACAAGTCTGTCAGCCACAGTGGGAGGCGGAACTTGTAGTTTATTAATTCACAGATCACAGTGAATGAATGATGTGGCTGCGCGGGCAGAGCTGTGACTAAGCATTGAAATTTTCAAAATAAAGGTGTTGAAGCAGAGTTCGGCCGTCCAGCTTTTCCTTGTAACCATCATCATCATTGCAGAGCTGGCACCTGTGCATCAGCAAGAGGGAGGCTTATGAAGGACTATGTGCTCGCCTGGAGCGGTGTAAGCTTCTTTTTAACAGCAGTGTTTACTTATCTCTCTCCAAAGCCCTAAGTGCTGTTGCTTTCTGCTGCTCTGTTCCTCTGTTATGAGCATGAGAACTTCTGACAAGCTCTCCGACACAGGAGATAAAGCAGTTGGAAATTTGTGTTGGGGAGGGTGATCAGAGGGAGATTAGCAGAGAGCTGGTCTATTCACAGTACAGCTCCGCCTGTTTCTTCATTCCTTTGCCTATGTGGAGGGAGGGTGTGTGCTTTTCCTCCAATCAGCTCACAAACAATAGTATATGCCCAGACTCCCTTCAAACTGCTGAAACAGAAAGAAACTTTTGTAACACAATGTGCACTTTCTAAAGAATATAGCAAGCTGAAGACGGCAGATATACATGTAAAACTTATTTAGGGAGATTTGTTTCATCTCTGTGTATCATCTGAGGCTGTTCACTTCACTGGGTATAGGAGAGGGTTTATATTCACTTTAAGGATCCTTTTTTATTTTTCTTTCGAGTGATACTAATAATAGGACTGTGGGACTTTATACTTGTAGATTTGACTTGGGTGGAGATATATGCATTTTAAAGTGGATGATTCGGTGGAAAGGATTATATGTGAGCACAATATAGGTTGTTTGTTTTTCTTTTTTAAGAAATACTACATTACATATGTTTTTATTTTTGTTTTTCACAAGTAATGAGTTGAATATACCTCTAAAAGAAGGTGAATAAAGAAGAAGACACAACGTTGATGTTTGAAAGCTTTATTGGACCCATTTGGCATATGTGGTTTGGATAATCAGGTAAGGGGCTGGCAAAGTCACCTACAGGATAAGACTCACCTTTTACAGTTAACATATTTCTGAAGTGCTGGATGATTTTTGGATTTTTATCGAACTGCAATATGCCAGGAGGCGTTAGTGATCTGTTCACCTGTTCGAAGGTGTTGTGAGAAGCACTTGTGCGCTGATGGACTCTTTAAAGTTGTGGAAATGTTGTCATACACTTTCTATTTTTTTTTAAGTAAAAAAAATACTTCTACAGTATAATTCTACTGATACTAATATATTTCACTAAGAAAAAGAATCCCCTGAGTTTGGGAATACATTTTCTTAGTGGCATATGATATGGCAGTTGGAACTCTCAGCACACTTTTTGCTCTTGCAACTATGGGAAAGACAGCATTCTTAGCTTTGAGCTGGAATGTTTTGGAACTATAACACATATTTACTAATGGCAAATATACTGTGAAGAAGTGAAGCAAATGCAGTTGCTCTAGATCTGATTGGAAGCTCTGAAATGATGGGAAGCTGATGTTTTCTATCATCCAATCATGTGCAAGCAAACATGCAGTTTTATATTTTGCTTGCATGTTCCCCTCATAACTAGACCACCTGTACTTGCAGTGTACTTGAAGGGCACTTGTGGTGCACACGCAGTGCACAGACTATTTACCTGTTTTGTTCACAAAATGCATGAGCTGTGGTGTGTTGTGTAAAAATGCAGCATGTCTACATTTATATTGCAGCACAACGCACGTCATGCCAGCACATACAGTGCAATTAAATGACTTTCATTAATTTTGATTAGATTTAGAAAAAGGAAAAATTAAACAATGCAAAGCATTTCACTAATTTCACACAACAGAGGGCACGCGTCAAATGAACCATAACACACCCCCACTGGTGTGAATGGACCCCAAATGCTTGCAGCTGTGTCAAAGACAAAGTTCCTCATTCCCAATGAATTGATTATCTTTATAGTGAGTGTAAGGCAGGCCAGACATTACTCTTTTATTTTTCATTCAACCAGCGTGTTGAATGAAAAAAAAAAGAGCTAATTCCCCCTTCCACACAATCACTCCTGCTGTGCTTTTATATTCTGCTGGCGGGGAGTCTCCCCTGCCATCAGAATACAATGATCAGTGCTGCCGGCTATAGTTGGCGGCACTGGTCATTTGGGAAAAACAAGACAGGCTGGTTGCACACAAGATGATCGATAGAACAATTTGTGTACAACAAGCTAGCCTGTACAGTATACATGAATTGAAATTCGCCCAGACCCTGATGAATTGGCCAAATTTCGATCCATGTATGGCCAGCTTTAACAAACCTCCCCCCACCATAGTTATATATACCATAGCTAACCAAAGCAGAGGGGAGCCATAGGGCAATGAGCTGAGGGGGCCCTGTCATTCTGTATTGGGTCCCATGACTACTGCAGGCTGCCTGCTGCTATATCAGTCCCTGCACTGTGCAGCTACATTGTGGAAGGAGGAGAACAATGTGCCCAAACACATTTTATTAATGATGTCTACTAATAGCAAGCTCCTTGACAAAGGTGTGCTGACAGCAGCTGTGACATCATTTTAGGCAGCTGGCAGCACAGTGTCACTGGCTCTCCAGAAATGAAACTGCTACACACACCCACTGAAACCTTTCCCGCACTTTAGCCACAGTGCAGGTAGTGATATCAAAGCAGGTGGGACAACAGCATGCTCTCTCACTGGTCCAGGCTGACCAGAAGCACTAATTACTGCAGGAGAGGGTAGTGGATTTGCTGGCATTCTCTGTGATAAGTGGGATTAGCAGCCCTTGATCTAGAGGAGGAGCTCCTTGAGTCTGGAGTCTGCTGAGCAAAATATACCTCTGGAGGAAGCTAGTGGTAACATTGTAAATATAGCTCTGGAGGAAGCTAGTGGTAACATTGTAAATATAGCTCTGGAGGAAGCTAGTGGTAACATTGTAAATATAGCTCTGGAGGAAGCTAGTGGTAACATTGTAAAATATACCTCTGGAGGAAGCTAGTGGTAACATTGTAAATATAGCTCTGGAGGAAGCTAGTGGTAACCTTGTAAAATATACTTCTGGAGGAAGCTAGTGGTAACATTGTAAATATAGCTCTGGAGGAAGCTAGTGGTAACATTGTAAATATAGCTCTGGAGGAAGCTAGTGGTAACATTGTAAAATATACCTCTGGAGGAAGCTAGTGGTAACATTGTAAATATAGCTCTGGAGGAAGCTAGTGGTAACATTGTAAAATATACTTCTGGAGGAAGCTAGTGGTAACATTGTAAAATATAGCTCTGGAGGAAACTAGTGGTAACATTGTAAAATATAGCTCTGGAGGAAGCTAGTGGTAACATTGTAAAATATACCTCTGGACGAAGCTAGTGGTAACATTGTAAAATATACCTCTGGAGGAAACTAGTGGTTGAAAGGATTTTGAACTCCTCTCGATACCCCGTCAATCCACGGTGGAGCAGTTAAATCCCATGGGGCCCCAGAGCCCCCTGAGATATAAGAAAGTACACACACACAGTTATCTCTCAGGGAAAAGGTACTCTTTATTTCCCGGGTTCCTCTTGTATAGCTAGAAAAAAGTAGGAGTTACAGACGCCTTATAAGGGTCTTTACACTGGTTTCACTTTCGACACATAATATCAAAGAAACAGGAACTCTAAAACAAAACTAGCTTCATGCATCTTAAAGGGGTCTTAGCATACATATATGTGTAATAAAAAGCATACATAATTATACAAAATGGAGACACTTAGGTTATACATATTGCTACAATCCCCTCTTAGGTCACGCATGTGACCTTATACTCTAGCTACTGGTTGCTACCTGGGACCATTAGTGTGTCTCTTGCCAAGGGGTTGATACCACATAATTTTAGTGATGGTGGCATCAATAAGTTTGTGTATTAGGCCTCGGATGCAGGGGATAAAACAACAACCACACAGAGTTCTGGCACTAGGGTGTTGTATGTGTGGTTTCTGTATTATCTTGGAGTAATGCTCCATACTGTAAGGAATACAGTCAGGGCCAGCAGGATTAGAAGACAAAATGTCTTCCCAGAAGTCTATGGTGCAATAAGCGAGGTCATCTTTTTCAGAGACTTTTCTACCTATTTCACTCGCTGTTCGAGGGCTTATACTACCTGTTTCGCCTCTCTTGTCCTTATTTTGCTTCTTGAGTGCTTGGTTGACCCTCTTCACACGACTGGCATGTATCCAGGACTGGGAGCTTTCCACCAGTATAGCTGTTCTGGTCACTGCGATCACCTTCGTGGGAGGTCCAAAGGGGTATTCTTGCTTCTTATTTCAGTTCAAATGTTGGACCAGCACAGTATCTCCCACCTGGAAAGAGTGGGTTGGTTCCTGTGAAGAAAAAGGAGATGTGCGAGAGACATTTCTTTCAACTTTGTCCAGAGTTTCAATAAGTTTTCTCACATATTCTTCCTGGATTAGATCTAGGTCCCCTCTTTCTATCCTAAGTGGTTGTCTGGCCCCTGGAGTGGGGAATGGCCTACCCATTAAAACCTCAAAAGGGGAGTAACCTGTCTTCTTGGAGGGGGTCATTCTTACCTTGGCCAGAACTTCCGGGAGGACCTTCTTCCAATTTGCATATGCACCTCCAGTTTCTTATCTTATCCTTGAGAGTCCTATTCATCCTTTCCACTATACCTGATCTTTGGGGGTGATAAGGTATGTGAAACTTCCAGTCAATTTTAAGAGTCCTTACCAGATCTTGGCAGACCTTGGCCACAAATGCAGGGCCATTGTCTAAGTTAATCTGGAGCGGATATCCCCACCTGGTAATAATCTCTTGTGTAAGAATTTTTACAACTGGTTGGGCATCTTCTTTTGTGGTTACAAAGACCTCAGGTCATCGTGAAAAAAATATCCACGATCACCAAAAGGTACTTCTGTCTCTTACCCACCTTTGGCATATGTGTAAAGTCTATCTGTAGGTGAGTGACCAGGTGTTCATATTTTGCCCTTTGTGGGTTGTTGGGGTTGTTCCTGATACATGTGATGCATCTGGAGACATATGCCTTGACAAGGGAGGGGAGGCCTGGAATATATTCACATGTAGTCTGCCATCCTCTATGTCCAACCCCATGGTACTATGAATGGTGCACTGGCAACAGAAATGCATGGTCTCCCCTCTTGGCAGATAAGTCCAGAATTAGGGCTCATCTGCACACC
Source organism: Glandirana rugosa (assembly GCA_018402905.1). Taxonomy (NCBI): domain Eukaryota; kingdom Metazoa; phylum Chordata; class Amphibia; order Anura; family Ranidae; genus Glandirana; species Glandirana rugosa. Next base: position 165,414 of record BLSH010331100.1, on the reverse strand, counting down.
TGCATTGTTCCAATCTTGGATATCTATGTCCGTGGCATATGTCTGTAAATCTTGCAATATTTGGTCTAGAAGTGGCATTTCTAGCATGAGCAATGGCATTTGGGTGGTTACATTTTGAGTGGATGCGGCTTCCTTCGCTGCTCTATCTGCTAGGGCGTTTCCTTTGGCTATATCAGTTTGCTGGCCTGTGTGTGCCCTGCAATGTAAAATGGCAATGGACCTTGATAGCTTTATAGCTTTTTAGTAGTTCTTTAAAATATGCACATCTTGTCCTTCAGTGGCAAGCTCTTGTGAGGGCTATCAGTTCTGCAGCCTGGGCTGACTGGTACGAATTGATTTTTCCTCTAGAATTTTGTCTGGTAATTGTACAACAGCATATCCTGCATGTCATTGGGCCTTGAACAAGAGCCATCCACAAACACACTCTGTGCATCTGGAAGGGCTACAGAAGACGTGTCCTGTCTTGGGGACATGTCCTGATGGATGAGATCCAAACAATCATGTTGTGGAACAATCTCATCCTGTTCTCCTTTTAATCCTAAGAAACCTTAGAGGATTGGGGCTGGGCCTGAGGTAGGAGAAGCATATTTTATCTTTAGCTTAGGGTTGGAGAGCAGTATAACCTTATAAATAGTAAAATATATGCAGCGCCGATATTGAGGTAAAAAAATGACAGTTCTCCACTTGAAGCATAGATATCACATATTCTTATATGTATTCAGTAAATCTTGATGTAAAACAATGGGTGGAGGCTTACCAGATGATGGTAAAATATGCGCGGTGTTTAATAATGGTCATCAACGATTATGCGTCGTCACATCCGCTGGTGTCAGGTATGGGGAGGAATCCGTCCTGATACGACCTCTGATGTTGTGGGGGGAATGGTCCCGGGTCCTGGTGGTCTGTCACACCTGATCCATGCACAGGGGGGAGGGAGGTTCCAGAAGAAAACTCCAGGTATCACTTCAAAACTTCCGGTGTCTAATTTCATTTCATTCAATGATCAAAAGGCCAAGAAGGGCAAAATATGTGCAGATAAGGGGAGTCATAAATTAGACACCGGAAGTTTTGAAGTGATACCTGGAGTTTTCTTCTGGAACCTCCCTCCCCCCTGTGCATGGATATTAAACACCGCGCATATTTTACCATCATCTGGTAAGCCTCCACCCATTGTTTTACATCAAGATTTACTGAATACATATAAGAATATGTGATATCTATGCTTCAAGTGGAGAACTGTCATTTTTTTACCTCAATATCGGCGCTGCATATATTTTACTATTTATTCTGTTGGACAATTTTAGATCTATTGTTTTATGCGTGCTGCCCTTTTAAAGCTATTAGAACACGTTATTTAATATACTAAACATCATCATTTTATTTAAGTGAGCGCGGGTTGCTATCTGTTTTATAGTATAACCTTATAACCACTAAGCCTTTGGGCCGACATATGTTGGGTGTGTAAAGAGTTATCCTGTCCCAGAGAGAATGATGTAGCCATTTCCACCACCATCGCACAGGATGCTAAAGCTCTGAGACACACAGGCATGCCTTGAACCTGTACTGGAACCATCTTTGAGAAAAAAGCAACAGGGCGGAGCTTGCCTCCATGTTCCCAAGCTAGGACTCCCGCCATCATGTTACAGTTGTCCCTAGCAAATAAATGGAACATCTTGCCATAATCAGAAAGGCCTAGACTAGGGGCTTTTACCATAGCACTTTTCAAATACACAAAAGCATTACACATTTCCTCTGACCAGTTTACGCAATCTGGCATATCAGAACCTGTGGCTTGTCTCAGGAGATATATGTTATAGTAGAAACAGTCAGGTATTCATTGGCAGCAGTAGCCAATCATGCCAAGGAAGGTAAGCATGTCCTTCTTGTTCACTGGGCGGGGCAGACCCATGAGATCCGCAGCTCTCTTGTGACTGACTTTCCTCTCTCTCCTTTTGTGAGGACAAAACCAAGGTACTCAACAGTTTCCTGGCACCACTGCAATTTCTTTCTAAAACACTTTGTGACCACTTTCAAATAACCAGTTTATGAGATCCACACTGTCCTCCTGTCCGGTTGCCTGATTTAAACTACAGAGGATGAGGTACTGTAGTAGGACCGAACCATGACGGGAAGTCCAGGACCTCAGTGTGGCCTGGAGCACAACCGAGTAGACTACAGGTGAGTCCACATAGCCCTGGGGCATACTACACCAGATAAGTTGGCGATTCTTTAAACAAAAGGCAAAGATTGGCTGTGTCTCCTTATCCACAGTGACGGAAAAAAACATTTGCCAGATCAATCACTGCAAAACACTCTGCATCAGATGGAAGGCACATCTGGCACTATTGGGGCAATGGGGACCACACGTTCATTTATGGCTTTCAGATCCTGTACAAATCTGTAGCTGCTTCTGGTTTCTTCACTGGGTTAATTGGGGTATTATAGGGAGAAACTGTGTCTTCCAAAATACCTTTTTTCAAGAAAGTATTTTACCATTGGGGCAATACTTTCCTCCTTTTCATTTGATAAAGGGTACTGTTTATGGTACACAGGCTTTGCCCATGCCTTAAGAGTGGCTTTGTAGGGGGTACAATGAGGGAAATGAGGCTAACATCAAAAGAATTTTCTGGCCATACCCTGTCCTGATATTAATGTTTACATAAATAAACTAAATGTTAACAATTATGGTGATGCAAGCTGCCAATGTGTGCTGTAATGTGTGCTGTAATCTTCATCTTTAGTTCTTGGACATCAAACCATATCAGACAGGTGGATTGATACTTTATTTTATTTTTTTTACACTATCTAGAAACTAAACAAAATTAAAGATCTTAGTGAATTATCATTACATTTCCCTCCTAGAAATAAACAACTAGTTAGCAATAAATAGAGCTGATCGAACCTCTGGAAGTTTGGGTTCTGCTGGTTCGGCCGAAAGTCCGAAAAGTCTGAGTTCGGGTCTGGACTGGACCCGAACTTTGACACGGACCCCGAACCCCATTGAAATCAATGGGGACCCAAACTTTTAGGCACAAAAATGGCTGTAACAAAGTCCTGGAAAGTCCTAGAGGTCTGCAAAAGGAGGGAACATGGGGGTAAGAGTAGGGCAAGTGCCCTACAAAGAAATGGGGATAGGGAAATAACTTAAAATAATTTTTAACCTAAAATCACATAAAAAAAATCAAAAATGGAGGTGGATGGGGAGTTGGAGGTTGAGGAGGTGGTGAAAGTGGCAGTGGAGGAGGAAGAGATAGCCAACACTGTTTTTTTATTTTTGGAATTTTTTTGTTTTTTTTAAACCAACAATGTAGATGCACATTTTAATTTTGTGCAAGAAACAATAATCTGTCCCTTTAAGCAACAGTAGGAACCTCTCCCTATAGAACTAGGAGATGATTTTAGATTCTAAAATCATCTCCAAGTTGTACAGGGAAAGCCTCCAGCTGTTGCTTTAAGGGAAAGCTTAGTGTTCTAAAATCATCTTCAAATTGTGTGGGAAAAGCCTATATCAGCCGCAGGGAGCCATATTAGTGTTCTAAAATCATCTTCAAATTGTGTGGGAAAAGCCTATATCAGCCGCAGGGAACCATATTAGTGTTCTAAAATTATCTTCAAATTGTGTGGGAAAAGCCTATATCAGCCGCGGGGAGCCATATTAGTGTTCTAAAATCATCTTCAAATTGTGTGGGAAAAGCCTATATCAGCCGCAGGGAGCCATATTAGTGTTCTAAAATCATCTTCAAATTGTGTGGGAAAAGCCTATATCAGGCACAGGGAGTCATATTAGTGTTCTAAAATCATCTAAAATTTAGAACACTAATATGGCTCCCTGCGGCTGATATAGGCTTTTCCCACACAATTTTAAGATGATTTTAGAACGCTAATATGGTTCCCTGCGGCTGATATAGGCTTTTCCCACACGATTTGAAGATGATTTTAGAACACTAATATGGCTCCCTGCGGCTGATATAGGCTTTTCCCACACAATTTGAAGATGAGTTTAGAACACTAATATGGCTCTATACCCCTGCAATAGGCTTTTATCACACACTTTGATGATGATTTTAGAACACTAATATTTCCCTTAAAGCAACAGCTGCAACCTTTCCCTGTATAAATTGATGATGATTTTAGAACACTAATCTTTCCCTTAAAGCAACATCTGGAACCTTTCCCTGTACAACTTGATGATGATTTTAGAAGAATAATCTTTCCCTTAAAGCAACAGACTCTACCTAGTCCAGTCAGATCGTTCTGTGCAGCAGGATGAGGTGTACAATCTGTTCCTCAAAGCACCAGTACTAGTATCTCTCCCTAGTCCACAATCAGATCATTCAGATCGTTCAGTAATGCAGGATGAGATGTTCTGCAATCTGTCCCTCACAGAGCCAGCAGCATCCTCTCCCTAAACTATCCTGAGAGCATATGACATGCAGCACAGTGACTCCAGCCCCATATAGAGGCTGGGTTACATGGTGCACTGGCCAATCACAGCCATGCCATTAGTAGGCATGGCTGTGATGGCTTCTAGGGAAAACCAGTGAAACACTTGTTGATTGGCTGCCCTTGGCAGCTTTTCAACACGTGGAATAAAATACCAGAACCCCGGACCCGAACCCAGACTTTTTTTGAAAAAAGTCCGGGTTCGGGTCTGGCTCCCGGACACCCAAAAGTTCGGTACGGACCCAAACTTTACAGTTCAGGTTTGCTCAACTCCAGAAATAAACACATATTAATCACAAAATACAAAACATATGGCCATGTTGTTTAATAAGAGTGCACTCTTTTCTACCCATATGAAATAAATTCATAATTAATTATCACCACGTGGATTTTCATTAACCACTTCCATACAGGACACTTACACCCCCTTCCTTACCAGACCAATTTTCAGCTTTCAGCACTCTCACACTTTAAATGACAATTACTCAGTCATGCAACACTGCACCCAAACAAAATTTTTATCATTTTTTTCTCACAAATAGAGCTTTCTTTTGGTGGTATATAATCACTGCTGGGTTTTTTATTTTTTTCAATATAAGCGAAAAAGTAGCGAAAATTTTGAAAAAAAAACACTTTTTTTTAGTTTGTATTGAAAAATTTTGCAAAAAAGTAATTTTTCTTCATAAATTTGGGCGATAATTTATACTGCTACATATCTTTGGTAAAAATGACCCAAATTAGTGTATATTATTTGGTCTCTGTGAAAGTTATAGAGTCTACAAGCTCTGGTGCCAATCATTGAAAATTGATCACACCCGATGTACTGACCACCTATCTCATT
>BLSH010331100.1:144333-158398 GCA_018402905.1 Glandirana rugosa | reverse complement strand
TTTGTGACCGGCTGTGATTGGACACAGCCGGTCACGTGGTAAAGAGCCAATACTATTGGCTCTTTACCGTGATCGGGGTCGGGCATTGTCCGAGGGACAAGCCCGCCCCCCGATCGCCGCGCTGCGCGCCCCCTGGGGCGCGCGCGAGCGGCGTGCACGCCGCTCAGCCGCCATTGATGTCAGTGACCGGCTGTGATAGGACACAGCCGGTCACGCGGTAAAGAGCCAATTTTATTGGCTCTTTACCCCGATCACGGAAGGCCGGGGTCCCGAGGGACACGGCCGGTCCCCGATCGCCGCGATGCGGGCCCCTGAGGGCCCGCAAAGCGGCGAAAACAAGAGGACGTAATATAACGTCCACTTAGGATGGGGAGTCCACCTTGCCGGCGTATTTTTACAATACGCCGGTAAGGAAGTGGTTAAAGGACGTCCATCAAAAATTTTCAATAATAATTCCCCATAACTTTTATAGTATGTTCAGAACATTTTGCACAAAGATTATACATCACCAAAAATTGATTTTTCTATTTCAACCTATTCCCATACAAATCTTGAAAACTTCTAGAAATAAATGTGGTCCTTTCTGTATTAACAAAAAACTTATAAAACAATCATTAGTGTTGTATTCTAAAGTATCACACTTCATTACAATCACCAATCAAGACAATACATACATAGACATACATGCATCATTCACTATTGTCCTATCATATACTGTTAAGTAAAAATGATCTAAGCCTGATCTTTACTAGTCAACTATCTTGTTCAAATGATATTTATTAAAGGGTACAACCAGGTTTTTATCAGTGGGTGGAGCCTTTTCCCTTTCCACGCCCAATAGGCTGGAATGGAAAACTAAACATTTAAATAATTATAATAATCATGGCTACCTTTTAGGAATTTAAAGGGCGTTGGTTGCACTCATAATACTAGAGTTACATAGCAAAACTAACCATTTAAACTAGGATTTTATTTCTACAAAAGTATTTAAAATTTTCCTTTACCTTACAAAGTTTTTTTATCACTTACTTTTGAGCAACACATGACTAGTATTTTATAGCTGTTCGCAGACCTAGTCCCTCACACAGAATATCTCACAGTTTATCTCTATGGAAGGAGGGAGAGAGGGATGGAAGTGTGTCTCATCCTTTTACACAGAAACACACAGAACAGGAGGGGTCAAATCCCTCTCTCCCAATATTAAACTCACATAGACCCTCCAACATAAGTAGCGAAACTTATGTTATAAATCAGCCACACTTATCATTACCTGTCTGTAACATTATCACATTCACTACAGAAAGAACAAAATACATTTAACCTTTTCATAAAACAACATTTCTCATCACAACACAAAGAGCTTAACGTAAACACACATCTTGTAAGTTACTGCAGTTTTACAATCTCAGCGGTCAGCTTCATTTTTGATATTCAAACAAATCTCATTGCTCTGAGACTTCTACAATCCACAACCCAATACTTTTTTTCTTTTGTGAGACTTGGATAGAGTTTGGCAGGCTTCAGGATGTAAGGGGGAGGGTAGCTTGGAGAACAGCATGAGAGGGTGTGTGGGTCTATCTATTTCTGACTCACACTCATGTAATTTCTGAGAAATCATATTATGATTTATTCACATTTTCTTCTGTTTCTTATTATCTCTCTTATACCATATGGGGTGTAATCAAGCCAGTTCTCTCCTCCCTTTCTCATATATTTCTTATCCCATTCTGAGTCACTCTGGTACCATGGAAAAGCCTGTCTATCACCCAAACAAAGACCTTTGATCATGTCCATATGAAAAGTGTCATTATCACCCTCCCGGGGAAAGGGATCAACACTGCCCATTATTTCTGTCCACCCTGCTAAACTGTCCACCCATGGGTCAATTAGATAGTAATCCGTTTCACATACACGGGCTACAATGTCCTTACATGTCTCCCCAGCCTCTGGTGATGGTACCTATTTTACTGTTGCCACAACTCATTATAACAGTGGAGAGAATCCACCTTACCTTGTAGTTCCTCTTTTGTCCACACAACAAATTATTTTATATCTCTATGCGACAGAAAGAAAAAGCAAAGACAATTTAGGGCTTTAACTGATCCACCCGGACTAGTATTTAATTTCTTCCCAAAATAAATTTATTTGTGGTCTTCCCTAAAGACCTCTGTGTTTACCGAAAACACTGTGCTTACCTGAAGCACTGTCACCTGATCAGCAAATTTCTTCCCAAAAGAAATGTATCTGTGGTCTTCTCTAAAGACTTCTTATGCTTACCGAAAGCATTGTCACCTGATCAAGGCATACTTGACGCGGGGTTAAAATTGCAACTCAAAGGACTAAAGATTTATCAGCGCCTATGGCAAGTTTTCTTACCGGAAGTTGAATACTTCATCCCGGACGAGCCCCCAGCTGAAAGGATTTTGAACTCCTCTCGATCCCCCTTCAATCCATGGTGGAGCAGTTAAATCCCATGGAACCCCAGAGCCCCCCTGAGATATAAGAAAGTACACACACACACACAGTTATCTCTCAGGGAAAAGCTACTCTTTATTTCCCGGGTTCCTCTTTTATAGCTAGAAAAAAGTAGGAGTTACAGACGCCTTATAAGGGTCTTTACACTGGTTTCACATTCAACACGTAATATCAAAGAAACAGAAACTCTAAAACGAAACTAGCTTCATGCATCTTAAAGGGGTCTTAGCATACATATATGTGTAATAAAAAGCATACATAATTATACAAAATGGAGACACTTGGGTTATACATATTCCTACAGTGGTAACATTGTAAAATATACCTCTGGAGGAAGCTAATGGTAACATTGTGAAATATACCTCTGGAGGAAGCTAGTGGTAACATTGTAAAATATACCTCTGGTGATAGCTAGTGGTAACATTGTAAAACATACCTCTGGAGGAAGCTAGCGTTAACATTGTAAAATATACCTCTGGAGGGAGCTAGTGATAACATTGACAAGGTCCCATAATCACAACACCTCCCTCCAACCCCATTTTCATCACAGTCCACCCCCTCTCCTAGTCGCAGTGACTGCCAAAATAACCCCCCATACCAACTCACCTTCTCTACACAGTTACAGCATCTCCCACCCACCTCTCGCTGGTCACTGTGCCTCTCTACCAACTACTTTACTTTATAGATCACAGCACCTCTGAATGCAAACCTCTCCTCCTCCTTATGCTACCTCCAGTCTACCCATCTTTTTACCTTTTCCAGAACATTCCTCTTATCCATCTCCCCCCACCCTGTTTCATTACACTGCCTTTGTGCTATGCATCTCCCACCCTCCAGGTCACATCACCTACCTTGAACCTCATACACCCCAACACCCACTTGCCAACCCTTCCCCTTTCTCTATGGTGTGTGTCAGGGGGGTGCAGCTTGGTATCTTTGCCTTGGCACTGGATGGCCTTGTCCCAGCACTGGTGGCAGGTGGCATTCATATGTAAATCATGGGGCATATTCATAGGTATATCAACAACAAACATGCCCTGCCTGCCACTGTCACTGAGCCTGCCATCAGTCTGTACAGCAAAGGTGAGCAGATGGGGGGGGGGGGTGTCCAGAGGTAACAGAAAGGATTACAGTTTGGAGTGTTAGCTCTCTATTTTCAGTGTACATAAAATCATAAGCAATGACAGTGTTTCATTTTTAAAATAATGATTGTGCTGGGGTTTGTATATGTCCCTGAGACTCTGGCTTGCAAGATGGCAATTTCAGTATATTTTATATACTGAGTACAAGAAGTACTTTGTTTTGTTAACTATGCCCCTTTAAGCCTCTCCTACTCTTACCCCATTGTGGACCCACCCACAGTTTACCATGGCACGTTACAAGAGCCACATTACTACTCTACTTAAGCTACCCAGAAGCACCCTCTCTCTCCCCCATCTCTTACCCTCCTCTCTCTCACCCCCCCCATTTCAGCCCCCCTCTCTCATCCACCCTTACTCCATCTCTATTAAATTTAATTTGTTTTAATAATTTATTTATTTAAAAAAATGTTTGTGTTTTCATTTTATTTATTTCCAAAAAGGCCCACCAAATCCTTAGCACCAGGCCCATGATGCTCTTAATCTGGCCCTGGCTGTAGTGCCATTTCCGGGTTCTCCTCATCAGTGTGTGAGGAGGAGACCTGGAGAAAAACGTACAGTACACTGCCTGATCTCCCCCCAAATAAAGAGGACCTGTCACAGCATCAGAGTACCTGACACAGCCCATCAGAGTACCTGTCACAGCCCATGAAAGTATCTGTCACAGCCCATCAGAATACCTGTCACAGCCCAGAGTACCTGTCACAGCCAACCAGAGTACCTGTCCCAGCCCCAGAGTACCCAAGTACCTGTCAAAATCCCATCAGAGTACCCAAGTACCTGTCACATCTCGTCAGAATACCCGGGTACCTGTCATCATCCATTAGAGTACCCAAGTACCTGTCACCAACCCATCAGAGTACCCAAATACCTGTCACTATCCCATCAGAGTACCCAAGTACCTGTCACCATCTCAGAGTACCCGAGTACTTGTCACTAGCCCATCAGAGTACCCGAGCACCTGTCACCAGTCCATCAGAGTATCCGAGTACCTGTCACCAGCCGATCAGAGTACCCGAGTACCTGTCACCAGCCCATCAGAGTACCCAAGTACCTGTCACCAGCCCATCAGAGTACCTGAGTACCTGTCACCAGTTGGGGTGTGATAGGTTGTAAGGAAACAAAATGTGTAATTTATGCTCCTAGAACGCTTGACGGTGCTCTCTGCATGTTGGGCCTCTGTATGTGGCCAGGCTGTTTAAAAGTCTCACACATGTGGTATCGCCATACTCAGGACGAGTATCAGAATATATTTTGGGGAGTAATTTTTGCTATGTACATGCTATATGTTGGAAAAATCGAATAAATTGACAACTTTGTGTAAAAAAAAATATGTTTTCATTTTTCTTTCCACGTTTTCCAAAAACTTGTGGGAAAAAAATGACTTGTTCAAAAGACTCATAATGCCTCATAAAATATACGTTGGGGTGTTTGCTTTCCAAAAATGGGGCCTTTTTGATGGTGATTCCACTGTCCTAGTGCTCCAGGGCCTTCAATAGTGTAATAGGTCATTAGGAAATGTTATGTGTAATTTATGCTCCTAGAACACCTGACAGTGCTCCCTGCATGTTGGGCTTCTGTATGTGGCCAGGCTGTGAAAAAGTCTCACACATGTGGTATCACCATGCTCGGGATGAGTAGCAGGGGGGTAATTTTGCTATGTTCATGCTATGTGTTGGAAATATCTTATAAATTGAGTACTTTGTTTAAAAAAAAAAAGTTTTAATTTTCTTTCCACGTTTTTCAAAGACTTTTGGCAAAAAATGAACCATTCAAAAGACTCATAATGCCTCATAGAATATATGTTGGGGTGTTTACTTTCCAAAATGGGGTCATTTGTGGGTAATTCCATTGTCCTGGTGCTCCAGCGCCTTCAAAAGTGTAATAGGTCCTTAGGAAATTTTATGTGTAATTTATGCTCCTAGAATGCCAGGCTGTGAAAAAGTCCCACACAGGTGGTATCACCATACTCGGGGCGAGTAGCAGAATGTATTTTGGGGTGTAATTGGAAGTATGCATATGCTGTGTGTAAGAAATAACTTGACAATTGTGTGTAAAAAAAAAAATTATAATTTCTTCAGTTTCCCAAGAATTGTGGGAAAAAATTACAACTTCAAAAAACTCGCCATGCCTCTTACTAAATACATTGGACTGTCTAGAGTTTGAACACTGCTGATTGGCATTCTCAATTCCTTGGATATCTTTTTATATCCCTTTCCTGTTTTATACTGTTCAACTACTTTTTCCTGCATATCCTTTGACAATTCTTTTGCTTTCCCCATGACTCAGAATCCAGAAAACTCAGTGCAGCACTGGATGAAAGATGTAAGGGTCTGTCAGGAGTCCAGAAACTCATTGACCTTTTATACACACACTCTAATTACAAGCAAACAGATCACATATGAGGATGGTTACCCCTTTGTGTCAACGTGTGTGCATGTTATCAGGCCAAAATTACCAGGGTATGTAAACTTTTGATCAGGGTCATTTGGGTAGTTTCTGTTGTCATTATGATTTAAAATGAGTAAACACAGTGGATTAATAATAAATGGCTTCAGTCAAACACTAACCATGAGTGAAAGAAATGTTTTTGTGTTATCATTCATATTCTCTGAAAAATGACCAAGAAATCATAAATTCTGCCAGGGTATGTAAACTTATGAACACAACAGTATATATTCTTACACTGCCTGAACGGACTCTATATACTATACACTGAATGAGCGGTATATAGTCTACATTAAAGGCAGCTTATTATATATATACACTATTTACGATACATATATATTCTTACACTGCCTGAACAGACTCTATATACTATATACTGAATGAGCTGTATATAGTCTACACTAAAGGCAGCGCATTATATATATATATATACTATTTATGGTATATATACAGTATCTCACAAAAGTGAGTGCACCCCTCAAATTTTTGTAAATATATTATTATATCTTTTCATGTGACAACACTGAAGAAATGAAACTTTGCTACAATGTAAAGTAGTGAGCGTACAGCTTGTATAACAGTGTAAATTTGTTGTCCCCTCAAAATAACTCAACACACAGCCATTAATGTATAAACTGCTGGCAACAAAAGTGAGTACACCCCTAAGTGAAAATGTCCAAATTGGGCCCAAAGTGTCAATATTTTGTGTGGCCACCATTATTTTCCAGCACTGCCTTAACCCTCTTGGGCATGGAGTTCACCAGAGCTTCACAGGTGGCCACTGGAGTCCTCTTCCACTCCTCCATGACGGCATCACAGAGCTGGTGGATGTTAGAGACCTTGTGCTCCTTCACCTTCCATTTGAGGATGCCCCACAGATGCTCAATAGGGTTTAGGTCTACTTGTCTTCAGCAAACTGCAGGCTTTCTTGTGCATCATCTTTAGAAGAGGCTTTCTTCTGGGATGACAGCCATGCAGACCAATTTGATGCAGTGTGAAGCGTGTGGTCTGAGCACTGACAGGCTGACCCCCCACCCCTTCAGCCTCTGCAGCAATGCTGGCAGCACTCTATTTCCCAAAGACAACCTCTGGATATGACTCTGAGCACGTGCACTCAACTTCTTTGGTCAACCATGGTGCGGCCTGTTCTGAGTGGAACCTGTCCTGTTAAATCGCTGTATGGTCTTGGCCACCGTGCTGCAGCTCAGTTTCAGGGTCTTGGCAATCTTCTTATAGCCTAGGCCATCTTTATGTAGAGCAACAATTCTTTTTTTCAGATCCTCAGAGAGTTCTTTGCCATGAGGTGCCATGTTGGACTTCCAGTGACCAGTATGAGAGAGTGAGAGCGATAACACCAAATTTAACACACCTGCACCCCATTCACACCTGAGACCTGGTAACACTAATGAGTCACATGACACCGGGGAGGGAAAATGGCTAATTGGGCCCAATTTGGACATTTTCACTTAGGGGTGTACTCACTTTTGTTGCCAGCGGTTTAAACATTAATGGCTGTGTGTTGAGTTATTTTGAGGGGACAGCAAATTTACACTGTTATACAAGCTGTACACTCACTACTTTACATTGTAGCAAAGTGTCATTTCTTCAGTGTTGTCACATGAAAAGATATAATAAAATATTTACAAATCTTTGAGGGGGGTACTCACTTTTGTGAGATACTGTATATTCTTACACTGCCTGAACGGAATTTATATACTATACACTGAATGAGCTGTATATAGTCTACACTAAAGGCAGCATATTATATATATATATATATATATACTATTTACGGTACATATATATTCTTACACTGCCTGAACAGACTCTATATTCTATACACTGAATTATTTGTATAAGGGGGCTTACAGATTCCGATAATCTCCCCGCCGGCAGACCCCAACAAGGCAAGGGTTGTCGGGAAGAGGCCCTTGTCCTCATCAACATGGGGACAAGGTGCTTTGGGGTGGGGGGCGCAGAGCCCCCCCCTGACCCAAAGCACCCATACTCCCAATGGTGAGGGTGTGTGGCCTGGTATTGTCCAGGAGGGGGGGAGGCGCCCGCTTGTCCTGGCCCCCTTTGCTGGCCTGCCAGGCTGCATGCTCAGATAATGGTCTGGTATGGATTTTGGGGGGGACCCTATGCCATTTTTTGGCGTGGGGGTTTCCCTTAAAATCCATATCAAACCTAAGGGTCTGGTATAGATTTTGGGGGGGACCCTACGCTGTTTTTTTGGCATTGGGGTTCCCCTTAAAACCCATACCAGAACGAAGAGCCTGGTATGCTCCTGGAGGGGGGCCCCATGCCATTTTTATTTAAAAATTGGCGTTGAGTTCCCCTTCAAGATCCTCAGAGCACAAGCCGCATTCCAAAGTCGGATCAGTTAAGACAATGATCCAACTTCAATGCTTTTCAATGGGCTAAAGTGGGATCAAAGTCAGACAAAAGTAGTACAAGAACCTTTTTCAAAGTCGGTCCAGCTTTGAAAAACACAAGTCGGACCAGTTAAGATGGCTCTTATAGGGAATTATTGTTTTTGTGATGTAATGCGACTTGTGCTCCTAATGCTGGTCTGAGAATCGGACTAGTGTGAACCCAGCTTTACTTAAACTGGTGTACACACAATCTGGTGCAGCTGTGCATCATATCCAATCAACTTCTAACTTCAGCTTGTTCATTTAGCCTGGGTTCACATTTCATTCCCACATGTCAGTCCTGATTTCAGCTGCAATTTTAGAGACATCTGACAGATGTTAATGGAAATCGCACCTGAAATCGGCAAAAGTAGTACAGAAACTACTTTTGGAAATCTGTGCGGTACCGCAAATGCAGCGTCGCACCGATTAGGACGGTGCCATTGCCAGCAATTGCTGCCGATTTGGTATGCGATTTGACATGTCAAATCGCATGCCAAAATGCACCAATATGAACCAGGGCTCAAGTTTTGAAAATAATCCTAGAAGCTGATTGGTTACTATGCACAGCTGCACCAGATTCTGTGTGCAACAGTTTTAGTAAATCTCCCCCAATGTGCCATACAGAGCTGCCCCCCTTTAGCTGTTGGCCAGTAGATTCTCCAGCCAATGGGGAGACAGGTGATGTCATTACCCAAATATGGCAATGCCTGTATTTGGGAAATGACCCGTGACTGAGTGGGCAGAGCCTGATAGGGAACTGAGAGACTTGTTCCCCAGCAGATTTGCTTTACTTTTTAAATTGACATTGCATGACAGTGGGCAAATTTGAAAGCTGCTATTGGACTGAATAGCAGCTATGGATGTCCCACTGCTGTGAGCTGTCAATCAACAGTAAAGCAAACCTGATGGGGAACTAGCCTATCAGTTCCCCATCAAGCTCCACCCACCCCAGTACAAAACTCCTCAGCCATGCGCCTGTCAGTGTGATGGGCGTAGTGGCTGTATTGGAAATTATAATACCTTGTATGCATTATAATTTGCCTGCGCTAATAAGCGCATTTTTCAGCTCTTTTGCATAATGCATTTGATCGACCTGTGTTGAAGCAGACACACACAGACACAGATTGCTTCATCTCACATGGCCGCTCGCAGGGATTGTCCTGCTTTTTCCATGCTTGGTGTGTTTATTTATACTCATCAAACAGAGAGAACAAAAGGGACTGATGGCTTCACAATCAGCCAATCAGCCTCCAAGGCACAGTCACATGACATGAGCTCAATACAAAACTACCAACCAATGACACACTTGTTTACATTCAAACTATACAATAGGAAAGGCATGCATGTATGGGGGGGGGGGCTGCCCGGCCTCTATGAGAAAACAACTGCCACATGGAAGCCATGTGCCTTTCTCACAAAGGCCACACAACAATCACCCCACACATGCACTAACCTGCCAATTACAATGAATCACTACCCAATACAGCTCTCTGAACTATATTACATAGCAATTATGCTACTGTTCCATCAAAGGGTAAATTACAACACAAAGGAATATAGCTGCAGACCTCTGTCACATTGATCAGATGCCACAGAAAGCCTACAGATCATTATCCTTACATAAAAGGCAATACTAATTCCATAAGGCAAGTAAACTGCCGCCAAGCAGATCGATCTGTACAGAAGACGGGGCCCCCTGATTGACGGTAATACACCCGCGCCACAGAACGTGCATTGCACCTCAAAGATCCGGACCGGCGTTTGCTCCAGCGATAATCGCACAGGGCGCCTGCTGGCCGGGATGATCGGGGTAGCGTGTAATTATCAATTGATGGAAGATATCCATTGTATGTGGCCTTTCCTCAGTATCGGTTAAAGCCATATTCACTGTACACAGAGAATACCGGTAAACCAACACTGGGAGACACTGTGACAATACATAATACACCCTAAATTTCTACAACAGTGGCCAGGGAGGTTGAAAGTGAATGCACTGAGGATGGAGTGTCTAGTGTGGACACTTCCACTGCTGCACCTCAACGGATTTCTAAAAGGGCTGATTCACACTTGCATCACAGGCAAACATGGTCCATGTTCCTGTGTGATTCAGTGTGGTGCAATTTTTAACCCACACTGCACCAAAATAGTGCATGCACTACTTTTCAAAACCACACTGCACTGGACCGCATGGCATTGCTGTAACATGCAATCCAGTGCAAGCAAATGTATGTGATCTGCATTTGGGGTGTCTTTCAGAATTAATTTACTTCCGCAACAGATCATAAACCCAGTGCGTTATGAACGTGGTGCCGGAAACACACACAGAGGATGGGTTTCCTGCTCCATGTTATAGTGTAAATAAGCCCTTGATGAATTCCCCTGTGTGTTCTTTGGTATTACTCTACTTGTTGATTATAAATCTAAATCCTTTTTGTGTAATGATCCTCTTTAACCACTTCCTTACTGGGCACTTAAACCCCCCTGCTGACCAGACCAATTTTCAGTTTTCAGCACTGTCACTCTTAGAATGACAATTGCGCGGTCGTGCGACGTTGTACCCAAACAAAATTGGCGTCCTTTTTTTACCATAAATAGAGGTTTCTTTTGGTGGTATTTCATCACCTCTGCGGTTTTTATTGCTTACGCTATAAACGAATAAAGAGCGACGATTTTGAAAAAAGAACAATATTTTTTACTTTTTGCTATAATAAATATCCAAATATAAAAAAACGAATTTATTCATCAGTTTAGGCTGATATATATTCTTCTACATATTTTTGGTAAAAAAAACGTAATCGGCGTATATTGATTGAGTTGCGCAAAAGTTATAGCGACTACAAACTATGGCCATTGGTTTATGGCATTTTTATTTTTTTTTTATTTTTTACTGGTAATGGCGGCGATCTGCGATTTTTATCGGGACTGCGATATTGCGGTGGACATGTTGGAAGTTTTTTACACTTTTTTGGGACCAATGACATTTATACAGCGATCAGATCTAAAAATAAACACTGATTACTGTATAAATATCATTGGTTAACCTGCAGGGGGCGTGTTCTAACTGTGGGGGGGGGGATGGCAGGGGCATGATAGATCTAACTGATCTCAGTGACAGGGATCAGTAGATCTGTTATGCCCCCCTCACAGAACAGGGAACCGCCGTGTTTGCAACGGCAGTTCCCCGTTCCGGCTCTCTGCGAGGAGATCGCAGGTCTCTGGCCGACATGGGGTCCGCCCGACCCGCGGGCGCGTCTGGCGGCGGCCCCGGCGGGAGCGCACCCAGTGCGAGCCACAGCGAAGGACGTCTGTTGATGGCCTACCGCCATTTTAGAGCCGCGCTGTAGCCGTCATTCGGTTATGAAGTGGACGTGAAGAAGATAACCACTTCACCCCTGGATTTCCCACTGTAGGACCAGAGCACTTGTTGCGATTCAGCACTGTGCCGCTTTAACTGACAATTGCGCGGTCGTATGATGTTGTACCCAAACTAAATTTGCGTCCTTTTTTCCCCACAAATAGAGCTTTTTATTAGTGGTATTTGATCACCTCTGCGTCATTTCTTATCACCGCAATAAACAAAAAAAGAGCGATAATTTTGCAAAAAAACCCCAATATTTCTTACTTTTTGCTAAAATACAAATCCAAAAAAAAAATATATATATATAAAAAAACAAATGTATTTATCGGTTTTGGCCGATTTATATTCTCCCTCATATTTTTGGTAAAAAAAAATCACAATCGGTGTTTATTGATTAGTTTGCGCAAAAGTTTCCGCATTTACAAACCACGAGAATTAATTATTTTTACTATTAATGGCGGCGATCTGCGATTTTTATCGGGGCTTTGATATTGGGGCAGACATGTCGGACATCTCTGACACTTTTTTGGGACCAATGACATTTATACAGCGATCAGAAATTTAAATATCCACTGATTACTGTATAAATATCATTGGCAGTGAAGGGGTTAACTTGCAGGGGGAAATCTAGGGGTTGACTGTGTTCCCTAGGCGTGTTCTAACTGTGAGGGGGCCAGGCTGTCAGGGGCATAAGAGATCTAACTGATCCCAGTGACAGGGATCAGTAGATCTCTTACATGCCCACTGACAGAGCGGGGGACCGCCGTGTTTACATCGGCGGTTCCTCTTTCTTTCTGTCTGGCAGGTCATCGCGGCTCACCGGGTCCGCCTAAGACGCGGGCACACTCCTGCAGAGTGTGGCGGGCACGAGAGTGTGGACTGCCGCTTATATTCGGCGATTTGCGAGACAGCACCACACTGCCGCTGTATATATACACAATGCGCAGTCGGGAACCAGTTAAGTTACAAAATAAAAGACTGCGAAAGTATTTAGATTGCAGTGTATTTTTCACATTGTTCATCAGTGTGTATAGTGTGCTGCTTGGCTCTTGTAATATTACTAATTGAATCCTGCAAATGCCAGCTGTGTCATTCTATGTCATTAGAAGGAAGCGTCTGAGATAAGAAAAGGCCTACAGAATTTGACTCACAACTGTTATCTAGCTTGACCTTTTAAAGGACCCAGTGAAGTGTTGTCACTGTGAAGAGATGTAGAGGTCATAATAGGCACTGGGCCAAACAACTTTTCATAATGTGTCGGAGCCAGGTTAAAGTGAAGACAGAATCCCTTAACCTCTCCTGTCATAACAGTATCAAGTCAGCACTGCCATATCTCCAGCCACCTCATAACTCCAAAAGGTATGCATGATCGCATTTATGAATACTCTCCTGAAAAAAGACCATGTCGTTGCTACAAGGATTGTCAGGACTAGACCGCAGATCTGCATGAAAATACAGAATGGAAAGGTTCCAAATCAAAATGGCAATCAGCCAGCTCCCCATTATAGAGAGAGTGTAGGTGAAGATTATTGCAGAAATACATATCTGTAAATGCTTATTTTTATTCTTTCCTCTTTGCCAAATATGCAAAATGCA
The DNA here is from genome assembly GCA_018402905.1 of Glandirana rugosa. Lineage (NCBI taxonomy): Eukaryota > Metazoa > Chordata > Amphibia > Anura > Ranidae > Glandirana > Glandirana rugosa. The sequence continues at coordinate 144,965 of BLSH010331100.1, read as the reverse complement.
GATGCAGTGAGAATTACTTGTCAGCACCACTCTTTGGAAAGTGGAGAAATAAAAATTCTTTATGCAGCATGCAAACCGATATGCAAAGAGCATATAAAAGAAAGGACACAGATCAGTGGAACAAACCAAAACATTTTATGCAGAGAAAAATTATTTTGTTATACATGGGTGGTCAGAAATGAAACTGTTCTGTGATTTATTCTTCGAACGCTTGAAGTTTACTGCAATTTTCTTTCCCCTTCCTTTCTGGTCTGGTGCAAAATCTGTTTAATCAAGGAGACTTTCTTTTGACATTTCATCTTTACGCAATTTTAAAATGATCTAATGAATAGTTTGTATGTGTGTTTATGCTACTTTACAGTTTTCTTTCAGAGGAACTAATTTGTCTAAAACGTGGTCTGGTCTTTCCTTCCCCTTTCTTTTAACGTCATTTGAAGTTCGCAAGCTTCTTATTTAGTGTCTTGTCAAAGTAAAGACTGGTGGGTACATATTGTTTTATTAAAAAGAGACGTATTTTACAAAACCAAACAAGGTGACTAGACACAGGAAAGAAAATATACGAGAAACGTATAGCCAAACGTACGACGTATTTCTTAAAAATAAAGAGGTGAAAGGTTTCTCACCACGACTGT
>BLSH010331100.1:87523-143661 GCA_018402905.1 Glandirana rugosa | reverse complement strand
AGCATTCATCCTCTTCCACACATGGCGAGTTGAGTTGATGCCAAAGAGCTTGATTTTGGTCTCATCTGACCACAACACTTTCACCCAGTTCTCCTCTGAATTATTCAGATGTCCATTAGCAAACTTCAGACGGACTGTACATGTGCTTTCCAGAGCAAGGGGACCTTGCGGGAGCTGCAGGATTTCAGTACTTCACGGCGCAGTGTTTTACCAATTGCTTTCTTAGTGACTATGGTCCCAGCTGCCTTGAGATAATTGACAACATTCTCCTGTGTAGTCCTGGGCTGATTCCTCACCATTCTCATGGTCATTAAAACTCCACAAGGTGAGATCTTGCATGGAGCCCCAGACCGAGGGAGATTGATAGTTATTTTGTGTTTCTTCCATTTGCAAATAATCGCACCAACTATTGATACCCTCTCACCAATCTGCTTGGCGATGGTCTTGTAGCCCATTCCAGCCTTGTGTAGGTCTATAATCTTGTCCCTGACATCCTTGGACAGCTCTTTGGTCTTGGCCATGGTGAAAGATTGCAATCTGATTGATTGATCGATTCCTGCTGTGGACACGTTTCTTTTATACAGGTAACAAGCTGAGATTATGAGCACTCCCTTTAAGAGAGTGCTCCTAATCTCAGCTCATTACCTGTATAGAAGACACCTAGGAGCCTGAAATCTTGCTGATTGATAGGGGATCAAATACTTATTTCACTCATTAAAATGCAAATCAATTTATAACTTTTTGAAATGCGTTTTTCTGGATATTTTTGTTGTTATTCTGTCTCTCACTGTTAAAATAAACCTACCATTAAAATTATAGACTGATCATTTCTTTATCAGTGGGCAAATGTACAATACAGCAGGAGATCAAATACTTTTTTCCCTCACTGTACATCTGTAATGTTGGCACTTTAATACAGGAGATGTGTTACTGGCCAGATCACCAGGTGAAATACAGAGGGGAAAAGCCTAAAAAAGAAAACAAATGCAGCCATCACTTCTAAGGATTAGTAAGCTGCAATATATTATATGTTTGGTTTTAGGTTTAGTACTGCTTTAACTATATGCAATCATTTAAAAAAAGTTGAAGTTTAGATATGATTTTCCTTAGATTGTTACATTGATACAGCTTGGACCAATATAACTATAGATTTGTGCTAGCAGATTTAGATACACTAACAAATTGATGTTTTATTTTTGGGTTTGATACCGCATTAAACTAGAGTTCAGTGAAGGCCACCTTAATAAGAGGGAAGGACATCAACAATGAGGTATGATTACAAAGATTACATTTATGCCCTCTGGAGAAGAGTTTAGGCGGCGACACTATACCAAGCCAGACAAGGTTTAATAGATAAATGTATTTATTTGTGGCTTTGTGCTAATTTATTCTATTCATGTTTACCATTACACACAAGTTACTTTGCCCTTTTTAAAGATGGCCGACGACCTTGGTAGTTGAAACTCAGAACAAGGGTATGATCTGTATAATAAGCAGTGAATCAGAAGCGCGCCCTATCCCCTTGACAACGTCTGTTTGATGACGAAACGTATGTCAGGAGGACGCACTGACGTTGCTGCTATTTGTTTGTACACCCAAGGGACGGGAACGTCGACACTTCTTTTAAAGTGTGTTATATCAGAGATCTTGTAAGTGCATTACTATTTTACTCAATATATGTTGATGACAGTATGACACTATTGTGAGTTTATTTCCATGTGGATGCTGGACATGTATTTGGGACGCTGCGGATGCATGTGTCCAGTACTCCTGGGAGTTATCTGCAGAGTGGAGCTGTATTCCATACCCTGTTAAGAGACCTGGGCTAGGTGATAAGCCAAAGGCTTGCTTCTGGTAAGCAGTTCACTTATCTGATGGTGGATAAACAGCACCTGTTTAAAGTGGAGCACTTGGTGTCTGTTGCATCTGGTTTTAGCTGTCATATAATCCAACACAGCTATACTGACTATATATACATATCGGCTTGTCTATTATAAGTTCAAGGACTCTATAAGATAATTTATGAATTTTTTATTTAATATTTTATACACACTTTCGTATAAGTTGCCTCAATATACTAGAGCAGCCCCTTCTTTATATATTTGATAATATACCAATGGGCAAATATATCAAATGTTATTATAGCAACTGTAATAAACTGATTTTTCTAAGGTTCCTAAAGAAGGCACGGGTTCACAATTTAAGCTTTGGTAAAACACGGGGTTTATTTTTAACTTGAGTAAGGAGAACTTTACCGTTAGAGCAGTGAAAATATGGGATTCTCTTTTCCATATGTAATGGTATTAGCTGAGAGTGTTGCTAAATTTGAAATATTTTAAACACCTTCCTCAATGTTCATAATAACAGCTCAATATACTTACCTAAAATGTCAGACATGTGATTTGGTCACCACAAAAATCACCATGGAGGGTCATGTGACATTTAAATCGGGTAAATATTTCTAGTGTATAGAAGTTTTTTTTCAATAAACACAAATTAGCTTGGGGCCAAGGGATGGAGGTGCCTGACTTTGATTTGGCTTTAAATTAAATCAATAACATAAACTTTTTTTTTTCAGCAGCATCACCAATTCTGGAAAGATTCAGTTTCAAAATTCTCCTTTGCAATGGGAATTTAGATGCCACTGTGTGACCTTTCTAAACCTCTGTCGGCTGGTTTCCCTTAATAGCGGCAGATGGTGAGGCAGGAGGCTACAAAATCAAAGCAATGAGTCTTCAGGTAGAAGAGTACCCAACAATGAGGGCAAGGGTCAGGACAGATGGTGTTAAGACAGAGTTGTAACACAGACAGAAGGTCAAAGCAGGTAGAATACAGGCTAAAGCAAAACAAAGATACATATACGCATCCAAACAATAGAGAATAGGCCAAGGAAATATCCAGAATAGCAAACTGTTCATTTTATACCAATGTGGGCCTGGGGGAGGATAGGGTCGAGACATAGGGCTTAATTTACTAAAACTCATGTGTATACACCCTTGTATTGTTCATGTGCAGACCTGCCATTAGTAACCTCACAATATTTACTAAGCACCTGCAATGTGCATGGATAGGTGCTCACAGGCAACAATGTATATAGTGAATTTACTAAAAGCGTGTTTAACTATGGAAATATAGCCTGGTGTTTCTAAAATAATATTTTATATTATCTCTTTTAATGCACATCTTTTATAGGAACAACATTGCATAAAGTGCCTACTGATATATTGAAGGTGAATGTTAAAAAAAAGTAAAAATGAAAAGGAATAATGCATGTTGTGTTGAGGGTAGAATGTTGGCATGCATATTCCTTAATACACCTTTTTGTAACAGAGGGCACAAAAACAACATTCTTTAAAAATTCAGCTCACACTTAGAATTGGGAAAACACCACATTTAATAAACATCAGTGTACAATTTGCTAGATATGGTTTGCATTTGCCACGCATATGTACATCTGGGAACTCATGTGATCCAATACTGCAATACCATAATGATTTATCACTGTTCTTGTTTGTTTACTTTTAGTAAATAAGACTCACAAATTGAGCGAAATATGCAGGCCAGCTGGTAATAGAGAAAGGCCAGTGAGATATGTCAATTTTACAATATGGTGGTAAGGAAAGATCTCAGAGATATATGGCACAGGATATTTGTGTTTATGATGTCATTACGAGTAATATATGCTGTGAATTTCACTTAGCAAATTGACATCTATAAAATCACTTTTGTATGTATCTCTGATGAGGAAAAGCTATGCATATATGTATTTTTAAACAGATACTGCAGGTAAAAGCTGACATTCAACTTTAATACCTACGTTTGCCCTCTCAAAATTTTAATTTTAAGGCTCATTTACAACAATGAATGGCATTAAAGTGGTTGTAAAGGCTAAAGGTTTTTTTTTACCTGAATGGTAAGGTTTTTTTTCTCTTAAAAGGAGAGGTGTGCTGTAGTTATTTACTATGACAAGACTTTTCTTCCACAGATATAGTACAGAAAGTGAGCATTGCCACCCTAGGATGGATGTGTTACTGGCAGGGTTATTAGGAGAACATGACATACAAAAAGCCTGAAAAATTGCACTAATACAGTCACTGCATATAAAAATTGGTTAGCTTCAATATTTCACATTTTGTTTTCGGGATTAGGTACATTTTAAGGTGTGCTGAAAATCCATTCAAATTCTTTTTCAAACCTCAAAATCTCTATTCAAAGCTACAAAAAAAATCTTGCAGATCTATCTCGGCATTCAGATTTAGTTCAAACCAGTAGGATTATGTCACACAAGTGAACTCAATGAACACTTTTGAACCTAATATATGTAGGATGAGATGATAACCAGTCATGTTATGAAGAGGTAGATCAAAAACCCAAAAGCCCTTTAGTAAAAATGTATTTAAATTATTTACATTTATGTTATATACCACTTGTCCAATATCTCAAACAAACAATATATAGTTATTGATTTGTCAAAGGCAAATAGGCTATTGATCTGCAAGGGCATTTTCACTTTGCAAGGATAATTTCCCTTAGCTTAGTGAATGTGGCAAAAGTCACTTTGTAAGGAATATACAATCACATGCAAGGGGAAAAAACAGTATTTTTGCGTGCATATGATTGACTAATATGTAGAGCTTTACCTCATTCACCAAGCTAAGGGAAAATTCCCTTGCAATGTGAACAATACTTTAGCAAGTTCAATTTTCTGTTGCTATAGCAGGGTTGAAAGACAAGGGAAGCAACTCTTACCAGATTATTTTCCAATTGTTAGCCAAAAAAATAAGCAAAACAAAAAAAAAAAAAAAAATCAGAGGATGCCACACCTTGATTTAGGAGTTTGGTAATTTGGGGTTATTTTTTTCTAATGGAATAATTTGAAGTACAGGGTGGGGCATTTATATGGATACACCTTAATAAAATGGGAATGGTTGGTGATATAAACTTCCTGTTTGTGGCACATTAGTATATGTGAGGGGGGAAACTTTTCAAGATGGGTGGTGACCATGGCGGCCATTTTGAAGTTGGCCATTTTGAATCCAACTTTTGTTTTTTCAATAGGAAGAGGGTCATGTGACACATCATACTTATTGGGAATTTCACAAGAAAAACAATGGTGTGCTTGGTTTTAATGTAACTTTATTCTTTCATGAGTTATTTACAAGTTTCTGACCACTTATAAAATGTGTTCAATGTGCTGCCCATTGTGTTGGATTGTCAATGCAACCCTCTTCTCCCACTCTTCACACACTGATAGCAACACCGCAGGAGAAATGCTAGCACAGGCTTCCAATATCCGTAGTTTCAGGTGCTGCACATCTCGTATCTTCACAGCATATGTTTTTTTTATGGTTTTTATGGTCAGTAGAAACCAATACCGGATGCGCTGCTCCTTCCAGGAGGTACCGCCATTCCTCCAAAGCCGACTTGATGGCCAGCAATTCCCTATCACCGACATCATAGTTCCAGCAAGATGGTGCACCATCACATTATGGGTGTCAGGTCCGAGCATTCCTAGATGAACAGTTTCCTGGAAAGTGGATTGGTCGTCGTGGGCCAGTTGAATGGCCCCCAAGGTCTCCCGATCTGACCCCCTTAGACTTTTATCTTTGGGGTCATCTGAAGGCAATTGTCTATACTGTGAAGATACTAGATGTGCAGCACCTGAAACTATGGATACTGGAAGCCTGTGCTAGCATTTCTCCTGCGGTGTTGCTATCAGTGTGTGAAGAGTGGGAGAAGAGGGCTGCATTGACAATCCAACACAATGGGCAGCACATTGAACACATTTTATAAGTGGGAAGAAACTTGTAAATAACTCATAAAAGAATAAAGTTACGTTAAAACCAAGCACGCCATTGTTTTTCTTGTGAAATTCCCAATAAGTTTGATGTGTCACATGACCCTCTTCCTATTGAAAAAACAAAAGTTGGATTCAAAATGGCCGACTTCAAAATGGCCGCCATGGTCACCACCCATCTTGAAAAGTTTCCCCCCTCACATATACTAATGTGCCACAAACAGGAAGATAATATCATCAACCATTCCCATTTTATTAAGGTGTATCCATATAAATGGCCCACCCTGTATATTGGATAAAGTAAAGTGGATAGCAGATATCTACAGGCGTCAGAATCTACATTTAGCTAGCTGTCTTATTTCCTGGGGAGCCACAAAAAACGTTTTGCAATTACTGACTCCTGTTAGGATGTCAGGGTTTTTTCACCACCTCCTGAATTTTGTACCCGTAGCACCCTCTAATTTTAGGTAGGTGGTCGAAGAGATTTTTGTGTTAGGTGAGGTAAAATTGGTCAGGCCTGATTGGTTTGATTCTTGGCTCAGGGAGTGGCTGGTGACTCGCAGATGGTGACACCCCTTGGTTACCCCTCCTTTCTGGGCTCAGGGAGTGGCTGGTGACTCGCAGGTGGTGACACCCCTTGGTTACCCCTCCTTTCCATTTGCAGAATGTGCTGGAAGAAAGGGTAAGGAAGAGGGGTGAAACTGCCTGAAGTACCTTAGGGAGCCCTGACCAATCCCCAACCTGGATTGGCAGTGGGCAGGCCTCCTGAAATACCTGGGGTCAGCCCAGCCGGGAAGAACAGTTCAGGTGGAAGATATGGAGATGGAGTACTGAGGCTGTCTGGGCCTTGAGGGAGCTCCCAATCTGGGGCTCAGGTGCATCCAGGAGGATAGTGAGATCCTGGAACAGAGGCACACGGGAGAGAGCAAGTGGATGACAGCAGGAGACAGTACTGCCAGTAAGGGAACGTCAGGTGGTCGTCAGGTGTTGGTGAGCGATACACACCCTGGGAAGCTGAAAGAGGCACACCGGAGCAGATTGGGGTGAGAGACAGTCTGAGAAGAGTGCAAGAGCCAGTTGGGGCTATGGTGTTACTGGGCAGTGGAGTTGGATCGTTGCAGCCAGGAGGGCTGGTAGGAACAGAAGAGGATGGACTGGGAACAGTAGTCCACCTAGGCTAGCTAGCACATTCCTATTTTTGCTACACTATAGGGGTCCACGGTCTGTAATGGGTGGCGCAGAGGCTGTGCTAAATTGAGGGCAGGCCTAACCATCTTCTAGGTAGGCCAGAAGCAAGTGTTATGCTGGAGGAAGAGGAATAATTGGAGAAGCAAGTGTTGTGCTGGAGGAAGAGGAGAAGTGTATATACTGGAGTGTATATACAGTATCTGAAAATGTGAGTGTAAATTTGCTGTCCCCTAAAAATAACTCAACACACAGCCATTAATGTCTAAACTGCTGGCAACAAAAGTGAGTACACCTCTAAGTGAAAATGTCCAAATTGGGCTCAAAGGGGTTGATTTACTAAAGCTGGAGAGTGCAAAATCTGGTGCAGCTGTGCATGGTAGCCAATCAGCATCTAACTTCAACTTGTTCAATTAAGCTCTGACAAAGAAACCTGGAATTGAATTGGTTTCTGTGCAAAGCTACACCAAATTTTGCACTCTCCAGCTTTAGTAAATCAGCCCCAAAGTGTCAATATTTTGTGTGGCCACCATTATTTTCCAGCACTGCCTTAACCCTCTTGGCCATGGAAGTCACCAGAGCTTCACAGGTTGCCACTGGGGTCCTCTTCCACTCCTCCATGAGGACATCACAGAGCTGGTGGATGTAAGAGACCTTGCGCTCCTCTACCTTCTGTTTGAGGATGCCCCACAGATGCTCAATAGGGTTTAAGCCTGGAGAAATGCTTGGCCAGCCCATCACCTTTAACCTCAAATTCTTTAGCAAGGCAGTGGTCATCTTGAAGGTGTGTTTGGGCTCATTAACATGTTGGAATACTGCCCTACGGCCCAGTCTCCAAAAGGAGGGAATCATGATCTGCTCTTTATGTCACAGTACATGTTGGTATTCATGGTTCCTTCAATGAACTGTAGCTCCCCAGTGTCAGCAGCACTCATGCAGTCCCAGATCATGACACCCCTACCACCATGCTTGACTGTAGGCAAGACACACTTGTCTTTGTACTCCTCACCTGGTTGCCTCCACACACGCTTCACTTCATCTGAACCTTAGTCTGCTTGTCTTCAGCAATCTGCTTGCAGGCTTTCTTGTGCATCATCTTTAGAAGAGGCTTCCTTCTATGACAACAGCCATGCAGACCAATTTGATGCAGTGTGTGGCGTATGGTCTGAGCACTGACAGGCTGACCCCCCCACCCCTTCAACCTCTGCAGCAATGCTGGCAGCACTCATACTTTAATTTCCCAAAGTCAACCTCTGCATATGATGTTGAGCACGTGAACTCAACTTCTTTGGTCGACCACGGCGGGGCCTGTTCTGAGTGAAACTGCTGCATGGTCTTAGCCACCGTGCTGCGGCTCAGTTTCAGGGTCTTGGCAATCTTCTTATAGCCTAGGCCAGTGGTTCTCAACTCCGGTCCTCGGGACCCACCAACAGGCCAGATTTTAAGTATTACCTTAGGGATATGCAGACTAGAATACTGCAATCACTGAGCAGCAAATGATATCACCTGTGATGCATTTCAGTTATCCTGCAAACCTGGCCTGTTAGTGGGTCCCGAGGACAGGAGTTGAGAACCACTGGCCTAGGCCAACTTTATGTAGATATGTAGAGCAACAATTCTTTTTTTCAGATCCTCAGAGGGTTCTTTGCCATGAGGTGCTATGTTGAACATTCAGTGACCAGTATGAGAGAGTGAGAGTGATAACACCAAATTTAACACACCTCCCCATTCACACCTGAGACATTGTAACACTAATGAGTCACATGACACCGGGGAGGGAAATGGCAAATCAGGCCCAATTTCAACATTTTCAGTTAGGGGGGTACTCACTTTTGTTGCCAGCAGTTTAGACATTAATGGCTATGTGTTTAGTTATTTTGAGGGGACAGCACATTTACAAGCTGTACACTCACTACTTTACATTGTAGCAAAGTGTCATTTCTTCAGTGTTGTGACATGAAAAGATATAACAAAATATTTACAAAAATGTGAGGGGTGTACTCACTTTTGTGAGATACTGTAGATGGTCCCGTGCAAGAATCGTTGATCTGCTGGGCATCTCATAACTACCCTACACCCATCCAAGTTAAATCCCCTAATAAAAAAAGAACAAAAACACAAGTACTGGCCTGTTCTTCCTGACTCCGGATGCAAGGACATATGTGTTTGAGGGCAATGTGACAGGTGAACCACTACATTTAGCAGCCCCTATGGGGGTACCACTACATACCTAAATATTGGCCCATCACATTCTGCCCATAATGATTAACAGAGACACAAATGAGGTAGGATGGGGCAGGACAAAACATGATAGAGGGCAGCTATTTAAAGTATATAATGTACCTGTAGTTAGCTTCTATCAACTCATGGAACCAGGTTAATACGTTTAAAAAGTCCCAAGGTGTACTTTAAATAGGAACAAATACTATGGAGATACCCCATATACATAGAGATGGACTTTTACGGGCACACACAAGACCAAATGGGATTTGTAAAATATAGAATTTATTATGTTTTGTTACAATACAAGATATACAAAAGAATAAAAGCAAACTCCAAAAGACTATGGAGCATGTAAGTACCCCAAACTGGAAGGGGACCCAAACAACAGTGTCTGCAAGATCATTATATACTGCACAATGCCAAGAGGTGATACATAATACCAGAACTATGAGCATATAGGCAGAAAATGAATAGTCAACGCGTTTCGCAATGAGCTTCCTCTGGACTATTATCTTGCAGGCTCTAAGCAAAAAATATATACGTATTAAGAATTGTCATCATACATAAACTTCTTCAAAATTATATACATCATCATATTTATCTATATTGCATGTACATATTGCGTGCTTACTTGTGATAGCCCGAGTTCCTAAAACAGTGGGGGTTCTTTTGTGAATCAGGGGGGCGGACACAGGGGATATATATCGAACTTGACACGGTTAATGTGTTTATATCTAAAATAATAATGAGGAAATATCAAATTAGACAAATGAATGGCCAATTCGACTTGTTATATGAATTATGCTCCCAAAATAATCGGTACCTGTATCTTTACTGTCACCGGGTTTCAGCCCAGACTTATTGCTCAATTGGGGTTGGTAATCTATTATATAATATGATCTATATTAGTGTTTGCGGCATGATATAACAAGATTAATGAAGATACTATATGGTACCCACCATTATAACCAAGCGCTTGTGACCAGTCAGCTGAGAGTCCCAAGTGGTAGTGTAAATCAATTGTGCAGTCCCAGTCTGAAAATAGCCATTAATTGTTGTATTAGTCACCAAATAAGGAGAAGACATATATATATACCTATTAATATGTCACATTACAAAATGGGCACATACCTAAAGCCGTTAGTCGGGGCATATGCTTTAGTCCCAGAACAAGTACACCGCCAAAAGGTGGATAGATGGAGTCTAAAGGAATAGCCAACTCCCGTCCACTCACCGGAGGTGCATGAAACACATGTGCCCGCCCCCAGAGACAGAACCTCAGACATTAATCCTGTGTCAGGTTCGATATATATTTCCTGTATCCGCCCCCCTGATTCACAAAAGAACCCCCACTGTTTTAGGAACTCGGGCTATCACAAGTAAGCACGCAATATGTGCATGCAATATAGATAAATATGACGATGTATGTCATTTTGAAGAAGTTTATGTATGATGACAATTCTTAATACGTATATATTTTTTGCTTAGAGCCTGCAAGAGAATAGTCCAGAGGAAGCTCATTGAGAAACGTGTCGACTATTCATTTTCTGCCTATATGCTCATAGTTCTGATATTATGTATCACCTCTTGGCATTGTGCAGTATATAATGATCTTGCAGACACGGTTGTTTGGGTCCACTTCCAGTTTGGGGTATTTACATGCTCCATAGTCTTTTGGAGTTTGCTTTTATTCTTTTATATATGTTGTTTTGTAACAAAACATAATAAATTCTATATTTTACAAATCCCATTTGGTTTTGTGTGTGCCCCTAAAAGTCCATCTCTATGTATATGTGGTATCCCCATAGTATTTGTTCTTACTATTTCAGGACGGTGGCACGCCTTAAAATGCTATCTTTTCCTCATGTGTACTTTAAATACTTTTCCAGTTTGTGTGTAGTCAGATTTTAATCAAGCACTTATGATTACAGTGCAGGACACTGCTACTGTAATCCCTACAAGCATTGCTTAAACAGGTGCAGATTATCAGCCATAATCATCAGCAACCTAGGATAGTTCTCCATATATACACAACAAACTGAAATTTGGTAAAAATGCTAAGGTTAACTTTCTAAAAGAGAATTTTTCACCCTAATTGTGTTCACTAACAATCTTCTATTCAGTTCAGGGTAGTTAAAAAAAAAGAATTATTTTAATTTCAGCTTATTTTATATCAAGGTGAAACTCTAAACAATGATTTTTACTTGTTTGGACACAAGTGCTCTCCTTGTCCCTAATAGGATTGCCGCTGAGTTGTTGTCCTGGTAATTGGGACCACAGGGAAAGGAAGTGAGGGAAAATCTCTGCAATTAAAACCTGACAGAAAAAACCCTTCCCTACTCTATCCTAAAATACATTTTGGCAGGAGATGTAAAGGGCTGAAGAAAAATTGCTACTTTAATCAATGAATCCCTATATGGGGAAAATAACAGCGGAAGGAAAATATCTACACTATAGTGCTTATATTACTCTGTATTTTCTAAACCTTCCAGAAGTATATGCAATGGTTTACCATTTGTGGTGGACCCTTAATCCAATCATGCAGTCTGGCTTTCCAGATTAGAGGAGGCGAGTGTGAGCCCTCCCACCTGAACCATACCAGACCACATGCCCTCAACAACTCCCTGGGAAAAGCAATTGTCCCTATGTTGATGAGGACAAGGGCCTCTTCCTCTTCCCCACAACCCTTTCATGGTGGTTGTGGGGGGTCTGTGGCCAGGAGGCTTATAAGAATCTGGAAGCCCCCAAATACCACCCTCCTACATGAATGAGTATGGGGTACATAGTACTTCTACCCATTCACAAAAAAAGTTGGAACCTAAAAATAAAAAATACCCAAACATTTGACAAGTCATTTGCTACAAAAAAAAATCCCCCAAAAAGTCTGTCATTGTAAATCCATTGTCAATTAGGATACCCCCCCCACCAGCTGGGTCACTGCAAAAAAACCTGACCACCCAGCACATGCAACTGATCCAGAAGGTGAATCTAGCCAAATAACAGATCCCTGAACTGTCATCAGCTGTATAAGGAAAGGCACAGGGATAGTGGCAACATCATTGACCAAATATGGCCATTGCAGAACTATGACCAGTGGCTTTATTTTGGCAGTGATGTCACTGCTATTCCTATTTGCTTAAAAGAAGTGGGTATTCTCTGTGATGTCAGTTGCCATATTTAGGCAGTGATTTCACTGCTATCCCACCCCTTTGCTTAAAAGGGGTAAGAATTCCCTGTGATGTCAGTGGTTCCTAGAGATGCCAGTGTATTTCTTTGTATAGACCAGTTCATTGAATTTGCTAACAAAACAAACTGAAAATAGATGACATTTGGTAAAAATGCTAAGGTTAACTTTTTAAAAGAGAGTTTTTCATCCTAATTGTGTTCACTAAAATCTTTAATTCTGTTTAGGGTAGTTAAAAATAAGAAATTTCACCTACATGAGATTTGGCTTATTTTAAGTCAAGGTGAAACTCTAAACAATGATTTTTACTTGTTTAGACACAAGTGCTCTCCGTGTCCCTAATAGGATTGCCTCTTAGTTGTCCTGATAATTGGGACCACAGGGAAAGAAAGTGAGGAAAAATCTCTGCAATTAAAACCTGACAGAAAAAACCCTTCCCTACTCTATCCTAAAATACATTTTTGCAGGAGTTGTAAAGGGTTAAAGGATAAACTGTAAAGAAATGTCAATCTTCCTTAAATACAGATGCTGCGTTAAATTAATCTGCAAACAATTATTTTAATGCAACATCTATATTCAAGGTGGAATTCCATTTCTTCACAATTTGGTGGATATCAAAACAATAGTTCTTAACCTAGGATAGTATTCTTTATAAATGTTTTATATATGTTTTAAATTAGCTGCATGAAATACAATTTGTTTATAAGTCCACTATGAAATTTTACTCGGCTTATGTACACTTAAACTTCCCAAATACATATTTTTTCTCAACTAAAAATTCCAGACGAAGAAAAAGGTTTTGTGGATCATGAAACCTGATATAATTATAGCACCCCTTTGGCTTTCATAAGATATAAGGATCTGTGCAGCTGAACTGAGCAATCAATTAAAATGGTCTGATAAAAATACAGACAGCACCAAGGATCATAATTGTGAGAGCCACAAGGAATTTTTATTGATCGGTCAAAGCCAGTCATAGCAAAGTTCCAGAACTTATGGAACAAGCTATCTATCTTTAAGTCATGATGACCTAGGGGTTGAACTAGATCACAAAAGTCACAATAACTATCATAATTCAAGCATATGTTTCTCTTCTAGGGCAAGTCCATTGTACATTTTCTGGTACAGTCACCACAATATGTTCAGTTAAATCCTGTATTTCTTTCATGATTGCCATAGTCTAAATTATTTCTAAATATTATTCTACATTTTAATAACATTTTTCTAACCCTGCTGGTGAAAAACAATTCTAGGGAGAAAAATAGTGTATGCAGTTGATTTAATTAGTGCATGATCTGTTTTGCTATTAGTAAGAGCTTATAATAAATTGGACCATAATATTGTTTTACCTAAATAAATTGAAGATAAAGGGATTAAAAGTTGCCCACATCCCTAAATGCACTAAGTTTTCAGTTTAATTACCATTGGGACTTCATAGGCTAATACCATCAACTAATATCTCATAAAATGTATAGTTTTATTCTTGCACCATAAAGGGATTTACATACTTTAAAACTACAATGCAGCTGACATCTTGTACATCAAAACAACATTCATTTTTTGTACATCATACAGTATACTCAAGTTGTCCCATGAGGAATCATACATAAAATGCATTGTACTTGATGGTTGTGTACATATCCCAAAGCTGGGACATATCCAACACATGTTTAACAATGTCTTTTTCAGGTGTTTGTGGTATACAATGTAGTCATACAGTGATGTAAATACATATGAGCCAATTCTAACACCAAGGTCTTTTTTTCTTCGCTAAAAGAGGTCAAGATGGCCCCCCGGGACCTCAGGTGAATCTAGCCAAATAACAGATCCCTGAACTGTCATCAGCTGTATAAAGAAAGGCACGGGGATAGTGGCAACACCATTGACCAAATATGACCATGAATGTCATTGCAGAAACATAGCCAGTGGCTTTATTTTGGCAGTGATTTCACTGCTATCCCACCACTTTGCTTAAAAAGGGTGGGAATTCCCTGTGATGTCAGTGGTTCCTAGGGATGCCAGTGTGTTTCCTTAGGAACCAGTGACAGAGGAAAGCTAAGGTATACAGAAGCTGTAGAAATACCGCTTATATGAACCATGGCTTCTGCCAAACATGGGGCTGAAAAGCTAAAGACAAGTGCCCGAACAGCCAAAGTTCCCTCCAAACCTAAGTTTGGACCAAACCATCGGCTTATCTCTAGTAATTACACCTAATGGAAACTGTTGACTTTTTTCAACATATTTGAATAGGCAAACAGATTTTAGAGATTCATTTAAACAATGCCTATGGATACATGTAATGTAGTTGAATAAAAACACAAGGAAAACTTGCTATTTTAGTTATTTATGTAACACAAATATCAGTATATTGTAATGGTGTACTATGGTAGTACTCCCTTGGCCTTATAAGATAGTATTTCCTCCTTTAGTATAAAATTCTTCTTATATAACTACCCGCCAGTCTATGATATCAACTCTGAAATTTTTGACCACTTCTCCATGCAAAATTCCTCATGTTGCAAGATGTTTGAGGGTTTCTTTGCATGGACTGCCAGTTTCAAATCTAAATATAAGAGTTGGAAAAAATGCGCCCTCTTGATACTACACCTATAGCAGCCAGCACATCAATCGACAAACTTGTGAATTAATAGATAAAAAGTATAAATGCGGCACTAAATGCAACCAAATAATTATATAAGTGAACACTAGATTGGTCTACAACTGGTGTTCAATGCACAAATATCATATGCTGACCATCTAGCCGACCTATAAACACCAGTGTAAGTGTATAAAATTATAATACATTCATATAACTTAACATATTAATAACGTACAACAAAGTGTATGATACAGCATATATGTTAAAGTGCCAAACAAATCCAAGTGACGAGTGCCAAAATTACGTTGCTAGTATATCTTAAATATTTTTGACCACAATTAAAATGTCCAGTGCACAAGAAGCATATATGTATCCAATATAACTAGATCAAAATAAAGTGTCCAGTGAAAAAAGTGCTTACCCAGAATATCTGTGACAATCCAAATCCACCAGGTGTATGAGCCTCCACCTCTACAGTAATCTTGCGCTTACCAGAATATGGTAAATAAAAGCCTGTATTCTGCCAATAATCACAGAACTTAGCGTAGCTTCAGTTGGGTCATGGTGACCGGACCTCCAATCAATGGATGAATGTGGGATCCATTAACAACCACACGTCACTCACCACATTAGTCGAATAACATTTGGAAGGATTCCACAGAGTCCTGATACTCACTGATCAGCTCCTAGGACAGCTGGCTGGATGAGTGCCTCATGCCAGACCCCGGACTGACAGCAACTTCTCCCGACTCCACCAACTTTCTGCAACAACTTCCGCTTCTGACATCAGACATCACTGGTGTTTATAGGTCAACTAGATGATCAATATATGATATTTCTTCATTGAACACAAGTTTTAGACCAATCTAGTATTCACTTATATATAATTATTTGGTTGCACGTTAGCACTGCATTTATACTTTTTAACTATTAATTCAGTTTCAAATTGGCCTGTTTCAAATTCCATTTAAAGCACTCCAATGGGATTCAAATCAAGTCTTTAAAGCTGATCTCCATCTTATGATACACTTTACATTCTCTTACAATTCATTTGGGCCAAGCTGTTCCTCACTAACATGCGAGGTCATTGGAGCAAAGACATGCAGTCTTCTACTCGGAACACAGTAGAGTCTATCACAGTGGAGCCATTTAGAGAAAACAATGTATTCTAGCAATAATTATAAAGCTTCCTCTGATTGGCTGAGTCGGGCGGATGATGTCACAACCTCTGACTGAGCTAATCAGAGGAAGCTTTGTATTCATTGATAGAATGCATCGCTGTCTCTGAATGGCTGACATCCGCTGTGATAGACTCTTCTGTGTTCTGGGTATGAGACGGGAGATCTCGTCTCTAACCCAGAACACAACGCCTTAGCTACATACAGTTTATACTGCACATCCACATCCTTCCAAGCTGACCCAAACGAACTGTGTAAAGTGTATCCAAAAATGGAGTTCATCTTTAAGTAGGCCAATTCATAACCCTCCATTTTTAATTTCTGAGCCATTCCTTGGTGAATATGCAAGTGTGCTTTGCTTTGGATCATTTTCATGTTGAACGATCCATTTCTGCTTCAGTTTAAATTTTTTGACAAATGGCTTTACATTCTAATCTTTAATATGATGCATAATTAATTGGCGAACTGATATCTGCAAGCTGTCTAAGCCCTAAGGCAGCAAAGGGACTTCAAACAATAACATTTCAACCACCATGCTTCACAGCTGGTATGAAGTTCTTCACCTGAAATGCTGTCTTCAGTTTGTCCATACACTGAAGGAGACACAAATAAATGCTGCCATTTTTTTTTTAAAGTGCTTAAATAAATAAGTTTTTATTTTGCTACTACAGTATAAAAGCAAAATACAAGTTGAATGTAATTTACAATGGGGATATACAGCAAATAAAATCAAGACTATATTGTGCTAGTGCGAAGAATGGCAGACATTTTGTAGAAGCGAGGAAAGTGTCCAGCACTGCTGACTTCAGGGGCTAAGTTCAGGTCTTCTCTAGGTACCAGAGAGGTCAAGCCAAGCTTTCCCCTGGGCACATCCGCCTTCCAGCAGAAAAAGGCAGCAAGGCTGGTTTCTTCTCTAGGTCTCCGTTATTGTCCAGAAACCTGGCTGGGGTGAACACTTCTGGATCTGGAAACTGTGTGGGATCCTTCAATATGGAGGTAAGTAAAGGGAACACATCTGTGCCCTTGGGTATAACATAGCCTCGGATTGATACGTCCTCTGTTGTGCAGTGTGGCAGTCCAGTTGGTACAATATCACTAAATCGTTGAATCTCATGGATTACGGCCTCGGTGTAAGGCATCTTGGTTCGGTCTTCAGCTGATGGACAACGTTGACCTATTACTTGATCAATTTCCTTCTGGACTTTAACTGAATGATACAGTTTAGAGTTATTCTACCAAGTAAGAGTATTTCCAAGTCGTAGTCATAGATATAGTAGATTGTTGATGTTTCTTATTGAGCCCTCCTCCTCTTATTTGACAAAAGTTGAATGTAATGGTGATCTTATTGTGTGTGCTTGAAAAAGAAAGATCGGTTTTTGGATATCAACAGAGGCTTGTATATATCCGAGATCCTGTACCGGCGATGGAGAACAAGGCAGTCTATGATTGGGGTGGTGTTACGTAGGGTCCTGAGTGGGCACGGGCCTGTAGCAAAGCTAATGGCTTCGTTTATGTAGAGGCCATGGTTGATAGGTAGGTGGTAGTCATAGCAGATTCTTTCTATGGGCCAAGGCTTGCCCATGGAATCATCAAACAGTTGAGCAAATCTGAGCAGACCATTGGCTGGCCAAATGGTGCGAATGTGGCAGTGATTAGCTTGGGGAAACAAAGGATGTCCGTGTATCGGCAGATACCTGGAGTAAAGTGGGGTTGACCCCATTTAAATGCTGCCTTGAAGCCTAAGATACAACAGATCAGTGTTCCCTCAGCATATAATACCACAACAATAGCTTAAAACAAAAAACTAAAGTATGGACTCAATAACGCTATTGCATTATTGAATACTAAACATACCCTAGAATTTCACAAACCATGAACTGTAATCTACAAGTATCAACATTTAATTGATGTAACATCAATAACAGCCAAAACCAATGGATACTATTCAGTACTCCGACCTTTCTGCTGCCTCTGATACGGTTGACCACCCCTCCTCAAAAAAAAACTCTACATCTTTGGTCTTCATGATTATACTCTTCGCTGATTCTCTTCCTACTTAGCCAACCACACCTTTAGCATTACTTACAATTCTACTTCCTCCTCTCCTCTTCCTTTCTCTGTTGGGGTCCCCCAAAGTTCTGTCCTTGGACCTCCCCTATTCTCGATCTACACCTCCTCCCTGAGTCAGCTGATAGCCTCCCATAGCTTCCAATAACATCTCTATGCCGGCAACACCCAAATGTATCCCTCTACCCCGCAGATCACTCCCTCAGTCTTCTCACATATCACTAATTTACTAACAGACATATCAGCCTGGATGTCATACCACTTCCTCAAACTCAATCTATCCGAAACCAAGCTCATAATTTTTCCTTCCACACATGCCACTCCCCTGTCAAGATCAATGACACAACTATCAGCCCATTCCCGCATGCCCAGGTTTTAGGTGTAATCCTGGACTCTCATCTATCCTTTAGGCCCAAAGTTCAATCACTGTCCAAATCTTGCCACTTCAAACTCTGCAACATCTCCAAAATAAGCCCCTTTCTAACCAATGACACCACAAAGCTCCTAGTTCACTCCCTGGTCATCTCTCGCCTTGACTACTGCAAATCCGTTCTCAATGGCTTACCTTTACCTAGGCTAGCCCCCCTGCAGTCCATCATGAAAGCTGCTGCCAGGCTCATCCACCTTACCAACCGCTTCGTGTCTGCTACTCTCTGTCAATCCCTCCATTGGCTTCTTAACAAATTAAATTCAAAATACTAACAACTTACAAAGCCATCCCCAACTCAGCCCTCAGCAACATCACTAGCCTAGTCTCAAAATACCAACCTAATCATTCTATTCATTCTTCCCAAGACCTCCTGCTCTCTAGCTCCCTTGTCTCCTCCTCCCATGCTCGCCTCCAGGACTTTTCCAGAGCCTTTCCCATTCTATGGAACTCCCTACCCCAATCTGCCCGATTATCTCCTACTCTGTTTGCTTTTAGATTATCCCTGAAAAACCTCCTCTTTAGAGAAGCATATCCTGCCCACACCTAATAACTGTATATTTTCTCTGTCAGCTGTCTCTTGTAAGCTTTAAGGAGCAGGGCCCTCTGATTCCTCCTGTATTGCATTGTATTGTAACTGTACTGTCTGCCCTCATGTTGTAAAGTGACATTGATAACTCAATCTATAACGCAATCACTCAGAAAAAAATGCACAGTCTATGGGAAAAATGCAAATAGCAACTATAGCTATGTATCTGGGGATTTATGTCGCCACAAGGTAGAAGCAATTGTGGGTGCATGCATCAGTCATCCAATGCACAACATATGGGAGAAATAATCCCCCTAAAGATGAAAAAGATGAAAAGATGAAAAACCTACATTAAAATTCTCACAAAATATAGGCCTTGCAAAAATAGTAAACCATGAACATTCAACAAAAGGATTCCCAAAGGTAGGTAATGGCCAAGAAGTGTCCAAATATGACTCCAAATTATAGCTTCGGTGTACACTGGGACAAAGCAGGCACACAAACTTGGTATCTGCCCAGTAATGTCGATGTAGATTCAAAAATAAATGATTATTATCATTATTATACAGGATTTTTATAGCGCCAACAGTTTGCACAGCACTTTACAATATGAGGGCAGACAGTACAGTTACAACACAGTTCAATATAGGAGGAATCGGAGGGCCCTGCTCGTTAGAGCTTACAATCTAGAAGGAAGGGTCAAGTGACACAAAAGGTAATAACTGTGGGGGATGAACTGATGAAGAAAGTAAAAATGTAGTTGTTAGGTGTGGGTAGCTTCTCTGAAGAGGAGGGTTTTCAGGGATTGTCTAAAAGCTAATAGAGTAGGAGATACTCAGACAGGTTGGGGTAAGGAGTTCCATAGGATTGGAGAGGCCCTGGAAAAGTCCTAGAGGGGAGCAAAGCAGGAGGTGACGAGGGAGCTAGAGAGCAGGAGGTCATGAGAGGAATGGAGAGAACAATTAGGTTGGTTTTTGGAGACTATGCTGGTGATGTAGCTGGGAGCTAAACTGTGGATGGCTTTGTAAGTTGTTGAGAGTATTTTGAATTTAATTTGTTGGGTGAATGAGAGCCAGTGGAGGGGTTGACAGAGAGGAGTAGCAGCAGACACAGAGCGATTGGTAAGGTGGGTGAGTCTGGCAGCTGCATTCATGATGGATTGAAGGGGGGATAGCCTATGTAGAGGTAAGCCAATGAGAAGGGTGTTGCAGTAGTCGAGGCAAGAGATGACCGGGGAGTGAATTAAGAGTTTTTTGTGTCATTGGTTAGAAAGGGGCGTATTTTGGAGATGTTGCGGAGGTTGAGGCGGCAGGATTTAGACAGTGATTGGATGTGGGGCTTAAAGGAGAGTTCAGAGTCCAGGACTATGCCTAGGACCTTGGCATGCGGTGATGGGCTGATAGTTGTGCCATCGATTATGACAGAGAGATCATGGGAAGGGGCACATGGTGGAGGAAAAATTATAAGTTTGGTTTTGGATAGATTGAGTTTGAGGAAGTGGTGTGACATCCAGACTGATATATCTGTTAGTAAATTAGTGATAAGTGAGGGAGTGAGCTGAGGGGTAGAGAGATAAATTTGGGTGTCATCAGCATAGAGATGGTATTGGAAGCTGACCCAGGGAGGAGGTGCAGATTGAAAATAGGAGCGGCCCAAGAACAGGACCTTGGGGGACCCCAACAGAGGAAGGAAGAGGAGAGGAAGAAGTAGAGTTGTAAGAAACGCTAAAGGTGCGATTGGATAAGTAGAACGAGAACCATCAAAGAGTGCAGTCACGTAGACCAATGGCATGGAGTTTTTAGAGGAGGAGGGGGTGTCAACTGTATCAAAGGCAGCAGAAAGGTCCAAGAGTAGGAGTACAGAATAGTGTCCATTGGTTTTGGCTGTTAGTACATCGTTTGTTAGTTTTAGAAGAGCAGTTTCTGTGGAGTGTTGAAGACGAAATCCAGACTGAAGGGGATCAAGAAGGCTATTCTCGGCAAGGTGGTTGCTCAGTCGGTTGTAGATCAAACAATGAGTTTGGATAAAAAGGGGAGCAAGGAGATGGGGTGTAAGTTGTTAAGATTGGTTGGGGCCAGTGAAGGCTTTTTAAGAATGGGGCTAACTAGTGCATGTTTTAGAGACTTGGGGAAGATGCCAGAAGAGAGGGAGAGATTGAAGATGTTGGTTAAAGTGTGTAGAATCGAGTCAGAGGGTGAACGTAGTATTTGCGAGGGAACAGGATCCAGAGGGCAGGTGGTTAGTTTGACGTTAGCAAGTAGTTTAGCAACCTCATCTAAAGTGGTGGGGTTGA
Organism: Glandirana rugosa; assembly: GCA_018402905.1. Classification (NCBI taxonomy): domain Eukaryota; kingdom Metazoa; phylum Chordata; class Amphibia; order Anura; family Ranidae; genus Glandirana; species Glandirana rugosa. The sequence goes on along the minus strand of BLSH010331100.1, from coordinate 122,179 downwards.
ATGAGGGAAGTAGTGATTGTACCTGTGGGCATACAGTGTAAAGCATGGAAGGTATCTGAACAGCAGAGATCTCCTCATGAATTGTTTCAATTTTCTGTTTGAAGTGTTCGACAATCTCCTGGGCAGTGAGTGAAGTAGTGGGTGGAGGCAGAGGAGGACGAAGTTGAGGGTTGAAGGTAGAGAAGAGTGGACAGGAAGAGGATGATAAGTTGTTAACGAGAATGATAAAATAGGTCTGCTTGGCAGTGTGGAGGCAGGTATTGTATTTTTAGAGATTTATAGTGGTTGAAATATTTCTGAGATTTAGTCTTACGCCACAGGCACTCAAGAGCACGGCTATGTTTTTTCAGACTTCTAGTGTCATCTGTTTGCCAAGGTTGAAGGGGTTGGGGCCTGATTCTGTGAGTAGTGAGAGGGGCCAGTGTGTCCAGAGAGGCTAAAACTGAAGTGTTGTAGACGGAAGTGGCTAGGTCGGTGCAGCAAAGTGGTGAGATTTTGTCATAGAGGTGGTAAGTATCAGAGTAGAGAAGAGAAGGGTTGAGGGAGAGGAGGTGAAGGAGAGGGAGAGAGTGAAACTAATAAGGAAGTGATCAGAGAGAGCAAATGGATAGTTGGAGAGGTTGCATGGAGTGCAAAGGTGGGAGAAAACCAGGTATTGCCTTCAGAGTGAGTAGTAGCATGTATCCATTGCTTCAGGTTAAAGGAGGAGGCTAGACTGAGAAGTTTGGAAGTAGCAGGAGTGTTAGTATTAGTAGGGATGTACCAGAGAATGATTGTGGAGATATCAGAAGAGAGAAAGTAGGGTAGCCAGGCAGAGAAGTTATCAAGAAAGGTTGACACCAGTCCAGGTGCCCGGTAGATCACAGCTACCCTTAGAGAAACTGGGGAGAAAAGATGAATGCAGTGTGCTTCAAAAGAGTAGAGAGAGGGTGGTGGGTGAAGTACCTGAAAGGTGCTATGTGTGGCTAGAAGGATTCCAACACCCCCTCCCTTGCGTCCACTGGGTCTGGGGGGAGTGAGCCAGAGAAGACCAGCATGGAATAGGGCAGCAGAAGATGTTGGATTTGTGAAGTCAGGTTTCAGTAATGGTGAGCAGATTAAATGAGTTAGCGATAAAAAGATCATGGAGAGAGGTCAGTTTGTTACAGACCGAGCGAGCATTCCAAAGGGCGCAAGAGAAAGGGAGTCCGGTTTTGGGAGGGTGAGGGTAATGGGTGCATTGAGTATAGTTAAATGATGGAGGCCCAGGGTTTGGGCATATATCTAAAGGGGTTAGGAGAAGCAGAAGGGTGAGGGAGGTAATGTGGGAGTGCGATTTATATGAAGGGACATGCTCTAGCCTCCTGGAGTATTTTTGTGTGTGTGGATTTAGAATTAGCAGGAGTGGGTGCGTGCAGTAATAAGGGAAGGATAGCAGTGAGGGTGATATATATATATAAGCTGTGGGGTGAAGAAGAGGGGTGAAGGAGAGTTAGTTTAAGGATACAGGACACAACTGTCAGAAGGAGTGGTAGACAGTGCATGTTAAGAGGGGAGAAAGAGCTGCAGGGGTGAACAAGCTCACCTGTAGTATGTGTGGTGTTTTTCAAAGTATTTTCTTGTGTTTATTCACTTTGTGCAATCGCTAAAATGCAGAGTCAGAAGTAGCCCCACTTTGAGAAAGAGCCCCAGATGCAAATGCAAACCCCTGAAAATGCTTTCCACAAAAGATGCTTAGATTTATACTGATAGAGATGGGGGGTTTGTGCATTCCAAATTAGCAATCAGGAGGTAATAAATATTGGCTGACTAGGCAGAGCAAAATTCTCAAAAAGAACAACAAGGGCACTAGAGGTAAACGGGCCATAATTTTGGGTAAGACAAGGGACACATGAAAGCATTACAGTGTGGACAGCTCTACAGATGGTTAAGCAGAAAAATAGCATACCTGTTTTAAACAGACATTAGCAAAAGCAGACAGCAGGGTTTCAGTTTTCAGGTGGAGCTGATTCAGAGAACATACCAATATTATTAAACAGACATTAGCAAAAGCAGACAGCAGGGTTTCAGTTTTTGGGTGGAGTTGATTCAGAGAACCTACCAGTATTATTAAACAGACATTAGCAAAAGCAGACAGCAGGGTTTCAGTTTTTGGGTGGAGTTGATTCAGAGAACCTACCAGTATTATTAAACAGACATTAGCAAAAGCAGATAGAAGGGTTTCAGTTTTTGGGTGGAGTTGATTCAGAGAACATACCTGTGAAGAAACAGATGAAATTTCAGATGAGACATTCAGATGATAAGTGCAGAGTCAAAAGTGTTCCCACTTATAGAATTAGCCCCACTTAAAAAAAGAAATAATTAGTAAAGGGCACAAACTATAGCGCAGAGTACTACTGCCATATATTTTATGTTGTAAAGTGCTGCACAAACTGTTGGTGCTATATAAATACTGTATAATAATGTTACACCTCCAAAATATTTTCAGATAAAGCTGAAATGCAATGTCCAAACCTATTGACCAGACAATCCTTGAACGGGCAAACAGGTGTCCTGAGCTCTTTTGATTTTTGCTTGATTACAATGTTGAAAAAGGCAACAATTTCCTTAAGATGTCATTACTTTTTTTACATTATTGTGCTAGATGCAAAGCTAACACAGAGCCAACATGCACTGCTGAGCTTGTTTGATAAAAAAAATCCAAACACACCTACCTATAACTTGTACTTCACATTTATTATCCAATTATAGCTCTAATTACACACAATTTCTGGCAGTGCAGATGATGGTCTTTTTAGGTTGTATCATATTATTATTTTTTTACTATAATTGTTAAATAAACCTAATTACATTCAATATATATATTCTACATGAATGTAAATGCACTACATAGTGCCATAGTTTGAAATTGCCCTCAAAATTAGATGCTCTTTGTCAAATTTACAATGCATAAAATTTTAGCTAGTTAAAAAAAGCTCTTTGAAATAAAAACACGTTAGGATATTGCTATTTTGTTAGGAAAGAAAATGAATGTGTAGAATTTTGTTTAATATTTTTTTCTTTCGTTTTCTGATCCCAGTGGATCTCTTGGTTTTTCTAAATCTACCATCCTTGCTCAGATGTTGATTGATTGCCCTTAGTGTATACCAGGCAAACATGTTTAAATAAGGTTATAGAGTGCAGTCTATTATCCTCTTATTCAACTGATCTGTCTTTAATTATGCTGGATTTCTGAAGGCAAGATCAATCTTCTGGTCATTAATATGACTGTTTAGTACAGTCTGTTCAATTGCCGGAAGTCCTTAAATGTCTGAAGTGAAACCTATCTCAACATTTATTGAAATGTTTGTATGTATAGGGAAGAGATGCTGAAAGTGATAACCTAGATATCAACCATTTTTCAAATATAAAGAAAGCTAATGAGATATGATTTTTGCCTGCCATGAAGTGCTAAAATTGCATATATGTAAGTACTATAGACAATTCAATTTTGTGGTTGCCCTTTGAACATAGAGTAAGACCAACAATTGCAGGTAAGCACTGCAGATTTGTATCTATTATTAAAGGGTAATTATGCTACATAGTGGAAACTATACAAAAATGGTTTTGAAAAATAAACTCAAAATCAAATAAAAATAAACTTTTGATTTCAAACTGTCATTTGTGGAGATGCATGCATTTTTAAATTCTGCTATAAATGAGGGCATCGCAGTGGTGTAGTAGATAACACTTTTGCATAGCAGAAAAAGGGTTGCTTGTTCAAATCCCAATCATGACACTACCTGCTGGAGTTTGCATATTCTCCCTTTGCCTGCGTGGGTTTCCTACGGGTACTCCGGTTTCCTCCCACACTCTAAAGACATGCTTGTAGGTTAATTGGATCCTATATAAATTGGCCCTAATATGTGTATGTATGAATATGAGTTAGGGATCTTAGATTGTAAGCCCCTTGGGGGTAGGGACTGATGTGAATGTACAATATCTATGTAAAGTGCTGCATAAAATTGACGGTGCTATATAAATACCTGAAATAAAAAAATAAAATAAAATACACATAATTAAAGAGGAACTGCAGTCTGCTCACATAATTTGTAATAAAAACATATTTGCCATTCTGAAGATTCCCTCCAACCACTTTGCATATTATTTTATATATACTGTGATTCTGTACTTGCCAAATATGCTGCAGATATCTCCCTGGCTGCATCCATTTTAACTGTGGGCAGCTGAAGCTGCTGCCTGTTCACTTCCTGGATTTACACGTTACACAGGGGCACACCTCCAGCTCTGCAGCCCTCACTGGCCCTCTTATGACTCATCTCCCCTCCCTTCCTGGCAAACTCTCACGAGAGTGAGAGAGAGCTGTGCATGATGTCATAAGCCTAGGCCTAGAAAAAAAAGTTTTACTATCTATGGTTAAAACAACAAGGGCAGAAGATTTAATAGATGGAAAAAATGACTGAAGGTCCACTATAAGACAATCTTATAAGTCCAATGTAATCTAAACATATGAGAGTATGATTAAAGGGCAACCCTCGATTATAGTTTGCTTACCTCAATCCCTTTAAATAACTGATTTCTTTCTATTTCTTCCTATTTTTTATATTATTACTACTTCTATATATTTATGTCAGCTTTCCATACCAGCAGACATCACGATCTGCATCTTTTAAACATTGCATTGTTTCTTCCTTCTCACAAACTCTTACTTATCAATAATAGCTTGCACCTTGAAATATATATCTAATTGTTTCAAGTTATTGTATATATGGCCATGTATAGACTACACTTCATGTAGATGTGGATGACATTTTATTAAGAATCAATGCATTATACAGTAATCCAAAATATTCAACATAACACAAGGATTAAAAAAGTACTTACCTTATCCCTAATTTTCCTGAACCATTAGCCAATATGCTCAACAAATTGAACTAGCAAGTGTAGGACAGAAACCCCTTTAATATGCAGATAACATTTTACTGTACATAACTATGCCTCACACACTCCCAAATCTATTTTTCACCCTTATCCTTTGTAAATCTCAGGGGCCTAGTAGTTACCCAATGCAAATCTAGGGCAGTAAGCACAGTAAATCTACATAAATTGCAGCACAGTAAATCTACACAATAAGGCTATGGTTTTGAATGGGTATTAAAGATATCCTACTAACTATTATCTATAATTCTTTATTCAGATGAAAAATTTCTCCCCTTCTGAGACACTTGGGGGGATTTCTGGGGAAATAGCAGCAACTTCAGATACCCTGCTTTGGGCACATTAATACAATTAAAATGATGCTCTGTCTCGACATTTAAAGCTTATTTATGGCTTTCCCTATCTAAGTCCCAGATCACATAGTGTGGGGTTGGACCAAGTCGAGAATAACTAATACAATTCTATACCATAAAAATTCAGACTTTCCAGAGGGCTAAGAGCACCCAAAATCTCTCTAAATGTATGGTAGCAGCCAAGATACCTTTAATAGTCCTATTACATGCACTCAATGGGCATATAGTGGAAAGCTATTCTAAACACATTTTGTCTTTATTGTGACTGTGTTTCAAAGCTGCAGACTCCATTTGTTCTGAGCTCTACTTAAATTTCGTGTTATCTGCTTTGGTGTTTTTTTTTTTTTTGGCCCTGTAATGCTCCCTGTTGCAAGGGAGGTCTCCTTCTGTGAGGTCATCAGCAGATCCAGTAAATCAAATCATCTTTACATTACAAAAACAAACAAAAATAGGCTTTTTCCACCCTCTACTACCTTTAAACCACAGATAATTTTTCTTGCATCTTGTAGGCTACCCTAATATATTTTACATAATTTGTTTCTGCACTAAGCAAGGTTCATAAAGACATGGATGAGTGAGTTTGGGTGGAGGATCTTGACTGCACAGCCTTCACAGAAGAGTTGAAGCTGTTATAGCTGTAGAGGGTGGGCCAACCCAATATTGAACCCTACAGACTAAGACTGGGATGCCATTAAAGTTCATGTGCGTGTAAAGGCAGGCATCCCAATACTTTTGAAACTATAGTGTGTGTGTGTATATATATATATATATAAAAAACAAGGTAGTGCCAGGCAGAAGTGCTAATTACTTTTGGTTTTATTTATTGTATTTGTATGGATCTGTGTTTGTCTGTGTTTAAAACCCACTTACTGTTGACTGACTTACTACCTCTGCTGAAAGTCAAGCATCAACTATTCTTTTGGTAAACTACTACTTTCCAATACTTTCTTCCTGCTAGTTTGAGGTCATGTCCTTGTGTTCTGGATCCTAGCTTTATATTGATAAGTCTGCCCTCCTTATTTACACCATTAACCACTTCAGCCCCGGAAGAATTTTGCACTTTAGGACCAGAGCACTTTTTGCGATTCGGCGCTGCATCGCTTTAACTGACAATTGCGCGGTCGTGCGACGTTGTACCCAAACAAAATTTGCGTCCTTTTTTTCCCACAAATAGAGCTTTCTTTTGGTGGTATTTGATCGCCTCTGCGTCATTTCTTATCGCCGCTATAAACAAAAGAGGAGCGACCATTTTGCAAAAAACCCAAATTTCTTACTTTTTGCTAAAATTCTAATCCAAAAAAAAAATATAAAAAAACATTTTTTTCACCGTTTTTGGCCGATTTATATAATTCCTCATATTTGCGATAAAAAAAAATCACAATTGGTGTTTATTGATTGGTTTGCGCAAAAGTGGCCGCATTTACGGATGATGAGAATTCATTTCTGGGTTTTTTTTTGTTTTTTTTTTACTAGTAATGGCGGCGATCTGCGATTTTTAGCGGTAATGCGATATTGGGGGGGGACATGTCGGAACATTTTGACACTTTTTTGGGACCAATGACATTTATTCAGCGATCAGAAATTTAAATGTCCACTGATTACTGTATAAATGTCATTGGCAGTGAAGGGGTTAACCTGCAGGGGGAGAGCTAGGGGTTAAGTGTGTTCCCTGGGTGTGTTCTTACTGTGGGGGGGTTGGGCTAACATGGGCATGAGAGATCTAACTGATCCCAGTGACAGGGATCAGTAGATCTCTCATGCCCCACTGACAGGGCGGGGAACCGCCGTGTTTACATCGGCGGTTCCCCGTTCTTTTCCCTGTAGCCGCTCATCGCGGCTCGTCGGCGGACATCGGGTCCACCCGAGCCGCGGGCACACTCCCCAGGAGTGCGGCGGGTGCGCGTGCGCGCGCCCTGGTGGCCAAATGCAAATCGCCGCTTATTTACGGCGATTCGCGCAGGGCTCCCCGACTGCCGCCGTGAAAAGACGGTCGGGAACCAGTTAATGTATTTAATTATCATGTCTCCCCCCTTTCTTTTTTTCTCAAGACTATATAAATTACGTTCCTGAAGTCTTTCTTGATACATTTTATTCCTCAGACCTTTCAATTTTTTTTGCCTGTCTCTGGACTTGTTCTGTCTTACCAATAATGTTTTGAAAGTGAGGACTCCAAAACTAGACCCAGTGAAGTCTAACTGAAAATCTATATCAAGGAATCAGGCCCTTCTTCGTCTTGCTGGTGATTCTTCTTGTTATACACTCTAGAATTCTATTTGCTTTTCCCACTGCCTGGCCACACTATTTGCCAATTTTGAAATCATCTGAAATAAGTACCCCCAAATCGTTTTCCCTGTAGTTCTGGCCAAAACTGTATCCCAAATAGTGAACATTATCAGAGAAGTATTTTTTCCTAGGCAATGCCAAACCATTTACTAACACCTCCAAGAATTACAACCCTTTTGCACAACTTTGTGTCATCAACTAAAAAAACATTCCTTACCCATCAAACCTTTAGGCATATCAGAATAGCACAGTTGTGTCTGATGGCCTTTAAAATGGGACCACCTTTTTTTCTACACTCTTACCAAGGTATTGTGATTGACTATTATATATCTTCTTCCCTTTTTCTTGATCGGGTTTTAATTTTATATCTACAGGGTGGGCCATTTATATGGATACACCTTAATAAAATGGGAATGGTTGGTGATATTAACTTCCTGTTTGTGGCACATTAGTATATGTGAGGAGGGAAACTTTTCAAGATGGGTGGTGACCATGGCGGCCATTTTGAAGTTGGCCATTTTGAATCCAACTTTTGTTTTTTCAATAGGAAGAGGGTCATGTGACACATCAAACTTATTAGGATTTTCACAAGAAAAACAATGGTGTGCTTGGTTTTAACGTAACTTTATTCTTTCATGAGTTATTTACAAGTTTCTGACCACTTATAAAATGTGTTCAATGTGCTGCCCATTGTGTTGGATTGTCAATCTAACCCTCTTCTCCCACTCTTCACACATTGATAGCAACACCGCAGGAGAAATGCTAGCACAGGCTTCCAGTATCCATAGTTTCAGATACTGCACATCTCGTATCTTCACAGCATAGACAATTGCCTTCAGATGACTCCAAAGATAAAAGTCTAAGGGGGTCAGATCGGAAGACCTTGGGGGCCATTCAACTGGCCCACGATGACCAATCCACTTTTCAGGAAACTGTTCATCTAGGAATGCTCGGACCTGACACCCATAATGTGGTGGTTAGTTTAATTAGTTTAAGTTTAAGTGAGGCCATTTTCACCTTAGGGTTGCGGCAATTGACATTCTAATCTATATATTTATATTACTATCTGCAGTGGTCCTACACAACTGTGTTTACTTATGAATGTTATCCTTCCAGGTTTGGTGTTCTCTCGTTGGTGTCCTCTATGCTTTATCGGACACCTTCTGGCTCCATGATGTTCTTGGGCTCCCTTAATGGGTATGAGGAATACCATCCTGCCCTCATCTTTTGAGTATATTGCACACACCACCCGTTTTAATAACTTGGGTTAAAGTCTCACGGGCTATAAAAAAGGTATGCTGACAAATATATTGATTTATTGTGTTAATTAAATGTAAAAAAAAAATTCCTGTGTTACATTGTAAATCTTTATGTCACCATCTTTCTTAGATTTCATACACATACGCTCCTGATGAAGATATAATATATATTTATAATGTCAAGCTATATTATTATTTTCATGGTTTTTAACATTTGTGCCATAAAAATTGTATTTTATACAATTTTATCTGTACTATGGTACCACACCACACATTGAGGCCTTGAAAAGTCCCTTTCTACAATCTATTGGTCATCAGTATACAATAATTCACTATTTACTAATTTTATTAGAACTTTTCTTTATCACAACACACTGTACATACTAAACATAAAAAAATACATGCACATTAAAAAATCAATATCATTACTAGGTAAAAACTCAAAATAAAGGGAAGAGAATGCACTACAAGCTGAGAGCAAGACTGGTAACATTACTAGATAAAAATGCAAATTATATATATGAGCATACATGTTGTGTTGTTACAAAGATATAATAAAAAACAACACTGACTATACTATATGTGTTACTATATATATTATTATACCATATTAATATCATATTTTATTATATTATATTATAATCCGTTATATTATTATTATTATTATGCATTCTTTTACTATGTATATTTGTAGCTATATATTATTTTTAATATATAAATATGTTTGTATTAGTATTATTAGTGTAATATGCATTCAACTATAATAAATTCTTCAGACACACAATACTCTTTTGCAAAGCAAAATAACAAAGTAAAATGTGTTAAATGAACAGATAACCTTTGGCTAATCAATACTCAATGTGAAAGGTTAAGAATCAGCCTGGGGAAAGGAGTGTAAGTTTAATAGGGGTGACCTGTCCAGTCTTAAGATGAAAAGTACAGCCATGGATTCCTCCAATGAGAACACCCTAAGGGACAATAAACAATATGTTTTTCTTTGGGTGCTTAAGTTTGTATAAATAGAATGAACTGTTTTTTTAACCTCATAGCAAGGATTTCTCCTTTGTTAAATAACCTTTATATTTAGTTGTCATTGCTCTCTTTTTTCCACAGTACATTAAAGTATAGGATCTGAAGGGTTTGCTTGTGACACCAATGATTTGAAATAACATGAAATAAATTGATGTAATTTGAAATAAGTATGAGTTTGCATTATAGCGTCAGTATCATTTTCCCTGATGTAGTCCTATTGATATTGAATATGACTAGGGCATAAATGTTCTGTAAATACATTTAATGTTTCTCCTGTAAAGTATGTTCTAATGGACTATAGCTGGGATCATAAACTGAGCATATACTGTAGGACAGTGATTTAACCTTTAATTGAAACTTGGATAGTTGTATCCATTTATACTATATACTAGTGGCCCTGGACACACGGTTAATCAGGGATTAGTGTTGTTTGCCTCCACCTAGAAAATCCTAAAGAGACCCTGTTCCCAGATCATTACTAAAAAAACTATTTTATTACAAAATCCTATGTACATTTACCTTAAATACTAATTTCAGCTTACCCCCCTACCCTGTCAGTGGTGTGGAAATAAGGCCGGCTGCCTCTTCTCTCAGAAATGCTGAAGCTGCTGCGGGGCAGAGTTCAGTGATGTCCAGCCCCAATGCCAACTCTTCTGCTGGAGGCTCCCCAGGTTGTTCTTCCTCAGCAGAAAAGTCTATTAAATCACCTTTTTCTGGAATTGCTGAAAGCCCAGGGCATGGGCTGGCAGCACTTGGGCCCAGTGCCAGAACTCCAGCAGGTGACCCATAATCCATAACATCCAAACAGGTTCATCAAGGTGAGTCAACACTTGCTGCATCCGCCATAAGAGCTCCAATTCCATAGCTGCAGGTGGTGGTGGGAAAAGAACTGTTACTCTGCCCCATTGCTGATACTTCAGCCAGGATTTCAGAGCTGTTGGCTGGTACCTCCTGATAGTCCCAGGCAAAGGGAGGCCAGACCTGCTACTGAGTATAGCAGCCGTCTTCAGCTCCCATTCCTGGACAGCTAGAAACTCCAAATCTTCCAGTGCCCAGAGCACTTCCGAGACATTCAGTCAGGGTCCTTATACAGCCTCTCGAATAACAGCCCCAGGCCACCATAGCTAAAGCCTTCCATCGGGCTGTCATCCACTGTCCATGGTCAGACTTGGCCTGCATACCAGTGGAGGGCTCTGTAGCTCTCATTCAACTGCATCTCTGCCTGAACCAGCCTGCTTAACTTAGCTGTCCACTCCTTGTGTGGTTGTTTTCCCAATAACAACATTTACTCTTCGTGCTGCAACCAGTACTTTTCCTGGATGGAGGGGAGAATTTCTCCCTGGTGGCGCTGCTCATGGACTAGCACTTCCTTCCAGAGTTCCCAGCGGACAGAATCATACCATCCCAGCTGAGCCTGCACTGACACTGGTCCCCTGTGCTTTATCCACATCTTCCAAATTCCTCTTCCATGGCGGCTGGTATCTGTACCTCTCCTCTTCTGCTATCTGGACTTTGGATCCCGGTGAAGGTTTGGATGTCCCAGACTGTAGGAAGCATCCCACCTCTTGCCACCAAATGTGACGGAAGCGCTTGGTACCCTAGGTTCTTCCTTCTGCCAAACAGCGCCTCCTGTCCTCCAAACCATTTTAGCAGACCGAGAGCTAATACCAGCCCTGTTACCCCAATCATCGTACACAGATAAGGTGTTGAGGTAAACTTCAAAGTAATGACTGTTTATTCAAACTCAGACACATACATTACCCTCCCGATCATATTACCCTAACAATACAAACTGTAAACAGGAATATAATTAACCTAGCTAACAATAATCGACAAACATGTAACGTCCCACAGTAATATGGTAACAAGTTAAATTGGTCACCAGATTAACAGACGGGGCTGTCCAAATCTTACTAACCAGCTATCTTTCAAGTTGGCAGAAACCATCATGGCTTCCTTGATTGTTAACAATGTAACAATGCCCTTTTGCATTATATAACAGGACATCTTCCTAAATGCTTGTAGCTTCCTCAAATGCTAGGACCCATAGTCATGTATATGGGTCCTCCAGTTCCCAGAGTCTGTGTGTTTTGGGGAGACATAGACTTACTCCAAAGGACCCCCAGGCACACAGCTACCAAAGCGTAGTGCTCCCTGAAAAGATAGGGCCCATAGTCAGTAGGCAAGAGGCTAGCCTGCAGTCTCCTCCAAAAGCCTCTGTCCCAGTTGAGTCTGTCACACCCCAGATTTCACAGCATTGTGTTGATTGTATTATGGATAACTTGTGCATTCCACAACCTTTTACGTCATGTTCTTGGAAACTCAACACATACCTTAACATGTTTTATGGTGACTGGATTCATTTACCTAAGTTGCTCTTTTGGCTATGAATGTTGCATGACCCCAACACTCATTTTAAATGAGGACATTATGAAACAAGTCCAGTTAAATGTGACTTATAACTACAAGCTACGTATTAAAAAACAGGATTTTTTTCCCTCAAGAACCAGAACATTTGAAGCAAACATCTGTTCTAGAAAATATTTAAATTCAATTCTGATAGAATTTATAACATAATAGGAATACGTTTGATTAGAACAAAGACAATTGAAAATAAATAGTTTATTTTAGAGTTAAACACATTGAGTAAAACAATTCTGCTGGTTGAAAGAAACTTTTTTCACTACTGGTGAAGGAACTTGTACATACCTTTGTTCAGCCAAGCTCCGCCATGCTTTCTATTATTGCGAAAAGCTGTGTTACCATCTTTTGGAAACAGCGCAAACCTGCATCGGTCACCATTTGGTTGGTAAAAAATGTGGAAATCAGTGAGATGAGTACCTGATTGTGACTGAGAAAGACATTAGGGAGAAATTCTGAAAGAACTGTTTTTATTGGCAGGGCTTTTTGTATTCCTCTGAGTAAAAATCTCTGCGGGACTCGACCTTGGGAAGCTTGGTAGCGCAAGGAATGGGGAGGAGCTTGTCCCTGTCCCCTCCCTTGAATTTGGGGCTATCCCCCCTCCTTTTTCCTCCTTCAGTCCCCCCTTCTTTTTTAATATATATTCCCCCTTTTTAGTTGTTTGATCCCATTTTGTTGAATTTTTTTAGTAGCAAGGGTATTGCTTGACATGCTGTACATGGTAGTTTGAGAATTTGTTGGACATCATGTTTTTTCTTATTGGGATTAGGGATGGGCGAGCAGTTTGGGCCTGTTTGGCCGTTTGCTGAACACCTGAATTTGCAGGGTGTTCGCCCTGACGTACACCCTGCAATGCACTGAGCACTGCACAGTGCATTCTGTGCCCTGACTAGCCAAAGCTTTGCCCAATCAGGGTGCAATGTAAGCTGGTTGTTAAGGAACGGGGCCAGGAAGTTGGCCGCTGTATCCTTAGCAACCGATAAATCATCAGCTATCAGTGGGTTTCCCCACTGACAGCTGAATAAAAAAAAGGGGAATGGGGAAGAGCTTGTCCCTGTCCCCTTCCTTGAATTTGGGGCTATCTCCCCTCCTTTCTCCCCTTCAGCCCCCTTCTTTTTTAATATATATTCCCCCCCATTTTAGTTGTTCGATCCCATTTTGTTGAATTTTTATTAGTAGCAAAGGTATTGCTTGACATGCTGTACATGGTAGTTTGAGAATTTGTTGGACATCATGTTTTTTCTTATTGGGATTAGGGATGGGCGAGCGGTTTGGGTCTGTTCGGCCGTTCGCTGAAAACCTGAATTTGCAGGGTGTTCGCCCTGATGAACACCCTACAATGCACTGAGCGCTGCACAGTGCATTCTGTGCCCTGCCTGGGCAAAGCTTTACCCAATCAGGGTGCAATGTAAGCTGGTTGTTAAGGAACGGGGCCAGGAAGCCGGCCGCCATGTCCTTAGCAACCGATGAGTCATCAGCTTTCAATGGGTTTCCCCACTGGCAGCTGAATAAAAAAGAAAAAATACCGGTAAAAAAAAAAAAGAATAAAAAACGGCATTATATGCAAGTTGATTGGCCATAAAGGGGGTATGGGGGTCTAGGTACTGCCCCGGGGAACATGTATCAATATATATATATATTTTTAAATTATTATTTTTTTCAGGAGCAGTGATTTTAATGATGGACCCTCCCCCCCATGTTGAGGGCATGTGACCTGGTTTGGTTCAGGAGCAGGGGGGGGTGCTCACTCCCCCCCTTTCCTGACCTGCCAGGCTGCATGCTCGGATAAGGGTCTGGTATGGATCGTGGGGGGACCCCATGCCATTTTCTTTATTTTTTAATAGCCGGGTGTCGGCAATTGTAACCGTGAGTCATTTTAAATGGGATTTTTTTCTTTAAAAATGTCAGTTTTGCTGTAGCAGGCACATTAAGGGGGCCACCCAGGCACGATATTTAAAGACATTTTTCATTTTCATTGTTGCAATTTAAGCATCAATAAAATCACTGCTCCAGAAAAAAACATTTTTTTAAACATTTTTTTTGTTGATACATGCCCTCCAGGGCAGTACACAGACCCCCATACCACTTTTATGGCTAATTACTTACATATAAGCCTTCAAAATGGGCACTTCTGATTTTTCCTGTTTGGCTCCCATTGACTTCAGTGGGGTTTGTTGTTCGGTTTAGAACATTTCCCCTGTTCAGGAATTCTGCTGCGAACCGAACAGGGGGGTGTTCGGCCCATCCCTAATTGGGATCAGTGAATAATTATGTACCTATATTTCCATCTAACGACCTACTGTTTTGTCAAGAAAACACAGTTTTAGTTATTGGGTTTTGTTCATTCAGTTGTATCATGGCAAACCAGACTGAGTATTCTTCATGTTTATTGAAACAGGACACTACATATGTTTAATTCAGCACTGTGCTTGTTGTCAGCAGGTGATAAAATTGAGATCGGTAACAGTTGAACTGTGTATGGTGCCAAGCTGGGCTAAATAGTTGATACAGTATTTCACAAAAGTGAGTACACCCCTCACATTTTTGTAAATATTTTATTATATCTTTTCATTTGACAACACTGAAGAAATGACACTTTGCAACAATGTAAAGTAGTGAGTGTACAGCTTGCATAACAGTGTAAAGTAGATGCTTATGACTGACTTAGAGAAACAATGTTATGTAGTGCTGGGTGAACAGTTTGAGCCAAGCAAACGTTTGCCTCTTCAGCGAACACCCGAATTTGTGGGTAGCTTGACGGGATGTTCACCTCACACCTCACAATGTGCTGCGCACTTCACGGTGCATTCTAGGGCCCTAATTGAATGAAGCGTTGCACCTGACTGCTGGTCAGGTGCAAGACTCCGCCAATTTGCACTGTCAGAGCCCTGAATGGACAAAGTGATGATGACTTTCTCCAATCATGGCTCAGTGCTCATAGTCCCATCCCATACTATAAGTGTGGGTGTTAGTGTAGTGTTAGTATAGTGTGTCAGTGTAGTGTTTTAATGTAGTGCAGTGTTTAAAACCACTTTACCTACTGTATTTGATACTGTACTACTACTACTACTGTACATTTGAATCTGAGTGTAGCATGTTAGTGTAGTGTTAGTAGTGTGTAAATATAGTGTGTGAGTATAGTGTAGTGTGTTAGTGTAGTGCAGTGTTTATCACAGCATTACATAACATTTAGTGGTGTATACAGTGCCATATACCCTTTTTTGTTTTGGTTGCTGCATGTTTTTTTTTTCTTGTCTTTTTTTTGTCCCCTGCCTGCTCCCTTTTTTTATAAATTGTCAGCCGCAGGTTTTCTAACTGCGATGCTGGTGTTCCTCCTTTTTTATTTTTTAATAGTTTTTACATTTCTGTCAGTGTCAGTCCTCAATTTAAAGTGCACCAGTTTTTATTCTAAAAATGCATCCATTCATTGCAAACATGGACATGGTCCTTCCCCAGGCAGGGGCACCTTTGTCTCTGTTTAGTAATGTTGCCCATGCTATCCAGCAACAGCATGTAGAGAAGGTGGTGGGTTGGCTTAATAAACCATTCTCATCCTCCTCATCCTCTATGACCCAAGCTGACACTAGTGCATAGTCCACTGCAGCTGCCACAGTGGCTTATTCTGCCTCCTGGTCCACAGCTACTCCTGCCATAGCCCCGGCATCATGGATGGAGGAGTCAGCTGAATTATTTAAGCACAGCATCAGCCACTTGCTTCTTGAGGATGCCCAGATATTACTTGATTATGATGTTGGTTCTGAGGGAGAGGAAGGGAATAACGTGAGCCTACAGAGAGGGGAGAGCACTGATAAGCTAAAATTGACCGTCATGTTCCCCCAGCCACAGAGTATTGCCAAGTTGGCTCCAGTGATGATGAGGATGGAGGGGATACTGACGATGAGGTCACTGATGTGACTTGGGTGCCAGATAGAGCAGGAGGAATGTGAGGGGGAACAACAACCCAAACAAGGCAGGATGTCCTCCAGAGGCAGTCATCAAGGAAGAGGAGAGAGCAGCCACCCTATTCCATTAGATTGTAGAGCTGTTATCAGCCACCCACTTCCCACAGCTCAGCTGTGTGGGCCTTTTTTTAGCACATATGCAGCCGATTGCACTGTTGCAATTTACAATCTCTGCCACAAGCAGATCAAGCGTGGCAGATCTGCCATATACATACCATGTGCTTGACAAGGCATTTAACCTCCCACCACTCAGCCCGTTGGCAAGAGCACCTGAAAGCAACACACAAGGGACACAATTCTTTCCCTCCTCACTCCTCACCTTTCATGTGTACCCCCACTGTATCTCATGACCTCTCAGCAGCCTCCACTGACTGGGATGATGGTATAGCAAATGGTGTCACAGGTCCTTTCAATACGTTTTCCAGCAGCACACCACCTGCTGTAGAGTATAGCAGGCAAATTTCTCTGCCCCAGATTCTCCAGCGAAAAAAAAATACACTCCCTGCCACCCACATGGCCAGCGTCTAAATTAAAGCTTGTCCAAATTGCTGGCTTTACAACTCCTGCCTTTCCATCTGGTGGATTCTGCCCCCTTTTGTGAATTTGCAGAATGTGCTGTACCACAATGGCAGGTTCCCAGTGACTATTTCTTTGCATGTAAGGCCATTCCAGCTCTGTACTATCACATGCAAGGCAATGCTTTGGCATCATTGGGCAAGGCAGGCGGCTGCAAGGTGCACATTACTGCTTACACATGGTCCAGCAAGTATGGTCAGGGACAATGTATTTAGTTCACAGCACACTGGATAATTTTGCTTGCAACTAGGAAGGATGCAGGACAGGGCTCAGTGCTAGAGCTTGTTTTGCTGCCACGTCTCCATACAGCTAGTGGTGTTGATGCCAGATCTGTCAGCTCCACCCCCTCCTCATCCATGCCCTCCTCTGCTGCATTGTTCTATGTCCTATGAACCACCAGTTCAAGTTCAACCAGTTCAACCACCTGAGCGTTCATGGGGCCATTTAATGAGTTAGGCTAAAATATGCCATGCAGTGCTTCAGCTGGCTTGTCTAGGGGACAAGAGCCACATCAAAGCAGAGATCATTTCAGCTCTGCAGGGGCAGGACCAGAGGTGGTTTACACCATGGAAACTTGAGCAAGGAATGGCACTAACCTTCTGTCCGCTCTTTGACAGAGAAAGTTGACACATGTTCCATGCCTGGCATATGTCCTCAATTTGGTTGTGCAGTGGTTCTTAAACAGGTACCTAGGTGTTCAAGATCTTCTAAAGCAGGCCAGAAGAGTCTGTAGCCATTTCAGCCGGTCATACACAGCCAGTATTTGGTTGGCTGAAATTCCAACTGCCCATAAATCGCCTGACCTGTGACATGCCCACCAGGGGAAACTCAACTTTGGCAATGCTGCAGCAGCTGCACATGCAGCAGAGGGCCATCAACCAGCACTTGTGTGAGTATGGCACAAGGACAGATCTTCTAAAGCAGGTCAGAAGAGTCTGTAACCATTTCAGGCGGTCATACACAGCCAGTATTTGGTTGGCTGAAATTCAGCAGAAATTCCAATTGCCCATAAATCGCCTGACCTGTGACATACTCACCAAGTGAAACTCAACTTTGGCAATGCTGCAGCAGCTGCACATGCAGCAGAGGGCCATCAACCAGTACTTGTGTGAGTATGGCACAAGGACAGGCTCAGGGCACCTCAATTTTTTTCCCCACGTCAATGGCTGCTGATAAAGGATGTATGCACTGTATTGCCACCATTTGGGGATTTGACATGGATGGTGAGCCATGACAACACATTCATCAGTAACACAATCCCTCTTGTGTTCCTTGGGAGCATACTCTGCGTGGCATTATGGACAGGGTACTCGAGGTAGAGCAGCTGAAGCAAGAGGAGGACTTTCTTTCCGCAAGGTCCCTTTATGAAGACACCATTCTTCCTACGCCACAGAACACACAAGAGGAGAGGGAGGAGGAGGCAGTTTTGGAGGCATAGAAGCAGACGAAGACATACGTCAAACCTTAAAAGATGTTTTTCAGTCCTCAGAAACCTTGGGAGTAGTACATGGCTGGGAGGAGGCAGTTCCAGATACTGTAATCCTCAGTGACCCCAAGGACTTTGTTTCTCATGCCTCCACAAACTTGGTCAGCATGGGCTCCCTTATTCTTCAAAGCCGGCAATAGGACCCGAGAATTTGTGGCATCAAGGATAAGGATCATTCCTGGTTGGAAGAGGGAGCACAGGATGAAATATCTTGAGGACACCTTAAAGAGGAGTTTATGTAATGCCTTTCCAAAATCTGTTAGGTTACAGTCTCATGGAAAATCTAGTTTTGAGGCTTCTGTTGGTCAAAAGAGGAGCGGTGGAGAAGGGGGCGGCCTCAGTGATGTATTTCAAATATTTTTTAGTCCTGCGCTGTCAGATTCCACATTCTATCGGCAGCGTCTGCATCATATGGTGGAAGATTATCTAGGGATGAAAACAGACACAGAGACCTTTGCAGTAGATGATCCACTGGGTTTCTGAGTCATGAGAATAGACTACTGCCAGAACTAGCCCAGTATGCAATTGAACTGATGGGCTGCCCTGCATCTAGCATGCTTTCTGAACGGCCATTCAGTGCTACCGGAGGTTTTGTGACAGAGCGTCCACAGACTCCATTGACCTGTTGACATTTGTCAAAATGAATCAGTCCTGGATTAGCAGCTATAAAGCCCCTGATGCCAATGTTACTGATTAAGTGTTATTTTGATCTCAAATCTCTGCAAGACTGTTCAGGCTGCCTAGCTTTGTGGGTGTTGATTTTACCTTGAAGTCATTTTTTGGAATAAGTTTCTTGGGCACAATGAACACCAAGGGACCAATTTTTCCGCACCTGTTTTACAGGTGCATCAAATTTACATTTTTTACAACAGGGCCAATTCTTGCTTTCATCAAGAGTACCACTAGAAGGTCACGGGGTCAAGTTACCACCAATACCCAAAGACCAATTTTTCCACACCTGTTTGACAGGGGCATTACATTTTTTTTTTTTACAGCAAGGCCAATTCTTGCTTTCATCAAGAGTACCTCTATAGGGTTATGGTGTAATGGCACCATGAACACCCAAAGCCCAATTTTTCTGTTACTTCTATCCAAAGTCTGCGAAAGAGACACCAGACTTTATCTAAAAAAATAGTTAATCTTGACCTGAGTGTACTATTATTTGGCTTCTTCACACAAGACTTACTCACTGTGGTGCGAAACTGTTATTTCCATCCAAAGTCTGCCAGAGAGACACCAGAATTTATCCAAAACATCTCTTATCTTGTTCTGAGTGCACTAAATTGCGGCTTCAAGTCGTTATTTACAAAATAAAGAAAGCTTGCAGGGAAAATCAATTTAAATGTCATTTTTTTTTCTTTATAAATATCAGTTTTACTGAAGCAGGTTCTATACACAGTACAGATGCGCCACTTTACAGGCAGACTAAGGGCACCCCCTAGGCACTATATTTAAAGTAATTTTTCACTTTTATTGTTTCACTTTTAGCATTATTAAAATCACTGCTCCTTTAACAACAATATTTTTTAAAAGTTTTTTTAGAATTGGTACATGTCCCAGTAGCAGTAGCTGAGTCCCATACTATTTTTTATGGCCAATAACTTGCATAAAAGCTTTCAAAATGGGGACTTTTGATTTTTCTTGTTCGGGTCCCATAGACTTCAATGGGGTTCATTGTTCTGGTCAGAACTGTTGCGATGTTTGAGAGTTCTGGCACAAACCAAACCAGAGGGTGTTCGACCCATCTCTGTTAAGATCAAAAGTATCCCTGAGTCTAGCCAAGCATTTGACCTAACCCCATATTTACAGCAGTTTTTCAATACCCTGGTCCCTATGCTATCATTGCAAGATTTAATCCTAGATCAGGCACATCACCCCCATAAGCCAAAACATATCCCAGACACAGCTCCACGGGATACCATGTTAAGGAGTGCATACTCTTGGTGGCTAAACAGGCTACCCCCCTTTCCTGAACCCTACTTGCAATTAGCGATTTTCTTTTTTAGTGTATTTTTTTTTTTTTTTTTAACAATGCAAGTTTTTATTGGTTTAGCAAGCAAGGTATACAAATCGTAAAAGTCAATAAAATGTACATTTCACAAGGCAGAAAGTTAAAACGTAAATGTCATTCTCTTCATACCAATCAGCAGTTATAGTTAAGCCTATTGAGTGGGGCAGATGAGTTGTCTTGACCCATCTGATATTAAGTGCGGGTCTCATATCGGTAAGAGGTAGTGGGAGAGTGAGTGAGGCAGCCCATTGTTGTATTTAGCAGGCAGCTCTGCGGCTTTGAGCGGGGGGGGGGCTAAGACCCAGCACCAGGTGACACCCCTGATGGGAGCAGTCTGTGTCCCAAGGTGGGGGACTGCCCCACCCCCCTGGCGGCCCGGCATATTGATAGAAAAATGTGGGTCTAAGCTGCAGACTTTAATATGGTTGCACAGTTTGTGGCCCTGGACAGGTCCTAGGTATACAAGTTGGCCTTGTAGCCTGGGGAGGGGCAGTGGTGATGAATTTTATGAGTGTTTGTGATGGCACCTTTAAGAATTCAAGGCTTGGGTGAATTGAGTAGAGTAGCGGTAGATGATCCAGGGAGACCATTGCGCGTGGAATCTTTCCGCTGTGTCATTTGCTATGGCTACTAATTCTTCCATACGGTAAATCGTATCTACTTCCCGTAGCCACTCTGCGACTGTCGGGGTGCAAGTAGATTTCCAGTATCTGGGAATCAACAGCTTGGCAGCGTTGAGGAGATGTCTTGTTATGGAGCGCTTGTAGCGTCTCATAGATCCAGATGTGATGTGGAGTAGGCAACAGGCCGGTGTGAGATCTATGTTGGTCTCTGTGATGTGCTTTGTTATGTCCTTCACTTTGTTCCAGAATGGGATGATGGCTTCACAAGACCACCAAATGTGTGTGAGTGAGCCCGTGTCCCGCCCACAGTGCCAGCACAAGTCTGAGGATTGGGGGTACCACTTTTTCAGCTTGGTAGGAGTAGCGTACCAATGAGTCAATAATTTGTAGGACATCTCCTGTGTACGTGTACTAATAGAGCATTTATGAGTAAAGATATTTGCCCTCGACCATTGTTCATCTGAAAAATTTGTTTGTAGGGAGTTTTCCCAATATTGTCTTGTGCTGGAGGTGGATGGGGCACTGCCACTTAGTAGTAGGGAGTACGTCAGCGAGGTAGTTCTGGCTACCGGATCGCCTGAAAGACAGATTTTTTCAAAAGGGGTTAGAGATCTGTGGAGGTCATGTTTGTCAAGTGTGGTGAGGTAGTTGTGAATCTGGCGGTAAGTCCAAAAAGACAGAGAAGTATCCTGAGAAAGTCGTGTGTTGATGGATTCGAGGGAAGCGATGCGGTTATTGTCAATGCAGTGTAGTGCCAGAAGTGGCGTTTTTTCGTCTCTCAGCGGAATCCTACCCCTTTCTAGCCCAGGTGTGAAGTCAGGGTTTGAAGCGATCGGCGTTAGTGGGCCTGGGCTGGAGGAAAGTGCCTTAGCTTTATTCACTGCATGGAAGGCATCTAGGGTTGGCCCTATTATGGGATTCGATTTGATGTTGAATGGGAGTTTTTGAAATTGTGTCCAGGGTAGGAATCGCAGGGGTAAGGGAGAGCTATTGTTTTCCAGCTGGACCCAGTCTTTCTCTTTCCCATGGCAATTCCAGTCTATTATCTGCGCTAGATGGGCAGCGAGATAATAAAGCTTAAAGTTAGGTAGGTCAATACCTCCTTTGTTCTTGGATCTGGATAGGATCTCAAGACTAATTCTTGATTTGCATCCTGCCCATATGAAGGTTCTTATGACGTTCCATAGCAATGTAAAGAAGCTTGTGGGTATTTTAATCGGGAGGGTGTGGAAAAAGTAGAGTATTTTGGGTAGTATGTTCATTTTTACAATTGCCGCCCGCCCAAACCAGGAAAAGGGCTGTGACCGTCAGTGTTTCAGATCTGTTTGAATTTCAGCCAGTAGGGGTTTGAAGTTTGTCGAGTAAATGCTCGTAATCATGGGCGTTAATCGGACACCCAAGTATTTTAGGGCTGTCGCTTGCCATTTGAAAGTACACGCAGTTTGGGCCTTTGACAGGGAGGGCTTAGAGAGTGTCAGATTAAGCGCTTCTGATTTGCTGTAATTAACTGCAAAGTTGGAAATGTAACTGAACAGTTTAAATGTTTTAATTAGGTTGGGGATCGAGATGTGTGGCTTAGTTAGAAAAAACAGGAGGTCGTCTGCGTAGGCCGCAATTTTGTATGTAGTGTCCCGTATTTGGAAGCCTGTGATGTCTGGATTTTGTTTGACCACTCGTATGAGGGGTTCCAGTGTGAGTATGAAGAGCAGGGGTGACAGAGGGCACCCCTGCCTTGTGCCATTTCTGATGTGTACCGTATCAGATAAGGTACCATTGACCTTAACCTTTGCCTGCGGTTTCTGGTATAGGCATGATATCTAGGACATCATATTGGGCTTCATACCGATGTGTTTACATGTTTCAAGGAGATAGTCCCATGCGACCCTATCGAAGGCCTTCTCAGCGTCCGTGGACAGGAGAAGGCCTTCGATCTTCTCCCTGTGGGCTCCGTGAATCAAGTTGATCGCTTTTGTGACATTGTCTCGGGCTTCCCGCCCTGGCATGAACCCGACTTGTTCAGGACCAATGAGTTTCTCTAGAAGACCCCTGAGGCGTGAGGCAATGATTTTGGCTAGAATTTTGGTGTCTAAGTTTAATAGGGAGATCGGCCAAAAATTAGAACAGTACGTTGGGTCTTTGCCTTGTTTTGGGATCAGGGCACATGGGCCAGTGTAAAGGTATCTGAGACCGTTTGTGGTCGTTTTAGATGGTTAAAGGTTTGTAGTAGGGGTGCTTTTGTAGGTCTATATATGATTTGTAATAGAGGGCTGTGAAGCCATCTGGTCCTGGGCTCTTTCCCGGTTTCAGTTGTCTGATAGCTAACATTAATTCATCCTCAGTAATGGGATCCTCTAATGATTCCGCTTCCTCAGGGGATATGGTGGGCATACCGCTGTCTAGTAGGTATTTGTTCAGGATTTGTACTCTCTCTCCTTCCGTTTCTGGTGGTTTAGGGAGGGTTTGGATACTGTAAAGTTTGTTGTAGTAGGTTTGAAAGGCTGCAGCAATCTGGTCATTTTTATGTACTAGTGTACCCTCTGCTGTCCTGATCGAGGTGATGGTGGAAGAGTGTTGTGACGCTTTTAGTGCCCTTGCTAGGAACTTGCCACTCTTGTCCCTGTGTTCATAGTAGAATCCCTTCCTGAAAAACAAAATTTGTTTTGCTTTGAGATTTAGTAGTGATTTTAGTTGTTCCCTCGCTTCTGTAAGTTCAGCAGCTACCTTTTCCGCTTGGGATCTCTTGTGTTGGGATTCAAGAGTGGCAACCTTCCGTGCCAGGGAGTCAATCGTTTTTTTATTTTGTTTTTTCTTGTAGGCCCCCAATTTCATGAATACTCCTCGAGTGACTGATTTATGTGCCTCCCATATAGTAAGTGGAGATAATTCATCAGAGGTGTTTGTGTCAAAATACGCCTTAATTTCTGTCGCTGCTTGTTTGAAGGTGATTGGGTCTGTTAATAGTGTAGGGTTTAGGCGCCAGCTGCACGTTTTGGGTGGTTGGTTTAGAATATTTAGTGTGACGGCAATAGGAGAGTGATCAGAGAATGACTGCAATCCTATCTCTGCTGACTGGAGTAAGGGGAGATCCCTCTGTGTTAAGAATATATAGTCAATCCTTGAGTGTTTCTTGTGAACATTAGAAAAATATGTAAAATCTTTCCCTGTTGGGTGAACCAGTCTCCAGGAATCTATTAGTGAGAGAGGGAACTCAGCTGAGTCTTGATACCTTTCAGTATCTTGTACGTTATGCTAGATTTCCCATTTGAGGCGTCTAGTAACGGGTCTAACGGAACATTGAAGTCTCCACCAAGGATAATGCAACCGCTGGCAAAGCTCTCAAGCTCCACTATGAGATGTCTGCAGAATGGGAGATGTCCAGTGTTTGGAAAGTAGACATTTGCCAGTGTCACTGCTTTATTTTGCCAAGTTCCATTAAGGAATAGGAATCTCCCCAGAGGATCCTGTAGTTGTTGGGTTAGTTTAAAGTCTGCATGTTTGTGTATGAGCGTGGTAACTCCCTTTGATTTCTGTAAGGGGCTTGGGGCATGATTGACTTGTGGGTAGTTTTTGTCTTGTAGTTTGGGGATTGATCCTGCCTTGAAATGTGTTTCTTGTAGGAATACGAATACTGAATTTACTTTTTTAAGTTCGTTCAGTAGTGAGGTTCTTTTCTCGGGAGTATTGAGACCTCTCACATTGTGAGATACTAGCCTGGGTCGGGCTCCCAAGGAGGAATAGGCCATTTTGAGTAGCAGGTAGCGATATTATTGGGGTGTTGTTTCTGTTTCTAGGTAAATGGAGTGTGAAATGAAGTACTACTATTTATCCTGAAGCCAGGTAATTAAATGTGTTTAGGTGTAGGTCTGTGAAGCAAATCCTACAGCTTGTAGCAAGAGAATTGGGAAATAAGACCGATAGTCTTAACAGTTATCTATGAGTTCCCCACCAGCGACTGTCAAGACCCAGCTTGTCAGTCTTGGAGAGCAGAAAATCTGCGTGACCTAGGGCTGGGGGGCGATCAGTGGCCCAGTGTGTGCGACAAGTGAATGTAGCTCCTGAAATCGTTGTAGTGCCACTGTTGGGGGGGTGTGCCTAAGCGCTCGAGGGCGGCTTTGTGTCAGTCTTTGTGAAGTCTATTGCCTTTGGGTGCTATTGCAGACTCTCACAATCGTCTGTAAGGGGGTGTTAGAGTTGTGTGTAGCTGACCACCTTAATCACAAGGGTCCCCTTTAAGGTAGGAGTCATTCGGGCCTTGTGGCCAGGCTAGATAGTTTTGAAGGGAGTATACTTTAGTAGTTGGGTGTACCAAGAAAAATTGCAGCTCACAGCTGGATCACAAGTCCACTGGCAAGCCCAAGCTAATACTGTGCCTCTCCTGTTATAGTGAAAGGGTATGGGACCACTTTAGGTATGTGCCAGGGCCCTGTCTGTTCCGTACAGAGATGGGCAGGTTTCAAGATGGCGGCTGCGCTAGGCCGCAACACTGATCCCGGCCTATCCTAGTTTCGGCGGCCCTGAGACGGCTATGGGTCAGTTGGCGTTGTTGCGGGGTTTCTGGTGCCTGTTAGCTGGGCTGATGGATGATGGATGCCTTGAGGGGATCCAGGAAAACCGACCGTGAGGTCAGACCGGAGGTAGGCCGTAAAGCTGCGGCCTAAATTTGGCCTCGGGCGGCGCCCGATCGGCGCAATAGAACTTGCGGGTGGTGGCTGACGAGACAGGGAGATAACCTGAGGGTTTCTGAGTGTCCAACCGGTGCGGTAAAGGGAGGATGCCGTCGGATGAGAGGTAGATCTACGGAGCCTCTCAGATGAGCGTCCTTCCTCGTTCGCGTCAGGCCACGCCCTGCAATTAGCGATTTTCACTGATATCTTCCCAAGTACAACACAGGCATAAGGAATTTGCCCCATAACCTTCAGGATGTTCCCTACAAATGTGGTCTCCTTATGAAACTTTCTCATTACTTTTAAAGGCAGCACTGCCTCCATCTCCCATCCTGAATATGGAACCACACTGCCACATAACTGGACCCTGTTAACTGCCTCCTCCACCAACGCTGAGCCTCATCATTGCAACCATCCTTCTCAGGATTTCTTAGGTTTCTTTGGAATATGTACTTGATTAGCAACACTCTATATAATGTGCAGCGGCATAGTGGATCAGTAACCCCAGATGATGTCCATGAGGATGAAACATGTTGGGTAACTGCTGATCCTATGCTGTTGCGCCATATTTAAGACAAGATTGTTATTTACCATTTGGATGTAAGTGCAATATTTTCTTTTTAATAAACCTGTTTTTTTTATGGATTTACACTATGTGAGGTCTTTTTTTCCATTTATATTGGGTTCATTGTGGGAATCCCTGGAGATCTAAGACGGTGGAAACTATCAGTCTACACCATTCTGAATAAGATATACCAGACAGTGAAGCACCCAATTGGCAACATCAATATACGAATAAAGCCGGGATCCATCTTCGCTGGGAGTGATCAGTGTTTTCCGATAGATTCTGTCAACGCGTGTTTTCATTGGAAATCTGGTAAGCCTTTAATCTATTCAGTGACAGTGGTCCATAGTCCCCTCAGGGACCCCCTGAAGTTTGCCCAGTTAAAGGATTTCCTATGCTTGGAAGCTATATATGAACTGTTTTGAATTTTTTGGAACTTTCTGAACGTCATACTATGTTTTTTCCATGGTCCTGAATATTGTTGGGTGATATCGTACAAACTGATATATATAATATAATTTCTGGAATAATTCTTTATATTTAGGTCCCTGTGTTCTTGGAGGTGGGCCTCCTCCCGATAGATACACTAAACATATATTTATTTTATTGTATTTATTTATTTATGCTTTAATTTTGATGTTGTGATTATCCCCATTTTTCATGAGCACTGGACACCAATTTTTTTAAATTTTACAGTTTATGTTGGTGGTGGAAGTCTAAGGTGTGGGACTCAGAGTATGTTGGGTGGCTCCGTCCCTTTGCCCCAGCCACATACACACATAAAAGTTTGAAGGTTATACTTATTTAAACACATTAGTTGACTTTGCCTTCTGCATATTTTTCAATTTTCATTTCCACCTATTTAGATTCCCCTGGCAGTTTTGGCACATGTTTTATCTCTCTCGTTCCCCCACATAAAAATTGGATTAATTAAATTACATGTTTGTGCGATGCATTTAATATGATGTTACAAAACAGTACAATTTTCACACACAGTGTCAACAACACTGTATTCTGGAATCACATACTGTACTTTGGATGTGTGATAGCTTGGCTTAAATACAGCAGCAGCACCCCATTCTGAATCATTTCAACTTGAAGAAAGGGCTTTTTAGGGAGGTTTGGCTGCAATACCTGATTTTTGTATCTATGGATAATAGGCCTGAATTGACCGGTGTAAGTAGCAGCCACAGCAGATCTAAAAGCTATTAAAAACAGACTCATAGTATAGTCTGTGAACTTTTTCACAGTACCACACTGCATTGTAATAAAATGTCAGAACAGAGTGCACAAAAACACTTCAAAATCACAACCTTGCATGCTCTTACCCCCATCCTTATATCTTCATTTATTCCCAAAATATTCAAAATTATCACTTCAGGTATGTGTGTAGTAAAATTTTGCTAGTATCGGGACAGTACACAAGCATGAGTAGGCAGCAAAAAGAAACAGACAAGGCAGATTTTATCTTGCAATAAAAAATAATTTATTACCTGAGAGACAATAGACACAAACATTTTCTCAGTGATTGGACAGTATGTAAGTAGTTTGGTTAGGTGGCAATATAAGAGGGAGAGACAAGGCAGTTTTTCTTTAAATAGAAAGTAATGTGAATAATTTGAGGGACAATAGTGACAAATATTGTAAAGTGTCTGTACAGCGCAGCTCCATTTAGCAACGGCATCAACTGCCATCTTAAGCTGCAAAAAAACTAAACTATAATCACCCACGAGTCCAATGGTCAGAGTTCAGCCCCACCTGCATTCCCTCCCATATAATTTAGTAGAAATTTCCTGGCCAAGGTTGTTTATTTATTTTTATTTTTTGGTATAAAGCTGTTTTCCCCCAAGTTTTTAGCAGCCAGTTCTTCTTCCACCACTTCATCCCCTTGCTCCTTCTTTTCTAAGAACTCCTTGCTCCTTCACCTCTTCTGCCTCCTCCCCACCCCCCTACTTCTGCTCCCCTTCCTCATTTACCTCTTCCTCTTTCTCCTCCTCCTTCTGTGTGCCTATGGAAAATTCCTCTAAAATTTACAAGGTACAACATCCCGCTTCCACCAGCTAATGGCGTGGACCGCCCCATTGCAACATTGATAAACTAACTTCAATCCCCTTTATTGCTTGTTAGCCTCTTTCTATGAGTAGATCACCAGGGACAAGAGTGAAAAAAAGTAAGCATGCAATCCTATTGTCATAGGCTGCCCACCCTTCCCCAGTGTGAAGCCTTGAAACTCAAATCAGCACTTGCCAACACCCCACCAACTCCTTTTATAACCTTCCCATACCAGGTTTTTGCTGAAGTAGAAGAAAATAATTGTTCCCAAATTCCTCACACGTCCAACACCTGTATCCCAGTTTGGCACTTTAACTACTTCCATTCTGGCTAGCACAGCGTACCCTTCCTTTAGTTCATGGCTAAGGCAGTCCCACATTAACATTTTTCTACCTTCACATTTGTTTATGTATTTTTTTTTTGTTAAACAGTATTTACAGATTTTGTTTTTTTTTTTTTTTTCATTTTTTATTTACTTGTAAAGCCATCCCTACCCTGCTTAAGAAAGATGAGCAGAGAAGGTATAGTTGTAACTAAAACACTGCTAAACATATTAATTCCAATAGACTACTGGGTTTCAATGTTGGGGGTGACAACTGGCTGGAGGTGGTCCAGCATGTGCTTGAGGTGTTAGCTTGCCCTGCTGTACATGTCATAGAGAGCAGTCAGAGCAGCGAGGAGGACCACCAAATACTCACTGTAAATGTTACTTATAAAAGCAATATTTCAATGTTATATACAGTATGTTTAATGTAGAAAAGACTAAATAACATTTTTCCTTGCTATTCTTGCT
Source organism: Glandirana rugosa (assembly GCA_018402905.1). Classification (NCBI taxonomy): domain Eukaryota; kingdom Metazoa; phylum Chordata; class Amphibia; order Anura; family Ranidae; genus Glandirana; species Glandirana rugosa. Next base: position 93,182 of record BLSH010331100.1, on the reverse strand, counting down.
GTACTGACAGCATTTGCACCTCCTGACACTTCTCCTTCTTCTCCTTTCTTTTGTCCAAAATCAACTGACCTTCTCAAAGATGAAACTTTAATTTTGTTGGAAGAAAACTCTTCGTCTTCTGTCTTAACATTTGGTCCTGTTCTCATAGTCTCGTGTGTCACGCCTACCCCTAGTGTAGGTGGTCAGGCACTATAGTTGGCTGCAGTGTTCTTCAACTATAGCAGCCCCCTTTCCAATAAGGCACGTAGACTTAATGGTACTGGGTTGCCTCTAGGTCTTATAAACCATGATATAGTGCCTGGCTAAGCCGCTGAAGCAGGGGCGAACTAAGCATAGTGAACAGATACTTGTGGCTGGCAGACAGGCAGAGCTCTGAACGTCATTAAAGTCTGATCTAAAGTCATCAACAAGGGAATCCAAACAAGCTGGTAGGGCTAAGATGCAAGTCTAGGCACAGGAACAAGGCAGGGAAACAGGGAGCTTAAAGCATGTGTTACAAACACTATCATAAGTAAGACATTGAGGGTTTGGCAAGCTTAAAATAGGCTTGGTCTCCACTCAGAGGCTGGCTATATCAATCACCTTGCAGGTGGACAGGTAGAAAGGGAGAATGCAGATCAGCCAAACCTGGGATGCTGGAATGGGACCAGCAGCTGTCATGGAATGGGAGCGTCACACACTCCTGACATTGTGTCTATATTTTTAGGCCCATGCTTGATGTATGAAAAATGTGATGCCAGTGGCTAATTTGCCCAAGACCTGAGGCACAGAGACTAAGGAACCACCTTGTATTCAGCAATGCACCCTGCAATGAGTGATAGACTGCAGAACAACTCCCAAGTTAAACCTACTTTGTATTTACGCTTTAAAATATTTTTTTCTTTTAATTAGTAGACATTTTTTCACAGTAGCCTTACAATTGCTATGACTATGTTAACAGCATAGATTCAGCACTCTCCACAGGCAACCATTGCATTTTTACAAAATGTTATTATTGCATACTGTATGTCCAGTGAGTGTCAGGTGAGTATGCAGGGAATGTAAAATTAATCCCTTAACGATTAAGGGGAAAATGTTACAGTAAGCACATTTGAAGAACAAATGCTGGTTTATCTCAGGGAATGTTATATTCACCTATCAAGAGTTACCACAGTGATACCACTATTCAAAGACTGTACAGTGAATGAGCTTCACTGTAGGTTGCCTGAAAGGGCATATGAAAGGGTTACTGAAAGTGTTGCCTGCTGAATTCTGGGCAAACAATTGATGAAGAACAGTGGATTTGCAAGCAAATATACCACATGTTTAGATTATACTATATATAAACTACTTTATGCTGCTTGAACTTTTTGTATAAAGGATAAAAAACATGTAGAAACACACTTATCTTAAAACAAGTAGTAGCATAGGAAGTACATAAATCAAAGGAAAACCTTTTGCAGAGGTTAAAAGAGCTATCTCAGCTGTGTATTATTACATATTTCAAAACAAAACAAGGAGTTCCTTACTTGATTAATGCACTGAAACAAGAAAGATAGGGTTGATATCTTTATTTTGCAGCATTGCATACTGGGTTGATTTACTATTGTAGAGACTATTCACTTGGCAAAGTGAATGTTTGCCTAGCTTGCTGAATAATTTATAGCTGTGCTTGCTTTAATCATCCAATTGCGCGCAAGAAAAAAAATCTTATTTTTGAGCTTCCCTTGCACAAGGTTGGGTATTCAAAGTGAACACAGCTTCAGCTGTGATAACCTTTGATAAGTGAACAATCACTCAGGATCCATTCACATTTATGTGTTCTGGTAACCCACTGTAAAACTTGTGTTAACACAACACACAGACCTCGGTATGGTGTATTGTGGTGCCATTCCCAAATGCACCATCACAGTAGCGGGAAGTGTCATAAAAAATAAAACAAAAAAAAACTGAGTTAGGTAGTATTTTCGGTCTGTTGTCCATTCATTGGTAGTCCATTTATTATAGCTATTATTACATGTTATTTTGGAGCACAATAATTTGTTTGTATGTGTTGCAGCAAGGTAGCCTATTTGTTAAGGCTAAATGTAGCTAAGCCCTAATCTTTTAGTAAATCATTGAAAGTGTGTGTGTGTGTTTAGATTTATTTAGATATATAAATATAATTTTGGGAAAACTTATAAAAGTATTCCATAGCAAGGTATGAAGAAAAAGAGAAATTGTTTTTAAATTTAGTCTATGTTGCATTAAATATACAGGATTTCTGGGTTACACCTTGTACCTACACACTGAAATATGGAAAAAATAATCAAAAAAGAAAAAAAATACAGTCAACTTTAAGAACTTTGACTCGGTTTTCAAATTATTATTGGAGTCAAATCAACATTTTTTTTTCAACCAAAGTGACGAGAAAACTCAAAGGAGGATGGGAAAGGTTTCTTGAACAAAGAATTTCTAATTTCTTTTAGACAATTGCTACTAAAGGGTGGTATAGCAACAGCTGCTCTTCCGCCTCCTGATGCCTATTCATTTTTTTTATTTTTTTTTGCGGAATGGCAATATTACATTGCGGGATTGCTCTGTAGCTGTGAACCAAGTATCTGGCTTGTGGTGTGACCCAATGATCTCAATGGGCAGTGCCACCTGTCAAACTCAGCAAAATGGTGTGGCTGCAAAGCAAGTCATTGCGGCCATGGCATGTGTACGGTCCTGTCAGGCTGTTTTGTTACAATTCAATGGGTGGCTGGGGGGGTGGTAAAACCATGCCACCTGTTTTCACGACCCGAACCCCCACCCAGCTGCCTGTGTAAGCCCTGATTGTGAAAATTCGGTAAAGCCCATTAAGTCCATTTACTCCATAATCTAATGTTAAAAGCAAACTTTTTTCTAAAAATTACTTTCAAATGACATTTGCCATGCCATTAAATGAAAATTTTTGTGCTCATGCAAACATTAGTTCAAAAATCTACTAGCGTTTGGCCAGCTTTGGTTTGTAACACCAAAGCAGATATTCCAAAAGGATTATGGAGGATCATGGAGGATCCCTCACTGATATCCTATCCTTAGTTTTGCAAGAGGCTGGACCATTAAAGCATCCTTTACTAAGGGTTCTGGTGATAATATCTTTTTATTCAAGGTCCTAGGCCTAAATATCTGTTTCAGCCATTCAGAGGAGGGTTTACTATACCAGTTGTTTTACATTTTTTATATGTATTTTTTACTTTGGAAGACAGAAACATAGGAACTGCAACAGGGGAATGTAATCTCTGAGGTCCCCAAGTTTTAAAGCAGACCTTCACTACTCTTACACAAAGAGTAACATCAGCATGCAGCACTGCGTGCTGATATAAAATCATCTTAAAGTCATTTGTTTAAAGGATGAAGAATGGACAAAGCTCTTTTAGCCATACTTTTCCTGAGGGTCACAGGAGTGCACTTACTTCTGCACTCCTGTGACCCAGATACAGCTGACAGCAGGCTAAAGTCTACTGTCAGCTGACGTTACAGAGCCAGTCAATTATTGTCCTGATCCACCGAGATGCTTGAAGGGCAGCTGGCTCAGCCTCTCAGTGTGCCACTGAGAGGCTGAGCCAGCAGCTCGCATCCCCTCCACAGCCCTGCACTCCAGTGAGCGCTGGAGGGGCGGAATAAAGAGTGACTAACAGTCAGAGCGAACCAGAGAACTATGCGATCAGTGGTCTTTGAACATTCAGTTCTCGGTTTAGATTCGGCGTGGGACAGATGCAGCATCGGATTGATGCTGCATCCACCTAAGTGGGTATGTAGGTTTATTTTGTTGAAATCTCTCACTTCTCTGTTAACAAACATGTTTTTCTTTTACTTACATTTGCTGTTTTTCCACTAGTTGAGTGAGGCACTGGTGATGTATCCCTGGCATCACAGGTTCATCCTGGGAAGGCTACATCATCAGGACCTTCTTCCTTGGGTCATGTGCACTGCCACATGTTCCAGGAGGCAGACTCAGAGTTCTAGGAAGTAAAGAGAGATGGATTAATCTGTCCTTAGTGAAAATGGTCACTGTGAGAAGAATGTAAGAGAAAAAAAAAAGAATGTTTGCAAAGAGCAAAAAGCCTGCAATTTTCTAAATTATCCATTTGCAGTTTGCCATTACTAAACATTTCTAGTGGATGAGGCCCCTTTCACATGAAGGGTCTGATCAGGTCTGCCTGGCAGTTTTTCAAGCAGATCTGATCAGATCATTCACCCCTATGGACTGGCTCCAATCCGATCCAGTCAGGTAAAAAAAACAGAAGGGAATCTGTCTGTCTCCAATAAGGTGGATCGAATCAGAGGGCAATTGGTGGTAAACAGACAGCAAAGCAGGGGCTGTGGCCAGGTCTGCTCTCCATAAACTGAGCAGACATTGACCTGTCATCCGCATATTCTGCTCTGATCAATGGAGTCAGCACCGTGTGAAAGGGGCATAATACCTGCAGGTTATAAATAGAGTACACTCCCATTACAACTAGTTTTGATAATATCCTCAATGTTTATGGATGCCTCACAATGGTTTATACTTGTATTTATTAGAGAATATGACATGCAATGCCTTAACTACTTCAGCCCCGGAAGGATTTCACACTTTAGGACCAGATCGCTTTTTGCGATTCGGCACTGCGTCGCTTTAACTGACAATTGCGCGGTCGTGCGACGTTGTACCCAAACGAAATTTGCGCAATAGTTGCCACGTTTAGGGAAGATGAGAATTAACTTCTGGGGTTTTTATTTTTTTTTATTTTTTTTACTAGTAATGGTGGCGATCTGTGATTTTTAGCGATACTGCGATATTGCAGCGGACATGTCGGACCATTTTGACACTTTTTTGGGACCATTGGCATTTATACAGCGATTAGTGCTATAAAAATGCACTGATTACTGTGTAAATGCCATTGGCAGTGAAGGGGTTAACCTGTAGGGGGTGCTGTAAGGGTTAACTGTGTTCCCTGGGCATGTTCTAACTGTGTTTGGGCTGCCCTGGTTGGGGGAAGTAGGTGATCAGGGCTTCCATATAGAGGAAGCCTGTGATCAATGCCCTTCCCCCTCTAACAGAACGGAGATCCGTGTTTACTTACACGGACCTCCGTTCTTTCACTGCGGGGGGCATTGCGGGTAGCCGGCAGTGATCGAGTCCACCCTACCCGCTCCCTGGCCCCCCCCAACACAGTGAGCGCGCCTCCGGTGGCGCGAACGCTCACAGTGAGAGATATCGCAGCCACCATCATATGACGGCGGTTTGCGATATCGAGCCACTTTGCCGCCATCAGACGCCGGTCGGCAAATGGTTAAAGACAATTTAAACAAATGCTTCAAAAATACTGAACCATCAAGATGGTAAGGTGAAAGGGTCCTGAGATATAAAAAAAGAACCTAATGCTGACTTCAAAGTGGTTTTAAACCTCTGAAATGAAAAATGAACCAAGCATATCGTATAGTGTGCACCAGCCTTAGTACAAAGCACATAGTATAATTTCTGTCTCCTCTCTCTTCCCTCTGCTATCTGCGTTAGACATGTCTTACAAGTTATCCTGACACCACAGAATTTTAGGAGATGCCCCCCCCCCCCACCTCTCCAGCAAGAGGATTTTAAGACACCACAGTCCTATTGAACATTCTGTACAGATTGCGTCTATCGTCTCCCTTCTCTCTCCTCTGTCTTTAA
>BLSH010331100.1:77177-87513 GCA_018402905.1 Glandirana rugosa | reverse complement strand
TGCCCCCCCCCCCCCCCCCCCACCTCTCCAGCACACAGAAGGTGACTGAGAGCCTCAGCTGTGCATGCTTTCCTATAAGATAAGAGGGGGTGTGCCCCTTCCCCCTACTCAGGTTTCAGATTACACTCAGCTTTCCTCTTGATACTGTACTTGATCTGTGTGTTTTAAAAGGCTTAGAGAAAATGGGGACTGCAGGAAAAAAAGGGAAAACTTATGCAGGAAGATTTTTTTTCATTATCAGCTGAGGCTAGTCACTTAACTGGCTTATGTAAGATTTTACAACCACTTTAACCTTAACTAAGGAATCATTTACACCATAGTGCATGTGTTGGTGCTCACATAATATGCAAGCTCTGCCATGCATTTTTTAACTTGTGCTGCAATGCACTGTACCACACTGCACGGTGCTATACTTAGTATATTTTAAAAATGTGTTTTTTTTTACTGTATGCTATTTACATATATTTTAATGCACTATAGCAAGTTGGAATGTGCTGCACTGTAAGAAACGGCAACAGCGCATTGGTTTGAGGACATAAGGCAATTTTCAGCCCAATGCAGCCCAACAATGCTGGTGTGAATGAACCCTAACAATAACTCTGCGTTTATCAACAAAATCATGTGAGCACTGACATAGCAATCACATGACTTTGTTGATAGCCAAAAAGTTTAAAGTGGTAGTAAACCCATCCATTCAACAGTTTAAAAACCAGTTCCATTTCCGGCATGTGCCGGAAATGTAACGCTCCAATTGGTTGTGCTCTAAACCAAACTGTCAAACCATCCAATGGCTGGTGTCATAACTGATCACATGTGCAGCATCATGGCAGTTGTAGATTAAACAGAGGCCAAGATGGCCGCTTCCTTGGCTGCAAATGATAGGAGGGTTTACTACCACTTTAAGCTAGGGTTATTTTTAGGGTTAGAATCAACATTAGGGTTAGTGTTAGGGCTGGTTCACACCATAATGTACATTGAGGCTTCAAAAGGAAGCTCAGAGGAGAAAAAGTATATATACTGTATTTACAGATATTACCAAATATATATGTCTTTACAAACACATGAACTTTAATGGCATCCCAGTCTTAGTCTGTAGGGTTCAATATTGAGTTGGCCCATCCTTTGCAGCTATAACAGCTTCAACTCTTCTAGGAAGGCTGTTTAGGAGTGTGTCTATGGGAATGTTTAACCATTCTTCCAGAAGCGCATTTCTGAGGTCAGGCACTGATGTGGACGAAAAGGCCTGGCTCTCAGTCTCTGCTTTATTTCATCCCAAAGGTGTTCTATTGGGTTGAAGTCAGCGTTCTGTGCAGGCCAGTCAAGTTCCTCCACCCCAAACTCACTCATCCATGTCTTTTTGGACCTTGTTTGGTGATACCTACCTGCTCTATGCAGTGGTATTGCATAGAGTGGCCCCAATAGTCCTCTTTTGGGGTTCCCATCTGTGATCTTGGCTACTTCTTCTTGGGACTACCATAGCCAGCCGCTGGCTATGGGGAGAGAGTAGCATGCAGGCTCCCGACCTGTATGTCTATGGAGCTGTACTCCATAAACTTACACAGCGGGACTTAGGCCAGCCCCCCACTTCCTCTTCACTGCATCTTATTGCCTGCTCGAATTTTGTGTAAAGAGGAAAAGAGGGGAGAATAGATGCAGCCTTGCACAGTGCTGATCTCTTGTCCCCCATCTTCCCATTCACACAGGGAAAGGGGGGCACAGAGAAATTGAAAACAATTTTTACCTTAATGCAAACAATGCATTAAGGTAAAAATGTTTTAGGTTTAGTAACACTTTAATTGAACAAGCTGAAGTTAGAAGCTCCAGTTTTAGTAAATCAACCCCAATATGTTTAATGCAGCCAATAAAGCCAAATATCCAAAGTGCTTCTTGCAAAAAGCAATATAGAAATAAATATAGTAATAGCATATAAACCAAAAAAAGAAAATCCCAACTGTTCATACATGAAACAGCTTGTCATACTCTACCTTCATTAACTCAGTGGCCACTTAATAATAGTATTTAAGATTCCATGTATTACATGAAGGAGGGTTACTAACTGTCTCCATAAACTTTTATAAGGCGTGCTAGCTATCATACACCTCGCCTAAGGTTTTTTTTTCTACTGATGTGTATTTAAATAAAACAGCTGAACAAATATGCAATATATTTTTATGGCTCTCCATGTTATTTAATAGCAGCCATGAAACCCTAATTTATTACCAGAGCATGCTACAATATGACAGTGACATTCTGTTGCCAGTTTTTTTTATGAATTGACCTACACCACCATCTCATTAGATCATCAAATATATACATTGCTAATAAAGCCTCTGCATGTTAATAAGAATATCATTAAGCATATTTTTTCAGTTACAACCATTACCATATTTTTCCACTGGTCAAGGCTGCTTAGAGAATCAAGGAATAGCAACCTCTGTGACATTAATGACATGTATGTGTCCTCCTGAGGCTCCTTGGGAGAAAAAAAAAATAAAAGAAAATAATTGGCTGCCTTTTAAATATCATTTAAAGGATCTGGTTTCCCATAGTGGAGAATGTATTGTGTCAAAGTCTATTACCTTGCTGGACGCCTATCCCTTAAGTTAGGAAAAAATGGAAGCATCAGCAGAGGTTTGAGAGGTCGATAAAGCTTTTAGATTTGGAGATGTTTTCAGGGGAACCATTTCCTGCGGCTAAGAGTTGTTAATGGAGCTTAAGGAATTATCTTATGACTCGAGCTCTGAGAGCAGTTTATTTCCCCGCTCCTGTTCCCTTGTCGAGGCTGAATATGCTGCTGTCAAAGTCGCTTAATGAAAAGTAACGCGTCGCTGATTACAGTTTTATTTGGGCTCTATGTAAAAAGCGCTGTTAATTTAGCATCTTCTCCTCTGTGTGTTTGAATTTGCCTCGACTGAATGATTAAGAGTCTCTCAGTTTCAAACTCTCACTCTTATCCCCCCTCACCTTCTTCCTTATGCTTTATTCAAGCCCCAGTATATTGTGTTCTGCGGGACTGCCCTTCATACAGCAATTGTCAGGGTAGAAAGATAACAATTACCAGATTTACACAATGGTGAGCATGTAGGAGAGTAGAGGCTTTACTACATGGGAGGAAAGGAAAAAAAGAAAGAAAGAAAGAAAGAAAGAAAGAAAGAAAGAAAGAAAGAAAGAAAGAAAGAAAGAAAGAAAGAAAGAAAGAAAGAAAAAGGGACGTAGAGAGAGAAAGAAAAGGGGGGGAGAGGAGAGTGGTGAGAGTGAGGAGAGAGAAAGATATACAGCGAAAAAAATAAAGAGAGAAAAAGAGAGAGAGAGAGAGAGAGAGACAAAGAGAGGAAGGAAGGAAGGAAGTCGAGGGCAATAAGAAAGAGAGAAAGATAGAAAAAGAAAAAAGGAGAGAGAGGACAGTGAGGAGAGAGAAAGAAAGACAGCGAAAAAAATAAAGAGAGAATAACAGAGAAAGAGAGAAAAACAAAGAGAGGAAGGAAGGAAGGAAGGAAGGAAGGAAGGAAGGAAGGAAGGAAGGAAGGAAGGAAGGAAGGAAGGAAGGAAGGAAAGAAAGATTGAAAGAAAAAAAGAAAGAAATAGAAAAATGGAGGGACAGGACAGTGAGGAGAGGGAAAGAAAGACAGTGAAAAATATAAAGAGAGAATAAGAGAGACAGAGAGAGAGAGAAGAAGGAAGGAAGGAAGGAAGAAAGAAAGAAAGAAAGAAAGAAAGAAAGAAAGAAAGAAAGAAAGAAAGAAAGAAAGAAAGAAAGAAAGAAAGAAAGAAAGAAAGAAAGAAAGAAAGAAAGAAAGAAAAGGGACGTAGAGAGAGAAAGAAAAGGGAGGGGGGAGAGGAGAGTGGTGAGAGTGAGGAGAGAAAAAGATAGCGAAAAAAATAGAGAGAAAAAGAGAGAGAGAGAGAGAGAGAGAGAGAGAGAGAGAAAGACAGGAAGGAAGGAAGATGAGGGCAATAAGAAAGAGAGAATGATAGAAAAAGAAAAAGGGAGAGAGAGGACAGTGAGGAGAGAGAAAGAAAGACAGTGAAAAAAATAAAGAGAGAATAACAGAGAAAGAGAGAAAAACAAAGAGAAGATGGAAGGAAGTAAGGAAGGAAGGAAAGAAAGAAAGATAGAAAGAAAGAAAGAAGAAGAAAATGAACAAGAAAAAGAAATAGGGAGGGACAGGACAGTGGGGAGAGAGAAAGAAAGTGAAAAATATAAAGAGAGAATAAGAGAGACAGAGAAAGAGAGAAAAAGGAAGGAAGGAAGGAAGAAGATGAGGGCAATAAGAAAGAGGGAAAGAGAAAGAGGGTAAGGGTGAAAAAAAGAGAGAAAAAAAAAGGAGGGAGAGAAAGAGGAGAGTGAGGAGTGAGAAAGAAAGAAAGAAAGAAAGAAAGAAAGAAAGAAAGAAAGAAAGAAAGAAAGGTGAGGGCAATATGAAAGAGAGAAAGAGAAAGAGGGAAAGGGAGAAAAAAGAGAGAGAAAGAAAAGGGAGGGAAAGACTGAGAAAGAGAGAGAGAAAACAGAAGAAATGAAGGAAGAAGCTTTACACTTTTTTCGTGCAACTGGTGTGCCATACAGCCACTCATTAAGACAAACTGATGGACCAGAGGAGTTTGTATTGGATGAAATCAATAAAATCCCACTGGTTTAATAAATAATATCACCAGGATCCAGGATGTAGTTTTGTAGGAATATGAGTTTTAGTAAGAAATAAATGTATAACTGTTATTACCATGAGTGGCTGGGTGCAGGTCCATTTGTTTGATATATTAAAAATGGTCTGTTTTCATTGCTCTGTCGCATTGGGGCTTCTGAGATCATCTAAGTAGGAACATTCTGCATCGCAGGTTAATATTACTGCTGAGATCAAGTGCAATAATAACACTTCTGCATTTTGCAGTGTGAATACAAAATACAATGGTGTATCGGGCTGGGGTGTACAGGCCTATAATATGTATGCAGCTGTAAAAGGAATGAGAATATTTACAAAGAAGGAAACGCTTATAATTCATTTTTGCATTGTAAGTTACATTACAATGTTCACTGACTAGGTTTTGTATTCTCATGATAAAAAAAACGTTACAAGCTACTTGGGAGAAGCAAAAAAGTGAAAGAGAAAAATAGAAAGAGAAAGAAAGAGAGAATGCCATTTGCCTAGCCTTGTTTACTTTAGTGATAGCTCAGTCCCAATATAAGAGGCACACAAACATAACCCAACATTAAAAAGTGAATAAATGTCCTAGCAGATTTTTGTGGTTTGGGACAATTGTGTGAATAAGGTGAAGTGTTTAGCATTTGGAGCAGGGACTGGGTTTAGGTTGTCATCCTGCTGGCTAGGTCAGCATTAACATTCCTCCTTGCCTCCAGCAAGCCCTCTTCTCTCTGGAGAGTACACTTTTGCTATTACTGTCAGGTACCCTTGACTCTCTTTTTTGCCCTTTTATCTGTTACAAGAAATTCGAGTTCTCCTGCCCTTTTCACTTGAAGACGTGGCTTTCTGTAAAGCCTACCCCTGCCACTGAGATCACAAGGTACAGATCCTCTAGAAATTGAGGGGTTTACTGTCAAAATGAAAATTTCACTTCAAATTATCTTGGCTGATGCACGTTTTCCAGGGCCGGGGGCTGCTCTCTGAGTCTTTTGACAGCTAGATCAGCGGAGAGGTTCAGTGATCTCGATAATATCATCCAGGAGAGCGAAAGTCAATACAATGACAGCTTATATGACTGCATACAATCCAATTACAGCTACCTGTACAGCTGTGCAAAGAATCTGATCTACTGCTACCAGCTACATTCTTTAATTGCCAGTCACAAGTACATGGAAATAAGTCTTTGGAAATCAATGTTTTAAGTGAGTAAGCATTGTCAGGAGCAAATAAATATGTGAGGCTTAGAATAGAAATAAATCTGATAGAGCCCCTCCATGTCTGTATCTGTACTCTGTACATTGCTGTATACCCAATACAGTGCCAGCTCAGCCCTCACGCCACACAGCTTGACATAGTTAAAAAGTGAGATATGTTCTTAGTGTCTTATTAAGAAACTTGCTGATTCTCTCCAGTCACTCGTAAAAAGGAAAGAAAGAAACACCACCGTCTTTTTCTCTCTCTTGGCTGCACTCTTATTTTAATGTCAGAAACGTTAAATCATCTATCCTGAAATGTTAAAATATTCATGCAGGTTCATGGAAACCCCATATATGCTAAGGGAAGCATTAGACTCAAAACGGCGATAAAATCAGGACTTAGGAAGATGTGAAGTCATTGTCAGCAAAGTCTAGAGAGAAAAAAGTGTGAGAGGGCTGAAAGAAAAATCCTACAGTATATATACTGTATACAGTGTGTATATATATATATATATATATATATATATATATATATATATATACTTTTTTTTTTTTATATTCAATATGCTAGAATAGAGATGGTGAAAGGCAGTGGTGATGCTACTATGATGATTTAGATGATTTACTCAAGAACATTAGAGATAGATAGATAGATAGATAGATAGATAGATAGATAGATAGATAGATAGATAGATAGATAGATAGATAGATAGATAGATTATGGAAATGTAAATGTGATAATTGTTGACAGCTGTATATTCCTAGGTATACAAATAGTTACGGAAAGTGCGAAAGAAAATTAGAAAAAAGGGGGGAGAGAGAGAGGAGAGTGAGGAGTGAGAAAGAAAGACATCAAGAAAAAGAAAGAGAGAATAAGAGCGAGAGAGAGGAAAGAAAGAAAGAAAGAAAGAAAGAAGGAATGTTGGATATCTAGATATGTGTTTAGACAGACAGGTAGATAGAGATAGATGTGATTCCATAGAACTCAGATTGGTGGTTGCATGACATGGTGCATTGTGATGTATGCAGTTTATATACACATACAACTCTTCCACACACAATAAACAAACCCCTGTATATTCTCCCATACACACAGTATACAGACCCCCTGTATATTCTCCCATACACACAATACACAGACTCCCTGTATACTCTCCCATACACACAGTATACAGACCCCTGTATATTCTCCCATACACATAATACACACAGACCCCCTGTATATTCTCCCATACACATAATACACACAGACCCCCTGTATATTCTTCCATACACACAGTATACAGACCCACTGTATATTCCCCCCTACACACAGTATACAGACCCACTGTATATTCTCCCATACATACAATACACAGACTCCCTGTATACTCTCCCATACACACAGTATACAGACCCACTGTATACTCTCCCATACACACAGTATACAGACCCCTGTATATTCTCCCATGCACACAGTATACAGGCCCCTGTATATTCTCCTATATACACAATACACAAATAACCTGCATATTCTCCCATACACACAGTATACAGACCCCCTGTATAGTCTTCCATACACACAACACACACAGACACCCTGTATACTCTCACATACACACTGTATACAGATCCCCTGTATATTCTCCCATACACACAATACACAGACTCCTTGTATACTCTCCTATCCTCACAATACACAGACCCCCTGTATACGCTCCCATACTCGCAATACACAGACCCCCTGTATACGCTCCCATACACACAATACACAGACCCCCTGTATTTTCTCCTATATACACAATACACAGACCCCCTGTATATTCTCCCACACACACATTATACAGACCCCCTTATATTCTCCTATACACACAGTATACCGACTTCATGTATACTCTCATATACACACAATACACAGACCCCCTGTATATTCTCCTATACACACAGTATGCAGACCTCTGTACACTCTCCTATACACACAATATACAGACCTCCTGTATATTCTCCCATACACACAGTACACAGACTCAATGTATACTCTCCATATACACAATACACAGACGCCCTGTATATTCTTCCATACACACAGTACATACCTCCTAACTTTCTGAGATGGGAATGAGGGACACCTATTAGCAAAAGTATTTAGGCATAGGACACATCCCCTGCCACGCCCCCTTAAAGGAGAATTATACAAAAAATATTAGTTAAACCCACAAATGTTTTTTTTTTTACCTCTTCTATTCCTTTATATTGGCTTTTAAATGCATAAATGCAGCAATTTAGAAATTGGATGAAAGGCTTAGCATTGTAAAACACTTTTTGGTAGATAAATAGTGCATTTTATATATAGGAATATGCATCAGACCTAAAATGAGGGACAAATATAGAGCAATGAGGGACAGAGGGACATTGTTCCAAATCAGGGACAGTTCCTCGAAATCAGGGACAGTTAGGAGGTATGACAGTATACGGGCCCCCTGTATATCCTCCATGCACACAGTATACAGACCCCTGCATACTCTCCCATACACAATACACGTAATACACACAGACCACCTGTATATTTTTCCATACACACACAGTATACATACCCCCTATATATTCTCCCATACACATAATACACACAGACCACCTGTATATTCTTCCATACACACAGTATACAGGCCCCCTGTATACTCTCCCATACATACAGTATACACACCCCCTGTATATTCTCCCATACACACAGTATACATACCCCCTGTATACTCTCCTATACACACACAATACACAGACTCCCTGTATACTCTACTATACACACAATACAGAGACCCCTGTATATTGTCCCATACACATAATACACACAGACCCCCTGTATATTCTTCCATACACACAGTATACAGACCCCTGTATACTCTCCTATACACACACAAAACACAGACCCCCTGTATGCTCCCCCATACACACAGTATACAGACCCCCTGTATATTCTCCCATACGCACAGTATACAGACCCCCTGTATATTCTCCCATACGCACAGTATACATACCCCCTGTTTATTCTCCTGCACACACACAATACACAGACTCCCTGTATACTCTCCTGTACAGACAATACACAGACCCCCTGTATATTCTCCCATACGCAGAGTATACAGACCCCCTGTATATTCTCCCATACGCACAGTATACATACCCCCTGTATATTCTCCTGCACACACACAATACACAGACTCCCTGTATACTCTCCTGTACAGACAATACACAGACCCCCTGTATATTCTCCCATACACACAGTATACAGACCCCCTGTATACTCTCCCATACACACAGTATACAGAACCCCTGTATACTCTCCCATACACATAGTATGCAGATCCCCTTCATATTCTCCCATACAAACAGTATACAGACCCCCTGAATACTCTCCCATACACACAGTATACAGGACCCCTGTATACTCTCCCATACACACAATACACAGACCCCTGTATATTCTCCCATACACACAATACACAGACCCCCTGTATACTCTCCCATGCACATAATACATTGACCCCCTGTATACCCTCCCATACACATAATACGTGGACCCCCTGTATACTCTACCACACACACAATACACAGACCCCTGTATATTCTCCCATACACACAATACACAGACCCCCTGTATACTCTCCCATACACATAATACATGGACCCCCTGTATACTCTCCCATACATATAATACATGGACCCCTTGTATACTCTACCATATACATAATACATGATCCCCCTGTATACTCTCCCATACACATAATATGTGGACCTCCTGTATACTCTCCCATACTCACAATACACAGACCCCTGTATATTCTCCCATACACACAATACACATACTCCTGTATATTCTCCCATACACACATTACACAGACCCCTGTATATTCTCCCATACACACAATACACAGACCCCCTGTATATTCTCCCATACACATAATACGTGGACCCCCTGTATACTCTCCCATACACATAATACGTGGACCCCCGTATATTCTCCCATACACACAATACACAGACCCCTGTATATTCTCCCATACACACAATACACAGACCCCCTGTATACTCTCCCATACACATAATACATGGACCCCCTGTATACTCTCCCATACACATAATACAGGGACCCCCTGTATACCCTCCCATACACATAATACGTGGACCCCCTGTATACTCTACCACACACACACAATACACAGACCCCTGTATATTCTCCCATACACACAATACACAGACCCCCTGTATACTCTCCCATACACATAATACATGGACCCCCTGTATACTCTCCCATACACATAATACATGGACCCCTTGTATACTCTCCCATATACATAATACATGATCCCCCTGTATACTCTCCCATACACATAATACGTGGACCTCCTGTATATTCTCCCATACACACAATACACAGACCCCCTGTATACTCTCCCATACACACAATACACAGACCCCCTGTATATTCTCTCTCATATGTCCCCCAGACACATAACACACATACCCTCT
>BLSH010331100.1:38706-77167 GCA_018402905.1 Glandirana rugosa | reverse complement strand
GGTCCATAATACACATACCCTCTCATATGTCCCCCAGACACATAACACACATAGACCCCCTGTATACTCTCCCATACACATAATACATGGACCCCTTGTATACTCTCCCATATACATAATACATGATCCCCCTGTATACTCTCCCATACACATAATACGTGGACCTCCTGTATATTCTCCCATACACACAGTATACAGACCCCCTGTATACTCTCCCATACACACAGTATACAGAACCCCTGTATACTCTCCCATACACATAGTATGCAGATCCCCTTCATATTCTCCCATACAAACAGTATACAGACCCCCTGAATACTCTCCCATACACACAGTATACAGGACCCCTGTATACTCTCCCATACACACAATACACAGACCCCTGTATATTCTCCCATACACACAATACACAGACCCCCTGTATACTCTCCCATGCACATAATACATTGACCCCCTGTATACCCTCCCATACACATAATACGTGGACCCCCTGTATACTCTACCACACACACAATACACAGACCCCTGTATATTCTCCCATACACACAATACACAGACCCCCTGTATACTCTCCCATACACATAATACATGGACCCCCTGTATACTCTCCCATACATATAATACATGGACCCCTTGTATACTCTACCATATACATAATACATGATCCCCCTGTATACTCTCCCATACACATAATATGTGGACCTCCTGTATACTCTCCCATACTCACAATACACAGACCCCTGTATATTCTCCCATACACACAATACACATACTCCTGTATATTCTCCCATACACACATTACACAGACCCCTGTATATTCTCCCATACACACAATACACAGACCCCCTGTATACTCTCCCATACACATAATACATGGACCCCCTGTATACTCTCCCATACACATAATACAGGGACCCCCTGTATACCCTCCCATACACATAATACGTGGACCCCCTGTATACTCTACCACACACACACAATACACAGACCCCTGTATATTCTCCCATACACACAATACACAGACCCCCTGTATATTCTCCCATACACATAATACGTGGACCCCCTGTATACTCTCCCATACACATAATACGTGGACCCCCGTATATTCTCCCATACACACAATACACATACTCCTGTATATTCTCCCATACACACATTACACAGACCCCTGTATATTCTCCCATGCACACAATACACAGACCCCCTGTATACTCTCCCATACACATAATACATGGACCCCCTGTATACTCTCCCATACACATAATACGTGGACCCCTTGTATACTCTCCCATATACATAATACATGATCCCCCTGTATACTCTCCCATACACATAATACGTGGACCTCCTGTATACTCTCCCATACACACAATACACAGACCCCTGTATATTCTCCCATACACACAATACACAGACCCCCTGTATATTCTCCCATACACACAATACACATACTCCTGTATATTCTCCCATACACACATTACACAGACCCCTGAATATTCTCCCATACACACAATACACAGACCCCCTGTATACTCTCCCATACACATAATACCTGGACCCCCCATATATTCTCCCATACACACAATACACAGACCCCTGTATATTCTCCCATACACACAATACACAGACCCACTGTATACTCTCCCATACACATAATACATGGACCCCCTGTATACTCTCCCATACACATAATACATGGACCCCCTGTATACTCTCCCAAACACATAATACATGGACCCCCTGTATATTCTCACATACACATAATACGTGGACCCCCTGTATACTCCCCCACCAGCTCAGTAACATAGAGATTAGATTCTGGCAATCAAGCAGACTTGCCCCTTGTTTGTCTCTGATACAATTTATTGGAGTGAACAAATAGAAATACTGTTTAAAAGTCCAACATGTGCAAGAGTGTAAAGTCAGGAGGAGTGCCATGTGTAAATGAAGAAAAGGTCAGGATGGTTCATTACTAGTCTAACATGCTTTAACATAAGAGCCTCGAGAAAACTCCTTCTTCTGGGTTTGTAAACTTCTGAATTGTAAACTGCAAAGAACTCCAACACGTAGCAGTCCGTGCTTTACACACTGGTATAAATAACTATCACAACACCGAGACTTTTTAAGAAAGAGAATTCAAACAAAGATGAATGGCTGAACAGAATATATTAAAGCGGGACTAAATCCAAAAACAAAAATGTCATCTATTACCAATCCTAAATGTGGTGGCTGCACTAGATTTCTCTTTTAAGTTTATTTTCCTTTATTTTCACCTGCCAATAACACACTTATTGTTTAATGGTGGCCATACATGCTTTGATAAATTATTAATTTCTTTTTCATTCAATCTCTTCTGATAGGAATAATTGAGCTATCAACGATCCACTTGATTGATATGCTGTACACAGGTAAGTGGGGTTCAATCGATAGTTAAAGTGATATTAAACCCTCAGTCTTTCTAAAGTGGAACTTCCAATCCACATTGATTATTTGTAATTCTTATGCTACTAACATTGGTAAATAGATAGGGAAATATATCATATTTACTTGTTTTAAACATTTTTTTACATTTCTTCAGTTACTTCCTTGTTTCTTGCCTAGGAAAATGATGACATACATCCCAGGAGTCTTCAGGAGGGAAGAAGGGGTTTTCTCAGCTAAGCACACCCACATGCCTGCATGCCTGAGCTAAAGGCAGATTTATTCCAGGACTCATGCTACATGAATCATTTGCCCTTACCCAAGATGGCCACGACCAGAAATGCTATTGGGTTGTTTTTCAAAGTGACTTTTCAACAAAACAAAGCATAGAGCCATTGATGGATGGGGAGCTTGCTTTGAATATTAAAATTAATTAAACAGTGTTTTTGGTTTGTGGGGCTCAGATGCAGTGAAGATCCACTTAAAGTGATTGTAAAGGCAGAAGGTTTTTATATCTTAATGCATATTATGCATTAAGATAAAAAAAACCTTCTGTGTGCAGCTATGGGGGCACCGGAGCCTTGCCGCTGCTCTGTGTGTCCATTCAGACAAAGAGCCGCTGATTGGCCCCACCCCTTCTCTCTCCTCATTGGCTCACTGACTTTGATTAACAGCAGCAGGAGCCAATGGCAACCACTGCTGCCTTAGCCAATGAGGAGGGAGAGTCTCGGACAGCCAAGGCTGTTGTGCACATTGCTGGATCAAGATGGGGCTCAGGTAAGTAATAGGGTGGATGAGGGGGGCTGTTGCACACAGAAGGTTTTTTTATCTTAATGCATAGAATGAAAAAACCTTCTGCCTTTAAAACCACTTTAAGCTAGTGCCATGACTGCTGCCCCAGGTTTTCTGTTTCAGGGTAGCTCCTTTCTTTTGCAGCATTTTATTGAGCCACCCTTGCATGCAGGGACTAGAACTGTGTCTCCTTACATTCCCCTGCTCCTCTTATTTCCTCTCTTCTTCAAACAAACAGACTGACTAGAGACTGCCATGTCCATTGTTAACTCTTTCCTGGTAAGACCAGAAGTTCAGAGAAGCAGAACTGAGAGATCAGGAGACAGCAGCATTGAAAGTTGTAAACTGTAGGTGCTAGGGTAAGTATTTTAGTAAATTGTTTACTGGGGAATTTTTATTTTATTGTTCTCAGCATGTTAAAGTGTTACTAAACTCAGGACCCTGCATTCACTATATCTGGTCTCCCACAGTACACAGAACATGGACATGCAATTATTTTAGTAAATGTAAACGGCTAAATACCTTTTCTCATCAGAAGTATATAGGATCCCTGTAACTTCTAACAGTTCCTGGTAAAGCTTGTAGGAAGTGTTTTCATACTGCACTGAGCTGTCCTATCAGGATGCAAGTCCCCTGACCCTCTGTCTGGACAGTGTTAATTGGCCCTGTGCTGATCACATGCACTCTCCCAAGAAAAATAAAAAAACTCTCTAGTAATACAAACCAAACTGAGCATGTGCAGCCTGACTCCAAAGGCTCTGTACTATCCAGACATGTTCTGGAGTCAGTGAAAGAAGAGGAGAATCTGTGTATACAGGATGAAGCGGCTTTTTTACACAATGCAGAAGATTAACCCCTTAGGTTCAACAGTGAGTATAACGAGCATGCTTTACTGCATATACAGACTGATTTTACTGTTGTGGGTTTAGTAACACTAAGCTAAAAAAATGTTGAGGGTTTAATACTACTTTAAGATGTGATTGTAACTTAGGATCATAGTTAATTAAAAGTTATTAAAAGCATCTCTGTGTTCACGATGTAATCTTATAATCGATCAGAATGCAATTGCATTAATGAACAAAGTATCTCAGGGCTGCCGATTGGTGCAAAACAATCAATAATTTTCTGCCCTAGCTGATCAACTCAGGTTGATCAAATGCAATCTAAATCGATTGGAAGGGAAGTTATGGTTATTCGATTGTTTGCGGATTCATTGTTTTAAAAGAACTGCACAACAATCAGATAACAAAATGGAAGAGTGTGTGAATGGAGGAGCAACAGAGGCACCCTTGTATAGCAGCATTTTCACACTGGAGAGTAGGCATTGTTAGATGGTCTGGCAGATTTAGAAAGACTTGACTAATAAATTAAAGTGAACTCCATATCTAGATTCCATCATATGGAGATATATTTGATATAAATCTGTCAATGGTATTGAACTTCAACGTGTTTCAACTCATAAAGAGTTTTCATCTGGATGTTATTAAAAAGCCCAATGATGCATAGTAAAACAGTGAGTGCACATCCAAGGGACACCCTGAGATGTAAACTTGGTGTGATACAAGTGATGCCAAGCCCAGCCACACCCTCAAAACAAGGAGGGAATGATTTCCTAATATCTATGAGAGGTGAGCCTCTTAAAGTAGATAATCATAGACTCATCAACATCTGGTATCAATGCATGGAGAGCACCTAGGGAACCGCAGCAGGTGGTGTCAGACCATGGCCATGAAAACACGGAGTTCTTTTACTATGCATCATTGGGCTTTTTACTTCATTGTTTACTTCCTGATGAAGACTCTTTGAATTGAAGCACATTGAGGTTCAATACTATTGACAAATTGATATTGAAGAAATCTCTGTATGATGGAATCTAGATATGGAGTTCACAGGTTAAAGCAATAAGATTATAAAATGAACTCCAGCTGAGTGCTGACACTTTTCAAGCACCTACAGAAACTGTTATTTTTTCTTTTGCGATAAAGGATTTACATAAATGAGTAAAAGCTAACCATCCTGTCAGTGGTTTGTCTCAAACGACCAACTGCCACTTTTTCTGGACAGCTTCGTCTGTTAAAGGAAGTTAAAAAAACAGACTTACTGGCCAGGTAAACTGGTGAAAATAAAGGTAGAAAAAGCCTATAAAAGAAAACAATTGCAGTCATCACGTCAAGAATTGGTAAGCTGCAATATATTGCATTTTTGTTTTTGGGTCTTAAACCACTTTAACAGTCATTGGAAGGGCCTTACTCTGGCCCCAATCTGAGATTCATGTTCTCTGTCTCTGCTATAAAGTTTCAGCTTCACATTTAATAAAGTTACGAGCAAAACATTTTGCTGCCAGATTTGGGGAATGCAATAAACTCTTTGTTTGTGTCATGTCCTTTAGTTATAGTGCTAGGGTTCCCAACAGACCGTCCTAAGGAGCCAGCTTCAAGAACGCTTCCTTTGGTGGCGGCCCAAGAAACAGTGGTGTTGGTGAGGGCCTGATTCAAAGTGCTGTGTCTGAACAATGGGTCATGAAACACCCCATCAACCCAGTTTCTGAGACTGGTTACAGGGGAATCTTGACGCCTGTCAATAACACAGACTGGTGTGGAAACAGCAGAAGAAGATGAAGATGAGGAAGGTGAAGACAACCCTTGGTGCTTTAGCATACATGATGGGTATTCAGTTTGATTTAAGGAGGTGGCAGTGTGAGCCAGTGACCATATTCGTGGTTTGGAATCCAGTAGTTGTTGACTCTGCTGTGGAAAACATAGTTTGGATTCACAGGCTCTCTGTCTTGCTCTCATTAAGTCTTGCTCACATTCATCAACAACGCTTTTGAGGCAATTCTTAGCCCTATCAATTTCTTGGTCTACCGTTGATGCCCTTAAAGGCATCTTAAGGAGTACATCTTTGCAATGTTCATTGAGGCAATCTCTGGTCCTCATTTGGTGTCCTTCCTGGGACTGATGATGAAATGGCTGTTTCAGTTCACATTCAGAGCTTTCAGACTCTATTGCATCAAAGTCATCAAGGTCACTAAGTTCCAGGTCTTTGTCTTCTCTTCCGCCACTTTCTTCTGCTGACAGAATTAAGATTGACAATTAAAGCTAGAATAAATCAGCTGATATATCATACTTAATATTCATATTATCCTACAAGGGTACTAGTTATACTGGTCATATTGATATGTAGCACTTAATATTATCAATACAATATAATCAAATCGGACAACAGCGCAAACCAATGCAGTCATATTTGATCAATATTAAACAGCGGTACTAGTCAGTGGTCAAACATTACAACCACTGAATGATTATTCCATTGATGTGTAAGCTTGAACCATCTTAATGTGCATGATTAAGTGACTGGGGGAGGGAATGACACTATCAACAGCATCAATCTATTATCTTAGTATTCTGCTGGAAACAAAAATTTAGTGTGCCTGTTACTACCTATAGACAAGAAAATGATGATCAGATAAAACTGAAATCCATTGAATAATGCAAGGCTCTTCCCAGTGCTATATAAATATACCTGTAGATGGATCTGAACCAAGAACATTTCTATTATGCAACCTCTGACTTCAGTTCCTGTTGGACCAACACCTTCCTACCTCCTATCTCTCACGATTGAACCATGATAAATGATGAGTGGCCTCTCTTATCAATAGTAAGGCATGGGAGAGTTTGAGGCTTTCAGGGCACTCTGGAAACCATCAAATAAGATGTACCTTTAGATATTGAAACATATTTCTTTATGCCATTTACAATTTCTGAATACTGAGAACATCTCAGTAACTTTTTTTGTATACCTTATTTTTGCTACTTTTTATACATTTATCATCACAGTGTATTTAATCCTGGAATTGTCACTGTCTTTGATTCAAAATCCAATACCTGACTCAGCAGTGCTCTTTGAAATATCTCTGACCCAATCAACCCCAGCTCTCCACAAAAAAGCACTTAGAAATGTCCTTATCTCTGCATCCCTGAATGAGCTGCATATTAAACCCACATGTGTAGTGTCCTGAAAATTACTCTCCCCATCCTCAACTCAGCAGTAACCCTTCTATCATCATTGCCTCCGTACCCAGCACAGCAGCACATTGTCTCTGGAAGTATTGTACTCTAGCTCCCAATGCTGCTTGGATAATTACTGTCCTGGACTGTACCATATCATTCCTATGTTTATTAAAAACATTTGCAAAACACATAGGACAGCTAATGGTATGGGAAAATTGCGCAGCAGGACTTAATTATAGGTGATGATGAAAATCACATCCATATTTTTTCAGGGCATGCACTGGCCAGCTGACAGACAGGACTTTTATGCATGAAATTAAACATGGAAATATTAAATTAAAGTAAATAGTCAAAATGTAATGACCCTACACAATACCACTTATGTACGACGTATATTTTAAAACAATCATTCTTAAGTATGGAAAGAATCAGTCACAAGATTGCTGATATTCCTGTTCCCTTTACATCCAGCATGACCTATATTACAGATTGGGTGCCCTATATAAGGACTGCAAGGTGTACCTCTTGGTGGCATACAATGGTTATCTCACATGAAGGTAAGGTGACCTGTTATGAATACAACAAGGCAGGTTTATCAACGTGAGAATCAGATTTATCAGCAATATTACATTAACATTTCTTCTTCTTCATTTTTTACCTATTCATTAAATATGGGATATTCTATTTTCCTTAAATTAGGCAAATCAGACTTTTAAAATTCCAATATCTCTTATGGTTTGTATATAAATCATGAGTCTTTGCCCTGGTGTGAACAGTATCAATAGCATTATGAGGGTTAAAGGAGTCCATGGACATGAGATGATTATCTGATCCTGTTGATTAGATTAGGATAGGAAGCCCATATTTGTCTGACTATGGGTACTTCACAACCGCTGCAAACATACTTTGTATGATATTGAGTAAAGAATCAGTCATTTGGATTGGATTTTAATGGACAGTTGTTTTTGTCCTGGCATCAAACATGCTTAAACTTCTGAACACCATTTTGTGTCTTTGGACTTTTAAGCGATTTACAATTTTAGCTTGTATTATTGAGATTTTGGATTCCATGCTCACTAGGAATACAGTCTGAGTGGATTGTGGCTTCTCTGTTTTTGCACAGGTTTCCTTTGGGTGTGCGATATTCCTTAACCAACCCAAAACAAAGAATTCTGTCCAAAATGTGGTGCAAAGTATGTACATATGGTTTACTGAACATTGCACTGTTTATTCCATCTGTAATGTTAATGTATTCTGTGTTGCAGTGGGAAATATGTTAGCAATATATAAAAGAATAAAATATATAGGTGTGCATTTATGCTCTCTTAAAGATATTGTACAGCTATCATCTATTTATCATTACTGTTTACTGAAATGTTTTTACAGATATGCAGACATTTTGTTCCAATAATGATTATATTCCATTTTGTGCATTATTTTTGTGCACTGCAGGCCTTGTGTTTACTGTTAGAATTAAATGTACAAACCCTCTATTTTTTTCTCATTCTTTATATTGTCTTTGGAAGATTCATCTTCATCTTCTTCATCATCCTCCTCATAAGGCCTCTTCTCATCTGAACACTTGTTTCTTGGTGGCCAAGTCATCTTGTTCTCCTTTTTCAGCCTCCTCCTGGCATTAGCAAACCACGTGGAGACCTGGGTAAGGGTCATCTTGGTGATGATGGCCAACATGATCTTTTCACCCTTGGTGGGGTAAGGGTTCTTTCTGTGCTCTTGTAACCATGCCTTTAATGTACTTGTGGTTTCTCGGGTGGCATTCTTCCTTCGAGTACCCCCATCCATGGTTCCATACCTGTAGAACACATTAAAATTGCTCATATTTTCCACTTTGTATGTGACTCTTAAATATATTCAGAGAAAAAGCACAGTGATAATATAAGAATTTCCTTTCCAGTAGAACCTCGGTAACAATGTCATACAGGCTTTTGAACTGCGTGATATTGTATAGTTAATATCTTAGTGAGTGAACGTCATTCTGCCCAGGATATCTGGAGACTGTTTTTAAGAGGAGAAATTTGAATGACCTAAGGGTATGACTGTTAATATAAATATTTTCCTTCGTGCTCCTTTATTAGGCATGTCTCATGCTTTTGTTGATGAAATTGTAAAAACGTATAAAGACAGTGGATTGCAGCTGAATATTTAATGCATATCATGCTGAAAGGTCACCGGCACCCATGTGGTCTTAAAAAAAGGGTTGAAATGGCTTAAGTGGTTTTGTGCTGCTATAGGGATAATAGACGTAGCAAGGTAAAACTGTTCTAAATCCCTTCAGGGAAAGTGGACGCAGAGCACTGCGTACTTCTGAACATATGAGATGGCTACATTATGATTCACCTAATACAAAGGCATTAGATGGTAGGTGAGAAGCGTTGCATGGCTGTTCATTTATATTGCAGTGTGCTGTTCCCCAGCCACCAGGCCTTCTTAATGCATGAGATGAAAGCTGGTTAATACACTGTAAAACTCATGCATTTAATTCACATTGTTGTAGTTAATGGAGCTATACTTAGCATTCACTACAGTATTTAATAATTGTAGATAAAAGTGGTATATTGAAATCATTAGCAAATGTAGGACCAAGATAGATAGATAGATAGATAGATAGATAGATAGATAGATAGGTAGATAGATAGATAGATAGATTGATTGATAGATAAGCAACTGTTTAACTGACAACCTGCTCATAAAAATTCCCAACAGTGTTGATCACTGCATCATCTCAGAGTAGAAGTCAATGTGAGATTAATCCTGTCAGACATGCAGCATTTTTGGGAGAAGATCCCATTGTGTGACAGGATCTCAGGCATGAAATTACAGGCTTGAAAAGCCATGATGTGACACAAGCTGTAAGCATGTAGCATCAGGTCAAATCCAAAAGTGCTGGACATCAAATCAGTCAGTAATTTACATGCAGATTATTAAAATGAAACAAAAAAAAATCACTGGTATGAAAAGCTGTTGTAGAAAGCTGTCCCGCATATGAAGTGGCTTTATGGCCCAATCCAAGGATTTAACTATGAGGTGGAGAGAACCATAAAAATCATAAGGATGTTTCCGTTTTAGAAATGCAAATGGCTGCTGTTTGCAAAATACAACAATTTCCTCAATTCTATTTGTAATTTCAAATAAATGTAGTGTGCATGTAGCAGAGTTTACACCGATGTCACATCTATTCCACTATCCACTCTTTTGCGCAATTGTTCACAATGAGTGTCCATCAATAAGGAGTGTCTGCTGAGAACGATTTTGTCAGGTCGTAAAATCGGTTTGTTATATATTTACATGTTATCGCCCATGTATAATTGTTTTTGTACATAACTTGAACCAATCATTGTTAGCAATGACCTGCTGTATCAGTTGTCTGAACTGAGCAAATCAGCCAGATCTTTGGTTTACTTGGGGATCTCTGTTATTAGATTTAAATATCTTTTTTTTTCCACTTATATTTCCAATTGAAGAAGTCTTCATAGCATTAACCCTGCACTAAGACTGAAACAGGCAGTTTCTTAGTAGACTCAGTGATATGACTTGTGAAGTTGTCTACACCCTGCCCTATTATCAAGCATATTAGGATTAGTTCTAAATTGTCAACTATCTTGTCATGTATGGATTGCAGATTGCAATGATAAAAGAAAAGCATCCAAGAAGCACTGAGACTTTGATTTGAGTTCATACAAAATAGTGAGAGGACAAAACATTTGGATAGTTCACTGGCTCAGGTTAGGCTGCTCACAATAGACAAGGCTACCCACCATTAGCTAGCCAGCAGGGTACAAATAAAAGAAAAAAAATGCACTAATTGAAGGCGAACCAGACCAAAGGATAGAAAAGGCCAAATTAATTTATTAGTTTATACTAAAAAACAGCCAACGTGTTTCGGGGGTCACAAAAAAAGAAACTCCTTTATCAGGGCTACCACGAAACACAATATAATATAAATGTGACTATGAATGTTACTGTGAATCAGTCATTATATTATACTGTGTAAATACTGTATATTGTGTTTTGTTGTAGCCCTGACGAAGAGGATTTTTTTCTGCCCCCCATGATACTTTTATGCTTTGGTCTAGCATTTATTCCATTAGTGTATGTTTTTTTTTTCATGTATAGAATACAGACACGTTTGGAAGCCTGTTTGGATGTCAAACAGAAAATCCACATATGATGACCATACCTGTATATATGAGCATATGTATCAACATTTACCCTCATTTAATTGTCCTCTGCAGGTAGAATGCACAACTTTACATAATGCAGTATATTTAAAACTGACTAAGAAGTATAGATTGTCTGTTCTTTGTATTTGCAATGTGGCACAGTGGTGTAGTGGATAGCACTTCCACCTAGCAGCAAAAGAGTCGTGGGTTTGAATCCCGACCATTACTCTATCTGCCTGGAGTTTGCATGTTCTCCCTGTGCCTGCGTGGGTTTCCTCCCACACTCCAAGGACATGCTGGTAAGTTAATTTATAATTGCCCCTAGTATGTGTATGTATGCATGTGAGTTTAGGAACCTTAGATTGTAGGGTTGGGACTGATGTGAATGTACAATATATATGTAAAGCTCTGCGTAAAATGACAGTGCTATATAAGTACCTGAAATAAATATTAAAAGATCCCTGTATATACTGTACACTGAGGTTAACATTCAGATCAACAGATTACATAATAACTGCATGTGCACTGACTTTGTGCAGGTTCCCTAAGAAAAATCAATATAGACTACCTGCACAGTAGTTACTAAACAAAAATAAATCAATAAAAGTTTCAAATGAAATTACTTTTTCAGTTCATCACACATTTAGGCCTCATTCACACCTGGTCGTTTTGTAGCTTGAAGCCTGAAGCTACAAAACGCTGGAGGGGAAAAAATCAATGATTCTCTATGGAGATGGTTCACATCTCCACTCTAAAACGCCTGAAGCCAAAAGCCTGAAAACGCCTGAAGCTCAAACAAGTTCTGGTAGTATTTTTGTAGCTTGATTTGGGCGTTTTTCTACTTTTTACATTGGTGACCTTTTGACCAGTACAAGATCGCGGTAAAAATCGCGGCAAAAATCGTGTGTATTTCTGCCTGAAAACGCTATGCCCAGGTGTGAATGCAGCCTTACTGATTCAACTAACACTTGGCCAAGCTTCACTGAAGCAAGTGTATATTTTAAATTCTGACATACATTTCCATCTATTGTAGCAACTGTCTGGATATGGATATATATAAGGAGGGTAAAATTATTACAGGTGAAGAACAACTCCTGTCAAAAATAAAAAGAAAGGAAGACACAACATGTCAAGCAATTATAAAGACCACTTCCTAATATATCTAATATATAGTATATGCTGTCACTGTGAAATTGCTCATTTAAAGAACACAGGGTGCACATTGGCTCAGTGCAGGACTACAGAGCATAGATGTGGAGTGGAGAAAACTGCTTTTTGCAGCTTTCTCCAGGTTTTGATATACTTTGATGGGGCTCTGTAGTTTGGGGATTCTATAGTGTCTTGGGTGGGATGGAATCTCCAACCCAGTGTCCAGGTTTTGTGGAGGGCCAGCAGGGTGTGTGCTCAGGTGCATACAGCCCTTCTAGTGGAGGTTGAGGCTCCTTTTACATGGACTTTTCAATCAGGTCCTCCTGTCAGTTTTTCAGGCGGACCTGATCGGACACTCCATTCACCTCTATGGAGCAGCGGATGTCAGCGGTGACATCCGCCAATATCCGATCTGATGGCTGGAGACCCTATTTTCCATCCGTCTGGAGGATTGGATCCGATGAGATTGGACAAGAATGGACAGGCGGTCCGTTTTCATCTGATCTCCCCATAGAGGACAGCAGGGCTCTGACAGGTCCGTCTCTGCACAGTGAGTGGAGATGGACCTGTCATCCGCCTGCTCAGCAGAGCAAAGCGGATTGTGTCCGGTGGACCGCCTGTGTGAAAGAGCCCTTCGAAATACCAAGAGATAGTCAATGGCTTGGGGACTGAGCCTTGAGAGAAGCTGTGTGCATTATAGTGAAGCTGTCGGCTTTGAAGAACTTATGGTCTGGGTGACCAGTGGATAGAGCAGAGGTACTGCTAAAGAGAGTATCCAGGTGGGCTAGCATTTTTCAATTGTGCATATTACTGGAGAAGAACCCCTGTGTGGGAAACCTTTATATGTTATGGACTTTCTGTTTTCCTTTTATTAAAAATGGGCTGCCATACCCTGAAACTGAAGTGCTGACTGATGTGAATCACTTGAATCTACCACTAGAACTAATTATCCCCCATGTTACAAGTGGTTGTCAGAAGCAGGCAGCTGATGATGGAATCCAGGTCTGCGCTCCAATGGTGAGTTCAAGTCAGAAACTGTTGGCTGTGTGTGGAAATGCAGCCAGGCAATAAGTATTGCGTGCAGGTAGTTTACCTGTAAAAGGAGAGTTAACATTTTTTCTGCTGTGAACTATGTTACAAGTCGCTGTGTGTGTGTGACTGCAAGGATGGGGCAGTCAAAGCAGAAAAAGGATGCAATCCTTGCTAAGGCAAGGGAAAGGCTACTATAGCTAGAGGGTATTTCACCACATGCCCCAGCCACACCAGAGAGTTCATCTGTGTGTGAACTAGCTGTGGACTGGTCCAAACTGATCATTGCAGGGGGAGTGAAGGACACTGTCCCAGGCCGTTTACTGTCTCTTGCAGAAAAACATGCTCTGGCTGCCTGCTGCAGCCTCTCTGACTCCTGGACGCCTCCTGTCAATTAAACCCTCCATCATGTTATCCTATGTGTTCATGCACACATAGGCTGTCATCAGCTATTTTTAGCAGTGACGTTTTTGAGCTGTAAAAAAACCCCAAGACCAGAGGGTTCTGAGTGACGTTTTTCAGAAGTAAAAATGTTCACTAATGCCCACTAACGCCACTCACCAACGTTTTTGGACATTTTGTGTCCATTAAAAAAAGAATTAAAAAAAAAAACGCCCATTGACGCCAGCGCTAAAAACGCTCATTAACGCTCACTAACGCTCATTAACGCCGGTGCAAAAATGCTAAGAAAAGCTGAAAAAAATAAGCTACTTATGTTTTAGGACATTTTTTTTAATGTCCTGTGTGCATCAAGACTAAGGCTTCATACACACGAACGTTTCTTAAAAAATAAACAAAACGTCGGGCCCGACGTCAAGGGAAAAAAAAAACAGTGTTTTTCGGCGCAATGCATCGGCGTTAGTGAACGTTAGTGAGCGTCAATAGGCGTTTTTAAAAAAAATCATCCCTCTGCTATTTTTCAACCTAAAAAATGTCGGCGTCAAAAAACGTCTGCGTCAAAAAACGCCTATTAACGCCGGTACGGCGTTAGTTGGCGTTAGTGAGCGTTTTTCAGCGTCGGCGTCAAAAAACACCAAAACGTTACAGCCTCAGAACGCGCTGGCCGTGGGTTCTAGTTTCAGCTCACTAACGCCGATGCCATCTACAGCTCAAAAATGTCGGCGTTTTTATGGGGCCATTGACTAACATGGAGAGCTGCAAAAAATGCCAGAAAACGCCGGCGTCAAAAAACGTCCGTGTGTATGAGGCCTTAGGGTTATGTGCACCTGAGCACACACCCTGCTGGCCCTTCACAAAACCTGGACATTGGGTTGGAGATTCCATCCCACCCAAGACACTATGGAATCTCCAAACTACAGAGCCCCAACCAGGTATACCAAAAGCTGGAGAAAGCTATAAAAGCAGTTTTCTCCAGTCCACATCTACGCTCTGTAGTCCTGCACTGAGCCAATGTGCACACCCTGTGTCCTTTAAATGACCAATTTCAAAGTGACACAGTGAAGAATCGGCTGCGAGGAAGACAGTACTGGACTCCATAAACTGGTAAGTATCTCTTTCCTAAAGGTCAGCGGCTACAGTATTTGTAACTGCTGACTTTTAAGTTTTTACAACCCCAGTGAAGTTCCTCTTAGGCCTCATGCACACAGGACGTTTTTTGACCGTTTTACAGCAGCTGTTTTTAGCTGCAGACATTTTTTTCTACAGTCAATAAACCCTCCATCATGTTATCCTATGTGTTCATGCACACATAGGCTGTTATCAACTGTTTTTAGAAATGACATTTTTAAGCTGTAAAAAAAAACCCAAGACCAGTTCTGAGAGACGTTTTCAGCTGTAAAAATGTTCAAACGCTCAAAAACACCCAAAAACTATCACAAACGCTCAAAAACGCTCAAAAACATTGATCCCTGACGTTTTTGGACGTTTTAGATCAATCAGAAAAAAAAACGCTGGCGCTTTAAAAACGCAAAAAACGCGCTAAAACGGCAGTAATATAACGCTGGTAGAAGCTAAAAAAAATCATTGATAAGCTACTGACATTTTTTGGATGTTTTTTAAAGTCCTATGTGCATGAAGCCTTAGTGTTCTTACTCTTTAAGAGTTCTGACATTGTCACATGACAATATCAGAACTCCACGACTGGCTGAAATTTCTGAATGTGGTTTTGGGGTATAATGAATAATATACACATTAGATGCCGGACTGCAGCTGTGCAACTAAGTTTGCCTGTCAATCTCCTCAGCCATCAGAATAGACACAGGATCATCCCAGTCACCCATGAAGAAAGGTTAACAGCTTCCAACTCAAACAATACAATCATTGTGCAATGCTGGTGATCACCGGGAATTCGGTTCAGTGTTGCAATTATTATATGTGTGTGTGTGTTTATGTGGGTGTAGGGGGGGTCGGCTATATAAGGGGAGGCATCCACTCACCAATAATAATATTAATAATATTTGTTCTCAGCCTACTGGAACAGGGATTAGTACAGTTTTACAGCAGTTGAGTTGTAGGTGCAATTTCTACCAGGGTACAACTGTGGGGGAGGGGGGGCATTAGAAGGTAAGCTACTGATAGATACTGATTGCAGAATCTTTGCAGCACTGCAGAATACGTCAGAGTTATATAAATGTATCATACATTGTAATCATATTGTGCAACTTTGAGGAAAAGGGGGTGGGGGTTGATTTGGTCATTAGAATGATCAAAGCATGACCAGTATTTGGTCGCGCTTGCATGGGCATGTGGCCGCTGGGTAACAAAATAATTAGCTGAAGTTAGGTACAGTGGTACAAAATGACAGGGTAATTTCCAGCGTACTGCCTCTTTACTGCCTGTGTGCCCAGGTAAAGGTGGCCAATCAGGTCTAGCAGAAAATTCTAGAAGGTAGGGGTCTCATTATATATAGGACTGCTTCCCTGTTACAGGTGCCTGTTAGTCAGTCAGCAAGAAGAGCTTCCCTTCCCCCCGCCCGTCGCGAGCACTTGTTTGTGGTCATGTCACCCCCAGATCCGAGGGGAACTTATGGTTACTGTATAAATGTGATTGTGCTTGAGTTTTGGATAACTAAGCCCTTAGACCCCGTTCACACCAAAACAATTTTCAGGCGCTTTTGCGCTAAAAATAGCGATAGAAAAGCACCTGAAAAACTCCCCCCAATACACCCCAGTATGAAAGCCCGAGTGCTTTCGCACTGGGTCGGTGCGCTTGCGGGATGGTACAAAAAGTGCTACAAGCAGCATCTTTGCAGCGGTGTGGGAGCGGTGTATTCACCGCTCCTATACCGCCCCTGCCCATTGAAAACAATGGAGCAGCGCTCCCGAAGCGCTGAACGCCGCTTTGGGAGCGCCGCTAACCTGCACTTTTAACCCCTGCTTAACCCCTTGTGGGGGGTTAAAAGCGCACAGCCGCCGCCTGAAGAGCGACGCCATAGCGCCACTATTACGAGCAGTAAAGCACCGCAAATTAGCGGTGTTTTACCGCTAACGCTCGGGCGGCCCTGGTGTGAAAGGGTCTTACTGTTATTTACTGAAGTTTTGATGTTTATATTAGCATGGTTGTTTATTTGTTAAAACCAAAATAAAGTGCTGTGGCCATAAAATGTTGGCAAAACACGTGTAAGTATGGTTATTTTATGATTTGGTTGTCTTTGTGGGGATTGCTATTGTTTAACCACTTGGGCACTTAAACCCCCCTCCTGCCCAGACCAATTTTCAGCTTTCAGCGCTTCTAGTTCATATGTAGTGTTTTTTTGGACACATAATCCACCATAGGGTGGAGCTATGGGGGTGGAACTGTATAAGCATGCCACATCCTAGGTTTAACCTTAAGTGAAATTAGTATTAATCAAAGAAATGGACTTTATAGGCATGTCAAATAAAATGTATATAATAAACTTTATTTGTTACAGACAATAGCATACATATGCTCACAATTGATATTTAAAATATATAATTAAAAAATGCATGCATAATCCCAGACTTCAAAATGTCTAGAGAAGTGTGATCTGAATTCACATGTGATTCCCAGGGGTCCATCAATTGACGGATAAATCCCTGGTGAGTCAATAGGAAAATGATCCCCACTAATCTCAGATAGCCCCACAGCGACCTGGTACCTCAATATATCAATATACAACCATACTTTTGAAAAGCAATAGTGTAAATATTCGGTTCATGTAGGTTACGCTGACGGAGCTCCCACTGGATTAGATAAAGAGTGACCTTATGCTCAACTAGTTTCGCACTGTGCGCTTCATCTGGAGCTTAAAGAATTTACGGGTTACCTTGAATTTACCGTCATGGTGTCTATTACAGTATTGGCAATTGTGTCTGTGATCACCTTGGTCTGAGACTCCGGTTGGTGGGGGTCACAGGTCGTGTGTCCATGAACCGGGTGATCCTACATAAGTCCCGTCTCAGGATCCTATATATTGAGGTCATGATACATGGTAACTATGTTAGGGGATACTTCCCCAACCAATATAGATCAAACACTAGACAGCAGTTGAATGCAACCTATATGGAATTATAATCATATATATCCTCCAGTTTTTCAATGGACTACATGCCCATTCATGCTCAATGCAGAGTTTATTTAAATACAAACACAGCTATCTACAATTAATGTATGTGGGATATTATACATATATTTCTTTATTATATCTACATAATTTTATGTTATTCCGACAGTTTTTTTTCCCCCCCTTTTGGGTCCAGCATCTTGTCAACATCTTGAGGAGGTTTCACTGTTCCCTTGGTTCTGACCCTCCAGGCGGACCAGACACTTGTGCCGTTGGGCTGGCATGCGGCTGAGAGCGCCGTGGTTGCCCGTTCGTTGTATGATCTTTAGTGATCTGCCTCGTGGGCTGGATACCACGGCGTGGGAGTTCACCCACCAGGGGGAGCTCACTCGCCGCTGCCAGACATGCGCGTCTTCTCTCTCTCCCCCCTGGTCCCGGGGTGGTGGGCGTCTACTTCCTGTGACGCTTCCATCGCCCGGCAGACGCGCGGGGGGGGGAGTGTCCGCGCATGTGCAGTGGCCTAGCCGGGTTGATGACGTCACACGCCGCCGACTTGGCGGGGTGTGGAGACGGACGCCATCAATTGGGACCTGTAAGTACTCTATAAAGGGTGGGCTGGAGGTAGCTGTATAACATAACCCATTATCAGCCCACATGGGCCCTCCGGAGCACCGGCGTTTATACTATATTTGGCTAGACTTGGTAAGTCCTGCATCAGGTAGCTATGTCTGCAGACCCCCTATATATAGATATCCTTATGTGAACCCACAGACTCCAATCTGGGGTTACTTATTTTTATGGACATATGCTAATATTCTACAGCATTGGGAACTATGAATGGATGTGTTCATCGTTCCGGACGGGCGCAATAATCATCTTATGGCATTTTGATGTTATATGCAGCTGCCTCCTACAAAAAACCTCCCCTACCCTATATGACAACATAGAATTCTATCAACTTGAGGAGATATATGCACATCTCCATCAATGTGTATGTTTCTCTGGACACTGTGCCCAAAACCATCATACCCTCAGGTAATTAAAATGTTGTGACCGTACATTATATCTTACTGAGGCATAGGATCCATCAAATTTTATATTTACTTTTATTTTTATTTTTCATTATGTTTCCTCTACATTTACATATAGGCCCCCGTGCTAGTCTGGTGCAGGTTTGGCCGCCAACAGGGGATGTCAGTACTATGGTGACAACCTACACTCATTAAAGGGCCTTTCTGATTTTGGGGTATTGGCCCTGTTGGACCCTTTGGGGGAAAATATCTCGATACTGTGGGCGTACAAACCGCTGGTACTCACTATGTAAGTGAAATTCACTTTACATATATTTGTTGCAACACACCAATGGATGAAAGAGAAAATAACTTGTGCAGATATGCTTTCTAATCCTAATGTGTATGTTATTTATTATCTCTCATCAGATAAATTCTTTAAGCTCCAAATGAAGCGCACAGCGCGAAACTAGTTGAGCATAAGGTCACTCTTTATCTAATCCAGTGGGAGCTCCGTCAGCGTAACCTACATGAACCGAATATTTACACTATTGCTTTTCAAAAGTATGGTTGTATATTGATATATTGAGGTACCAGGTCGTTGTGGGGCTATCTGAGATTAGTGGGGATCATTTTCCTATTGACTCACCAGGGATTTATCCGTCAATTGATGGACCCCTGGGAATCACATGTGAATTCAGATCACACTTCTCTAGACATTTTGAAGTCTGGGATTATGCATGCATTTTTTAATTATATATTTTAAATATCAATTGTGAGCATATGTATGCTATTGTCTGTAACAAATAAAGTTTATTATATACATTTTATTTGACATGCCTATAAAGTCCATTTCTTTGATTAATACTAATTCCAGCTTTCAGCGCTGTCACAGTTCGAAAAACAATTGCATGGTCGTGCAACGCTGTACCCATGTGAAATTTTTATCATTTTTTCCCCACAAATAGAGCTTTTTTTTGGTGGTATTTAATCACCACTGGCTTTTTTATTTTTTGCTAAAAAAACAAAAAAAGACCAAAAATTTTGAAAAAAAAACTGTTCCGTAGTTTTTCATAAAATTTTGAAAACAGGTCATTTTTTTTCTTCATTGATGTGTGCTGATGAGGCTGCACTGATGGGCGCTGATAGGCTGCACTGATAGGGTGGCACTAATGGGCACTGATAGGTGGCACTGATGAGGCAGCACTGATGGGTGGCACTGATGGGCAGCACTGATGGGTGGCACTGATGGGCAGCACTGATGGGCAGCACTGAAGGGCACTGATCGGTGGTACTGAAAGGCACTGATCAGTGGCACTGATAAGCGGCACTCATATGTGACACTGATGGATACTGATGGGTGGCACTGATGGGCACTGGTAGGTGACGTGGATAGGCAGCACTGGTCAGTGGCACTGATGATGTGGCACTGATGAGCATTGATTAGCAGCACTGGTGGGCAAAGGTAGGTGGCACTGGTGGGCAAAGGTAGGTGACACTGTGGGCACTGGTAGGTGGCACTGTGGGCACTGGTAGATGTCACTGGTGGTACTGGAAGGGAGCACTGGGGGGTAATGATAGGTGGCTCTGGCAGGGGGCACTGGTGGGCACAGACGAGTCATCCACGTTTCTCTGTGCGAGGGACCGATGTCCCTCTGACAGAAGCCAGTGATTGGCTTCTTTTTCTCCTCACGCTGACAGTGTGAGGGAAAAAAAAATACCGATCACCAATCTTCTGTTTACATCACATGATCAGCTGTCATTGGCTGACAGCTGATCACGTGGTAAAGGGGCAGGACTGCCCCATTACTCCGATCTGTGATCAGCCGAGTCTCATGGACTCAGTGATCACAGAGCGCGCTGTGCACAACAGGCAGGGATGCACTGACAGTGCATGCTCTGGAGGACGAACATGGACACCCTCCCGTCAATTCAGGTCCGCGCTGTAGCCATCTACAGGTAGACCAACTAAAATTTCAGCCACAACTGCCAGGAAAATTGCTCAGGATGCAAAGAAAACCCCTTTAAATAACTTCAGGGCTCTCTGAAAATATGTGGTGTGGCTGTTTCAAGATGCACAATAAGGAAAGCACTTGAAGAAAGATGGGCTGCATAGCCGAATTGCCTGAAGAAAGCCATTACTACGCAAATACCACAAAGTATCCCGCTTACAATACGCCAAACAGCACAGAGACAAGCCTCAAACCTTCTGGCACAAAGTCATTTGGAGTGATGAGACCAAAATTTAGCTTTTTGGCCACAGCCATAAAGTCTACATTTGGAGAGGAGTCAACAAGGCCTGTGAAACACGGAGATGGACTGCTGATGTTTTGGGGATGTGTGAGCTACAAAGGCACATAGATTTTGGTCAAAATTGATGGCAAGATGAATGCAGTATGTTATCAAAAAATACTGGAGGAACATTTGCATTCATCAGCCAGGAAGCTGCGCATGGGACATACTTGGACATTCCAACATTCCAACAAGTGGTCATTAGGCGGTTTTAAAAAGATTTATAAAGCAGTCTCCTATGGTAGACCCTGGTATCATTCATTAAAGTAGGTAATGCAGCTCTGTTGCACATTTTAGGCATGGAGCCTCAGATAAAGTAAGCTTATAAAGTTAGACGTGCACCAAAGATCACAGTGCAGTCATAGGAAGTAGGGAACTGGAGAAAGAGCAGTTCATGATTGTATCCTTATTATTTTCTGTTTACTGAGCAATTTGCCAGATTTTTGGAGGGTTTCTATCTACTTTCTAAATGCTTGCTAACTGCTTGCCAAACACCTGGAAAGGCTATAGATGTTTGATTGGAAGTCAAAGTCTGTGGAGATCCATCTTTTAGAATCTCCCTGTGGGATTCTCAGGCAATTTTAACCATGTTTAACCAGCATTCAGTCATAAAAACAACTAAACAGATCAAAGCAATATACCACCAACACTTTAGATCAGTTAACAATGTGGAAAGTAACTGTTGATGGTAGGTTGCATTAATTTTGTTGTCATTTTTTAGATTGAAGCAGAAAGAATTAGAAACAGATTTCCATGTACCTCTGGTATGGTATGAATCTTAACACCTGTTGTTAAACTCTCATAAGGTTCAAAGTGCACTCAATGGCTATTTGATATAGCAGTTGTCAAGCATTTGCCAGGCTTCAACATAGCCTATCATACATCAGCTGAAAGACTTGTTGTTTTGCAACAATCAATCAGCAAAGTATAAAGTGATGTTGGGTACAGAAAGGGTGTGTGTCATAAACACAATTCCATGATCATCTGATGCAGTATATGCTTCTTCCTTTTTTTCACAATAAGCTTAAGCTTCTTCCTAGTCAAACAGTCTTCCTGATAATAAATGCACAAATTTCCTTTGAACTCAGGAATCTCAGAAAGTTCTACAAACATATAAGAAATCACTCTCCCCAAAAGCTTTGATAACTTTCCTGAATTTGTTCAATTTGTAAAAAGTTAAATGCTTAAAGCTCAGTTCCAGCCAAAATTGTTATTTTTGTTTTATTGTTTTGTCTTTTTTTCTTGGCTGTGTCCATATTGGGAAATCTTCCCCTCACATCCTGTGATAACAAAAGACGATGGGTAATCTCTCCAATAGGGACACAGACAAAAATAAAAAAATACATTTTAGTAGAGTAGGGGAGGGGGGTAGAATTGTGATAATGTTTTATTGCTGGCTGTGCTTCTTCCTATTAAGCCTCGTACACGCGATGTGATTGTTGTACAACTGCACGTCCAACTTTTCCCAAAATCGGCTGTCCATGATTTTGTCTAGCATACTGACTGTAGTCAAATTATCATTCGACAAAGCCAAACGTAGTGACATGTTACGAGAGTATAAAGAGGTTCAGGTGAATGTGAGTTGTGAATTACGGATGCAGGTTTATACGACCAAGCACTTCCTGGATTCTGAGCATGTGTGTTTGTACTTACAACTTTTGTTTGTCCAACTTCTGTACACACGAGCCGAAAATCAGATGAAACCTTGTCGGCAGACAAAAGTTTTCTAGTTTGCTCATACAACTTCTGTTGGATGATAATTGAAAATAGGCTGTCGAGTGGAGTGTTCTGAACGGTCGCATTATTGTACGACAGGCTGTCATACGACCGTTTTCGGCTGATAATCGTACCATGTGTACGGGACTTTATGGAGATAACAGCTCCCCTCATTTCTCCTAAAGGTGTCACAGGATCCAGAAGGGAGGGAATAATATACCCAATGAGGGTGCGAAAATTAAAATCTGATAAAAATATAAACCCGCCCCCCCCATCCAAAAGTTAAAAAAAGGAGAAATATTTGATTTGTTTTAAGATAAACCTGGGCTAAGAGAAATATGTAGTCTGCCTGTGCTTGCCTCCTCTTTAAGATGCCAGTTGCGTGTCTCTAAAGCCTAGTACACATGGGCCGAATGTCAGGAGGCATTCAGCCCGTGTGCATGGCAGCCGGCACAACAGAACTTCAGCCAACTTCTGTCGAAGGGTCACGACCGAAAAGGGACTGCTGACTGGCTCCAAATCCGTACTCTCAACCATTGGCTGAGAGCGCTGACTGGAATGTTCTGGCGGGGTGACCGTCCCTTTGCCAGAACACAAGAGCACAGCAGGGTAGATCACCATACTCGTACTAACATTGGATTGTTAGTAAAGCGGCTCCAACCTGAGCTGCCAGTTCCACCTTTACCTAACTCTTTTAACAACTATAAAAGTTCTAGCTGGAATTGGTTTTACACCATTAGATTAGCATTATGCAGCAGAGAGCTAGTATATTCAGATGAAGAGGCCAGCCTACATAGTTACATCATATTCAATTAAATCTAAACTCTCATAAGATATAAAAGACAGAAAATAAAGTAGCTATATATTGAATTAGGTGTATTGTTTTGGTTAAAATTGTGTAGGTACCTGAATACAGGCTTCTTGTGATCTCTGTTCAACAAAGTATGGATAGAGAAGTAACTAAAAGAGCCAATTTGTTGTCCTGCAGTGCAAGGAGCATGCTGATAGGAGGAGATAGCTCATCAGTCTGCCACTTCTCCTTTCACTGTCCGGTCATATTTTGGGGAAGGGGCAAGGCTTGTAAGTTCCATTCAACAGTAGCAGAGAAAAATCAGGTCTCTGCTAGACAGAGCTGTGCTACAGTATGTCACTTTGTTGTGTAGACTAGACTAGGTGGATAGGAATACAAATCCTTTGACAGACAACACAGCTCTTGTATTGGTATTTCATATGTGTATTTGGCCTGTAATTCAGCTTTAAACCCATTACGTTCTTTTTCCTCATACGTTCTTTTTCCTCATTTGTAGTTATACATTGTGTTGTGTATATACTTTTATACTATAGTATGTCTATTGTCTATTCTTTTATATATTTGCATTTATTTTTTATTTTTTCACGCTGCTGTAACAAAGAAATTTCCCCACTGTGGGACGAATAAAGGTTTATCTTATCTTATCTTATCTTATCTTATATATACAACAATTATAGGGAGGTACCTTATATTTAAAATCTCACAGAAAGTTCCTTAATTTAATAAGCTCCTTAATATAATAGAACAAATACTGATGTATTGTTTAACCGCTTAAGGACTGCCCTCCACAGTTATACTGCGGCAGGGTGGCCCTGTCGTGCTACATCCCACAGATTAGCTGATCGAATGACAGAAGAGAGCCCTGTGTATGTAAACAACAAAGGGCTATCCACTGTCAGCAGTTATGTGCTGTTTTTTTCAGGAAGTAAAAACTGACACTTTTCTTATTAAAAACAGCACACACTACACAAAGTAAACATTGTTAGGCCCACAATTAACCCCTTGGTCGCCTTAGATGTTAACCCCTTCCCAGCCAGTGTCATTAGTACAGTGAAAGTGCATATTATTAACACTATTATTGTCTCTGATGATGTCAGTGGAAGTTAGTAATTTACCGCCCAGCATCAGTTAGTGGCAGATTGCCCACTGCACTATCATAGTCCCATTATAAGTCACTGATCTTTGTCATTGGTAGCATAAAAAATAAAATATACATACCCTCATTTGCAGGCGCTATAACGTTCACAAAAAACAATTAATATACGCTTATTAGGATTTTTTTCTTACCAAAGACGTATAGCAGAATACATTTTATTAAATTTATGAAGAAATTTGATTTTTTTAAAACTATTTATTGGATGTGTTTTAAAAATAGTAAGTAAAAAACAAAAAAAAACACAATGGTAATCAAATACCACCAAAAGAAAGCTCTATTTGCCCTACTTCACATAGGTGCGATGCGGGAACCCTGCAAATCCAGGGTCTATGCTCTATGTGAACTGAAGGGAGGTGTCAATACATTGTTAACAACACCCCCTTTTCAGTTCACATATCGCAGTGCGAACAGCAAACCCGCACAGAACACCCATGCAATGCGATTCTAGTGCGTGAAAAAAAAGGTACATGCACCTTTTATGTTGCAAATCTAATGCGAGTTCAGTCATACAACTGTAAGTGCACTTGGAAGTGCAGTCGCTGTAGATCGGAGGGGGACATGCAAGGATAACAAAAAACAGCATTTT
The DNA here is from genome assembly GCA_018402905.1 of Glandirana rugosa. Taxonomy (NCBI): domain Eukaryota; kingdom Metazoa; phylum Chordata; class Amphibia; order Anura; family Ranidae; genus Glandirana; species Glandirana rugosa. The sequence goes on along the minus strand of BLSH010331100.1, from coordinate 51,528 downwards.
TGCTTGCACATGATTGGATGATAAAATCAGCAGAGCTTCCCCTGATTTCAGATCTTCCCCTCAGATTTACAGCGACTGCACTTCCAAGTGCACTTGTAGTGCAGAGTGGATTTGCCTTTAGTAAATCAACCTCATAGCATTATATAACAGATGGGATGGTATGCAGATAATATAGTGGTTTAACAACCACAAGTACTGGACACAAGTGCTACTCTATCTGAGAAAACCTGTAGGCTGGTTAAAAACAGCCCATAGATGAGTCAGTTTTTTCTTGTTGAATCAGTGGGTTGAATAAAAAAAATTGTCTTGATTCTCCCATCCACACACGCTGGGGCTTATTTAATAAATGAAAAGTGGCTGTTCACCTAGAAAAGTGAATGTTTATTTTAGAAAATATATGTTGACCTTGCAAAGTGAAGAAGAAAAAAGAGAAAAAGCCGTTCACTTTGAATATCCATTATATAGAAAGAAATTTAAACAAATAGATTTTTGCTAGCAAATGATCAGTATGTACAGTGAACACGGCTTTATCCAATTTACAAACACTCACTTTTCAAAGTGCCAAAGTGAGCATTCACTTTTCTATTTTGAAAAGTATTTACTCAAACCAACCCCAATGTCTTTAATTCAGAAATGATCTCAGCAGAGTTGCCAAAGTGCACAGTTGTGGCCTACTGTATCAGAGATACTTTGATTTCTACTCTGACGCTCTGCTCACACTATACATCCAGGGGAGAGTCTTAGACACTCTTTCGACATGCCTTCATATGGCAAATATCAGTTCAGGCAGCAGAATCATGTACCTGTTGAAGATAGGTACAGGAATTTGAGGCACGCATCAAGTGTGGAGGTGCAGTACAGACACCCTGCCCTCAATATAACTGCACTTTCTCTTCATCACTACACCTGTCAGGCAGTGCAGTGGTCAGGAGTTTTGTACATGGGGGGCAGAGCCTTATGGAGATTCCCAAACACTAGTTCCACATCAAGTCTGTTCCCCTTGTGAATCCACCCACCCACTGTCTGCTGTGATTTACAAGGTGAGAGCACACCTTATGGGGAATTGGTGTCTCATCGTCCCCATAGGGTTTCCGTCCAAAGCAGCATCAATGGTTGCTAGGAGGCTCACAGCTGTGAAGTAGATCTTAACAACCAGTTACAGGGTGAGGGTATAGGAGGCAAATATGCCACTCTGCTACACTGGGTACAGGGCCAGGCACCCTGTGGCTACCAAGTTAGAGTAGGTTTTAATTACCTCCAATTTTGTTATTTACTTTTGAATCCTGTGCATTAATAGGGCCACGTTTACAATGTGTACAAAGAACGACATGAATCTGCCGCACATGACCAGAAAGTCACTGAAATGGACGGTAGGGCTTTTTTAATCTGACGCAGGCAAATTTAAGGGCCATAGTGACAGAAAACTGTCAGTAGTATTTTATTGAATCCCCCCAAATGTGCTCTGTAAGGTCAGTTAAAGTGTATCTATTTATAAGTGCAAAAACTACCAGCCAGAAATCTTACGTGATCTTGTTTCCCGTGCATTCTGCAGTTTATCTCAAGCAGTCTTTTTGTCCTGTCCTGTTTACCTCTGTGAACTACAGATCCCCCACCATGTTATGGGCATAAGGAACATGTGTTTTATAGTCCTAACATAGTTCCTGCCCTAGGGTGACAATACTGAGTGAGTGTTGTTACCCTAGTTCAAGAAGTGTGATATGTTCAGAAGGTGAACACTTGAAAAAAGAATGCAGCCATGATGTGGCTGTGGGGGGGTTACACTTTAAGTGCATAGGATCTAATAGGGAAAGTTACCCTCAGCATGTAGCCACAGTCTCAAGGTAACGGGTGCTATCATGGGTTTTATGTATTCAAAAAATGTTCTCAAAGGAAAAGGTTTTAATTTTTTAATCCTTAGCATATAATCATATGCTTCTTTTATTTTCAGTCCTACACATGCAAAACAACAAATGTATGCCAACTGGGTCATAAGAATTTGTGTCACTTTGTAGTAGTTCTCTCTTCCCCAATAAAGAGACCAAGGAAAAGAGGATTTTCTTAAAGGTCACCTCCAGTTCTGTGACTGATGGATGAGGTATTACCCCATGAACATTGACATGCTGCTAGTAATGACATTAATAAAGCATTCTCTATGCTGATCTATTGGGAATTAAATTAAAGTGATTGATATACTAATTGTTGCAGTAGTGGTATAAATTTCTACTAGAGGAATGTCTGGTATGCTTAGTAATTAGCCTGACAGTTTGTGTTCTTGGTCTTTAACACCTTAGCAAAATGCTTGGCTTTCAATATTTAGTGCTAGTCCCCCTAAGCAACCAATCAAAAGCCATGATATGACCAAAAATACTAAAATATTATTAAAGGGAAAATTTTAATGCTTGTTTCACTGTTCATAGAGCTGCATAAACTAACAGAAAGAGGCTACAACGCAAATTGTGTAACAGTAGATTGAAATTGGTTTTATCAGGAGTAGGATATAAGTATTTTTCAGGAGTAGACAACCTCGGCACTCCAGCTATGGTAAAATTACAAATCTCATTATGCCTCTGCACCTGGAAGTCATGCCTTGGGCTCTCAGAGTCTTGCAAGGCCTCATGGGACTTTTAGTTCCATAACAGCTGGATTGTCAAGGTTGCCTACTCTTTGTCTATTTTATAGGCTACCCACTTAGCGCATGTAGCAAGTGCATTCATTTCAGGAAAGGTGGGAATTGCCTTTTCATGAACTATTAGTACACACTGATTATGTAGGTCCACTAAGGGGCCAATTTAAAATGGAAATTAAGTTTTAAAAAGATGGGAGTACCACACCAACTTGTGTAGTCATTTAAAAGATTTTATTTTGTAACAGCCAATGTGTTTCGGGAACTCAGCACACCCTCTTCAGCAAGGCTAAAATCTAAAAACTAGACAATAGAAAATATACAGTATCTCACAAAAGTGAGTACACCCCTCACATTTTTGTAAATATTTTATTCTATCTTTTCATGTGACAACCTGAAGAAATTACACTTTGCTACAATGTAAAGTAGTCAGTGTACAGCTTGTATAACAGTGTAAATTTGCTGTCCCCTCAAAATAACTCAACACACAGCCATCAATGTCTAAACCGCTGGTAACAAAAGTGAGTACACCCCTAAGTGAAAATGTCCAAATTGGGCCCAATTAGCCATTTTCCCTCCCTGGTGCCTTGTGACTCGTTAGTGTTACAAGGTCTCAGGTGTGAATGGGGAGCAGGTGTGTTAAATTTGGGGTTATTGCTCTCACTCTCATACTGGTCACTGGAAGTTCAACATTACACCTCATGGCAAAGAACTCTCTGAGAATCAGAAAAAGGGACTGTTGCTCTAGATAAAGATGGCCTAGGCTATAAGAAGGTTGCCAAGAGCCTGAAACTGAACTGCAGCATGGTGGCCAAGACCATACAGTGGCTTAACAGGACAGGTTCCACTTAGAACAGGCCTTGCCATGGATGATCAAAGAAGTTGAGTACACGTGCCCAGCATCATGTCCAGAGGTTGTCTTTGGGAAATACACTGCACATTACACACTGCATCAAATTGGTCTGCGTGGCTGTCATCCCAGAAGGAAGCCTCTTCTAAAGATGATGCACAAGAAAGCCCACAAACAGTTTGCTGAAGACAAGGAGACTAAGGACATTGATTACTGAAACCATGTCCTGATGAGACCAAGATAAACTTATTAGGTTCGGATGGTGTCAATCGTGTGTGGTGGCAGCCAGGCAAGGAGTACAAAGACAAGTTTGTCTTGCCTACAGTCAAGCATGGTGGTGGAAGTGTCATGGTTTGGGGCTGTGTGAGTGCTGTCAGCACTGGGGAGCTACAGTTCATTGAGGGAACCATGAATGCCAACATGTACTGTGATATACTGAGCACAGCATGATCCCCTCCCTTCGGAGATTGGGCCGCTGGTCAGTATGCTAACATGGTAACAACCCCAAACACACCTCCATCTGTATTTGACACAAAATGACCTCAAACTAACTGGAGGGAAGTTCAAAACTAATCTTAGAAAGTATTATTTTACTGAAAGGGTGGTTGATGATTGGAATAAACTACCAACAGAGGTTGTGAGACAGTCAACAGTAAATGGCTTCAAACATGCTTGGGATAAACATAAATCTATAGTCAGACAACAAGGTTAAGGTGAAAACAAAAACAAAAAAACAAAAAAATAAAAAGGGGCAGACTCAGTCTTTTTATGCCGTCACTTTTCTATGTTTCTATGTTTCAAAATAAAGCCTTTGAAGCATTGTGGCGAGCACAGCTCTGGATGAAAGGAAACAAGATCACTGCTCACATACAAGTTATAGTAACTGAAATATAGCAGTACTCCCTCTTTCTTAACAAGACAATATCTTTTTTTTTCAATTTTTTTAAAATAAATATCTGAATGTGCACAGACTAAGAAAACAATCATATCAATGTCCATTAAAATCATAACAACTTTGTTTTTGTATCATTTTTAAATATATGCAAGCATGAGTCATTTCCCCACAATATATGCAGACAATCCTTTATTGTTCCTTTGTCTCCTTTTAAAACTAACCATAACCACATAGATTTATATTGCTCAGATTGTGGTTTGAATGAGAGAAATCTAATAGATTCCTCCATTTATGCTAAACAGTGGGATGGAAGCAGAGGCGTAACTAGAACCTTCAGGGCCCCAGTGCAAGAAATAATGAAGGGCCCCCCTGACCCCTGGCCAGGGCCCTTCCCTCTTGCCACTGATTCTGGGGCCCTTTACTCCCGTTGCGGGTCTCTTTATTACGGTCCCACCAAATAAATGAATAGTTGTGTACCCAGCCTCCCATTCATTCAGAAATGGAAGTATAGTGAAAACAGTTTACAATGCTTCAGTTATGAATGAACCTGTCCATTCAGAAAAGTAATCTCTCCGTCATGACACGTCTTCTACAGCAGCTGGCAGGACAGAGGAGGGGGGAAGACAGCAGCTCTGTGGTGGTGGTGGGCAGGGAAGCACACAGGGACCCTGGGAATAGCAGGGAACAAGTAAACTGGAGGGGCAGCATATAGAGGAGCCAATCTCCTCCATTAGGAGGAGAATGGAGGAGATTGGTTCCTCTAAATGCCGCCATCCCTCCTAACCAGGTGTACAAGAGAGGTACATGGGCCCCCCGGAGCACAGGACCTGGTTGCAATTGCAACCCCTGTAGTTACGCCCTTGGATGGAAGAATCTTTCCTGTCAGATGTATTCAGACAGCTACAGCACCTGATTGAATGCAATCACTGTGTGCCTGACAATTGTCCATGTGGCTCCCTCCATTTTTCAATCAAAGTTTGTCGATCTGGATAGTGCTGAGTCTTGCTGGTCTGTGTCAATGGACACAGCACTGGGACTCGCGAACGTGCCTGCACGGGGGCCCCCATGGAAAGCACCTCTCTGTGGGGCACCCGATGAAGAGGAGGAGCCAGGAGCGCCCCCGGGGCACCCCAGAAAAGAGGGATTGGGGCTGCTCTGTGCAAAACCCTTGCACGGAGCAAGTAAGCATAACATGTTTGTTATTTAAAAAACAAAAATAACCCTTTCAATCACTTACATTGAACAAGCTGAAGTTAGAAGCTGATTGGCTACCATGCACAGCTGTACCAGATTCTGTGTGTACCAGTGTTAGTAAATCTCCCCCTATGTGCAAAGTTTTCAAAATTGTCCCCAGAAAATCTTAATGTTCTCTCTGTCCCAGCTGTCTGATTCCTGTGCACTGCCAAGGCTGCCAGAAGCAAAAGAAGCCCACCTATGTGAGTGAAATTGCTGCCCTGCACTTCCTACTGATATAGAGGCAATAAGGGAAACATACCAAAGGGTGACAACGCCTCTTCTCTACTTACTGGGGGTGTTCCCTATTTACATTATTTATGCTGATAATGAGGATACAGAGGTGAAATTCAGCTGATCGCTAATGCAAAATTATAAAACCACTAGGGGCATGAGCACCATGTATATAAATTTAGATTTTTGATTGATATACACTTTACAATCTAACTTTGGTTGAGCCTCTTTATTGCCTCCCCTCCCTATTTGGAGAACACGTGTATCTTATGTTTTTTTGTAAATACTTATCTTCCATATGCGTTTAGGCTGGTCAAGCGATGAGAGGGGTCTGCTTACTCTTTGAATCTTTTTTGCAATGGGTGGTTCTCGGTAGGGCCAAGAACACAGATGATGTGATCACATCAATGACATTCTCTGTATCCTTACACTGTGAGTGCAGGGTGTGATGGTAATGCCCAGTGAGGGGGTAAGTCCTGCACTTTCAGTATGTCCTCAGTCTTCAAAGGTTGAAGGACACTGGACTGAGGACATCTTTTAATGCAAGGGAATTACAGGGGGGAAAGTACCAGAGAGGAGGAAAGTATTGGAGCCTGGGCTGCTTTTTAATTTTTAAAATTCAAGAAGCAGCTTTGGAAAAATAAAAGCCCAGAGTTGGACTTTAAGCAAGGTTGCTAGTTATGTACAGATGACTGCACCAAATAACATTTATGAAATTGTATAAGAAATACATGACAATAAAATAGGGAAAAACAAGCAAGTAGACATTTAAAGGCCACCTCAAAAATTACATTCAGGTGAATGTTACAACACATTTTAAAATGTGTACTTCCTAAAACAAATACACCAAACTTTCCCTTTAAATATAGCAATGGTTACAATCAAGACTACATTTTTTTAAACAAAAAGCCCCAAATGGTCTTTTCTGAGTCTGTGCTTCATGGCAGCTATGCGGTTACTTAAATATTTTGCGGAAGAGTAAAAAAAAAAAAAATAATAATAATGTTGTTTGCTGTGAAATGTTATCAGCCCTTGCCACATCTTCTCCGCATATGGGAAACCTTTAATGGAGTACACACTTGAAAAGGTCCTCCTTCTTCAATTACAATGCCAGAAGCAGCAGAATATGCATTACTGCACCATTTTTGTTTGTGACAGACTACTTCAGCATTAAGTGACTGATTTGAAGCGACTTTCTAAGATTTTCCAGACAAGTACTATATATATTGCATCAAGTCAATTGTCAGTACAGGAGTACATCAATATTTTGTATTCATAGATCATTTGCAAAGTTTAAAATGTATATTTGCAGGAAATTACCAGACTAATAAAACTGGATTTAAAAAATGCACATGTGCACCTGTCATGCCCTTTACAAAAAAGAACATACTCCTTGCTGGAATTTGAAGAAATGAGAATACCAAAAGGTGGGTGGAAACTTTAAGTGAGGTGGAGAGTAAGCTAGGAATATGTTAGGGCAGTTGTTCTCAACTCCTGTCCTCAGGACCCACTAACAGGCCAGATTTTAAGTATTACCTTGGGGAGATGCAGACTAGAATACTGCAATCACCGAGCAGCAAATGATATCACCTGTGATGCATTTCAGTTATCTTGCAAACCTGGCCTGTTAGTGGGTCCCGAGGACAGGAGTTGAGAACCACTGTGTTAGGGACTAGCATAGGCCCATATAATATGTAGCTAGTAACTCACCCAACAATAGCCAGGCCATGATTAAAACATCACATTTGGGTGCAATGACTTTTTAGCATCCATGGAATGTGCTTTCCCTGCACCTTTCAGTGTTCAGCTGAGAAACTTTTTGAGATCCTCAGATGAATAGCTGAAAGCTACCCAGCTAGAGCCAATGGAGCTAATTGGCTAGTGGGGAGACTTCAATGAAAATCATATAAAAAGCATCTTCACATGGTTGGGTATATATAGTGGACATGATTTAGCTTATCACATAATTAGTTAATTGAAGTGAATATACTGTATCAGATAATTTTCAAGTTAAGGTTATCAACTCCTTTAGTAATTTAGCCTCACTGAATTATACAGAATGAAGTTTTCTTCTCATTGAACTAAACCAATACTGTGTATTCCACCTACATTTTTTTTTTTACTTTAACAGCCACTTCTGACCTACAGTATAAAATAAATAAATAAATAAATCTGTGTTTTTTGGGCTTGATTTAGTAAATTGTAATGTCTGGTAACATGAGCTTGTATTCTGTTAATCATCCAATCATTGGCAAGAGAAGTTCCATTTTTAATATGCTCCTCCACATGACTAGATGTTTACATACACGTCAATTTACTGCACTTCATCTACCTGTATATTTTAGTAAATCAGGTCTATCGTGTTTACCCAATATGCAAAACTGTGCCAAACAGAGCGCTCACACAAGCTAGGCATAGCATGAGATGCTTGGGTGTATCAGTCCCTTGGTAGAACAATGTATATTGCTACATTTTACTAAGTCATTTAGTTTAACCTATTACTTTGAAAATAATGCCAATTTGGGGTAAACATAAAAATAGAACTGATCTCTGTAGAACCAAGTGGCAGTGTGAAATGCTAGCATGAATACAGTTAAATAGAAAATGTAACCTAATTACATTTGAACTTATCACTAGCCCTCCTAGATTGTAAGCTCTAACGAGCAGGGCCCTCTGATTCCTCCTGTATTGAATTGTATTGTAATTGTACTGTCTGCCCTAATATTGTAAAGCGCTGCGCAAACTGTCGGCGCTATATAAATCCTGTATAATAATAATAATCACTACTGATGGCATATTGAATGGCTAAATGATAGCATGGACAGTAAAATTTTGCATTGAGTCTAAACCTTTTTAAAATATTTTACCATAATTTGGGAAATATTTTAAAATGTTACATTAATAATATGAGTTGGATTATAGCAATCATTGCTTTTTTACAACAAAGGCAATGTGTTTATTAAATGATGATGACCAGATACATGTAAGTTAATGAGCACTTTTAGAAATGTACTTAACTAAAGGAATGCAATGTACCTATTTGTTTTAGCTTTTAACTGTTATCTTGACCTATGCCTTAACTATTTCTTACAATAAAGCTGTATTATTGCCACAAGTGTGTCTTGCAAATGTTATCGTACTGCGTAGTTGTCAAAAATATATTTTTTGCTGCTTTGTGATTGCCTATTCCCCCTGGCAGGATGCTGATACAAACCGCCTCAAAATGATAAGGAGAAAAAGAATTGTGACCATTGGAAGCAGTTGTCAAGTAACAATTTGCACCTGCTTTAGAAGACAGCCTAAAAATACAAAAACAGCTCCCAGTAATTTAATTTTATTTTCAGAAATAATTTGGAACAACCTGGAATTGACTGAAAAATTCCAAGTTGACTTGTATGATCATGGTAATTTGCTATGATAATTTCTACCACAGGCACTACCCAGTTTTCAGATGAACATGTTAAAATAGTGATGGGGCAAATAAAGTACTAAAATCTAATTAATAAATACATAGGTAAATAAATACAAACCCTCATGCTTCTGGTTTTCAAAGCTCTGTGCAAATATAGTTTTTTGTAAGGTTAAATGTTACCATAATTGCTCAGGTATAAGTTTTTCAACCTTATTAGTGAGAAATGACACTGTAAAGGTCAAGCACTACACATTTTGTCAGTAGAATTTCCCATTAAGGTTAATAGGACAATAACAGCCAACCTGCTAGACTTTTGAGGCCTTTCCTTTGTTTCCAGATTCTTCCAGAAGGTTACACATTACAATTTTAGACTTTTACAGACAAAAGTCGAAAAATCAAGTAAATTGCAGAACAGAACTGCTGTAAGGAATATATATTGCCAGAGATATAGCAGCAATGTTTAATAACATGTGGGCAACTGCAATAGGGCCCCATAACAAAGTACAGGGAGTAATAGTAATGCCAAGTGAAAAGAATCGGCCAACTTAGTAATAGGTCATTTTTTTCTGATTGCCCGTATTCAGTTAGAAAATAACAGCCCCAACTAAAAGAAAAAAAAATGTTTCTACCCAACACTAGTGGGGCCAACAAGTAGGGCAAATAAATAGACACTGCGGTGGAATGCTAGTCACCGAACAGAAGCTACCAATGCAAGACCATAGAACTTTCCTGGCATGAAATGGATAAACAGTACTGAAAGTGGGTAATATATGGAAAGCTATAATAAGCCCTAAAAGACGAAAAGTGCATTTAATTTCTGTTTGGTGGTCATGTTTATTTATATTGCTTTTTGGGAGTATCATTTATTACAAATAGCAATAATATTCAGTGAATGATTTACCTGTCATACTGGTACTGGCTGAGGGTATGATCATAAGGATAGTAGGCAGCAGTCTGAGTGATGCCTGCATGTGCAGATCCAGTGCCATCTTTTGAATCAAATGTGTTCTGTAACAGAAGGTCAAGTGTACTTTATATGACTATAGACACATATATTATCTGATTTACTGTTCATGCCACGGCAGACAGACACATACCCATATTTACAATCTACATTTTTATCAAACCATTGCAGGCACTGTATAATAACACTAATATAACACTTCTAAACACAAGACAAATTAGCTCATTCTCATGACAGATTTGGATATGACCTGTGTATATATAATGAATAGCAACATTATACATCTCCTTCCAGAACTCATTTTATGGTTAATATGTTTGTAGATAAGAGAAACAATTCATACACATTTAATACATATTCTGCTCTACAGAAAAAAGATAAAGCAACTGACAACATCCATCTCCTGCTGTCACATCTTGTTTATCTTTTTGGGAATAGGGAAGATAAATCCTCTATGCTAATCTGAAGAATAACTGTAATACTAGCTGATAATGGAAACAGCAAGCAGGGGTGTTCTTCTTCTTTTTTTTTTATTATTACATTGTGTGTGTGTGGTGTAGGTGTGAATAATTAATGTGTGTGAGTGTGAAAACACACAAAGCACTACTTTTCTATTCTGCCAAAGCAAACACCCCCCCTATACATATAAAGGAAGCAGTGGTCTTACCAGGGAATAAAAGGCAGAGGCATCAGTGCCATAGGTGACATAGTTTCCATAGCCCTGGGATCCGGTGTAAGGGTTGCCATAAACTCCTAAAGCAGCTGCAGAGTTGAGCTCATGCCTGGCAGTGGCCAGTAATCTGCTCTCATATACAGGACAATAGACGGGGGTCTGGGCAGAGGCGGCCGCAGCTGTATCTGTCAGAGTCCTTCCACTAGATTCACAGCAGGTAGACAAGGAATTGGTGGTCATCAAGAACTGGGGAACACATAAAAGGCATGCATGAGATCAGCCACACCATAGCAAAAGTCATTTTTAAAAGAGTACTAAATACAAAAAATAAATAAATAAAAACCCCTAATGCCCTAAATAAAAAAAATGAGATTTTTCCATGAAAAGTTGCATAAAGGTGACATATCTGCGATCAGAGGAATATAATACATTGTGCTATTGAAATCTCCAGTTCTGATAAGGAAAGGTATTTCCGACAGCCACAATGAATGTACAACTTTGTAGGACATAAAATACTTGGTTGGACAGCTTTGTTCTGTATAATCATTTTTTTTTTCCTCCTCCAGATCCTATTAGCATAGATCGCGATGTTATCACGACAGTGTTTAAGTTATGGCTGGTCTGTGATGAGGACAAGGTCTTACCTGTGGGGTGGATGAGTAAGGATAGCCAAACTGAGGATATGACATGATACATCAACTCCTGGATCCCAGGGAAGGAAGGCAAGAGATGCTGGAGCTACAGCTGTCCTCTCTTCTCTAACAATAGCTCGGTGACCACAGCTTTCCAGATGCTTACAGGAGGAAGAAGAAAACCATTTTTAATATTTTTTAACCCCTTTAAATCTTCCAAACTACACTTCTACTAAATCCTTGAAGCCCCTTAAAAAAGTGTCCAATAGGACACCATAAAAAAAACGTCTCAGTCATCCAGCAACAACAATCAAAACACTCAAAAACAAAGCAAGATTATATATATATAAAAAATAAATATATAGAAAAGCCATCAGGTCAGAAGCAAGTTGCTTTAAACTGTGCTTGGAGTGACGTCACGAAACCCTTTAAATCCCAGAACTGTTTTTTTTTTTTTTTATGGATTCGGATGCTGTGCATCCAAGGGTGCAAAATACTAGTATACAACTATTGCTTTTATGGATCGTTCAAGTGATCTTACAAGCTAATTATAGGTGTTCCTATAGCACTCGGGCAAGTTGAGAAAATGAATGATTTGATCTAAACAATCACCGAAACACCCATTAATGATTTTTTTCTCCGTATTCACTGAAGGGTGGTAAGCAATTTAATTAGAAATTAATTAATGAGCATCTGTTTCTTCCCACCTTACTCTAAATAATCAGTCTCAATTACAAAGGAGAGCCATGTAAGGACATAAATGGGACTTTTCCCCCCTGATCCTAATACATAGGAGTACTTTCACTCATTGAAAGGTCTCCGATTAAATGTCAAATCCGTTTCTTTCTTTTTTTTTTTCTTTTTTTATATACTTTCCTGTCTTGCTACTCGACATTTGCCGATAATTAATTCTACTTTTTAATTATTGCATTTTATGTATGAAGGACACTTATTAGCTTAAAAATTTACTTAAGAACATGTAAATTCTGTGGAGAAAAAAAATTATATAATGTAGACTAACTTCAGTGACATATATTATTTGACCTCTCACCAGCGGGCTGAGACCCTGTATACGACCTTGACACTAAAATATGCTAACTGTGATTATTAATTATTTGTAGATTACATCTTACAATGTCATATTCTTTTGTAAATAACAAGATTTGATTTATTTATTATTATTTTTATTGGTATTAGTGTTTTTTTCGTACGTTTTGAAACGTGACTGGGTTTACAATATTCGATTATTCACAGGAAGTATGTATTTTACGTTATTAATTTTTCATCTTAATTAATAGCCGTTTAC
>BLSH010331100.1:21421-37949 GCA_018402905.1 Glandirana rugosa | reverse complement strand
TAAACGTCCCGAGCGAATAGAACTACGGACCGCTACTAAATGAAAGAAGTGCCAGCTTAGTTGGTCTAAATGTTTACATGCCATTCTGCTTTATCAATGAGAACTGTGATGCTGAATAATAAAGAAAGCAGATCGATACGGGTGGTCTTCTGATCACTGTGTCTGATGGGAGAAGAAGCTTTAACACAATGCTTCCTCCTTAAATTTCCAGGGAATGCCCAGGACAGGACGTGTTCTCGTGTAGGTTAACATTTCAGTTTGCAAACATATGGTACATCAGAGCATGTCAAATGTGAATGGCCTGGCCTCTGCTTAGTATACACAAGCACCTGAACATGGGCTTCATCGCCAGGCATCAAGATAAGCGAGCCCTGCAAATACACCCATTAATTCATCTGTCATTTCTATATTTTATTACAACGTTTTGATATATAGGGAATATTATTATCACTCATCTGCACTGAATCCCAAGCAGCTGGGCTGACCTCTGACAGCAGGCAGTCTATGACTATACACACTCACTGTATGGGCATATAGAATACATATGCAGAAGTATATATAACTTACTTGGACTTTACCTGGTATACATCTATACATATATCCATATCTAATGCGGACATATAGAATAGATATGCAGAGATATATATAACTTACTTTGATTTTACATACCTATTATGCATTCATACATACTGTATACACTGTATCCACATATAATGAGGACATATAGATATGCAGAAATATAAATAACTTCCTGGGACTGTACCTGTTATACATCTATACATATACACTATATCCCCATCTAATGAGGACATATAGGATAGATATGCAGAAATATAAATAACTTTTTGGGACTGTACCTGTTATTCATCTATACATATACACTATATATTCATCTAATGAGGACATATAGATATGCAGATATATATATATATATATATATATAACTTACTTTGATTTTACATACCTATTATGCATTCATACATACTGTATACACTGTATCCACATATAATAAGGACATATATATGCAGAAATATAAATAACTTCTTGGGACTTTACCTGTTATTCATCTATACATATACACTATATCCACATCTAATGAGGACATATAAAATAGATATGCAGAAATATAAATAACTTCTTGGGACTGTACCTGTTATACATCTATACATATACACTATATCCCCATCTAATGAGGACATATAGATATGCAGAGATATATATAACTTACTTTGATTTTACATACCTATTATGCATTCATACATACTGTATACACTGTATCCACATATAATGAGGACATATAGAATAGATATGCAGAAATATAAATAACTTCTTGGGACTTTACATACCTGTTATACATCTACTGTATTATACATATCCTCATATACTGAGGAGGACATATAGAATAGATAACTTCATTGGACTTTACATACTTATTATACATATATACATATACACCATATCCACAGTATATACACTTTATCCACATATAATAAGAACATATAGAACAGACATGTAGAAATGGTGATCACTTCATTGGACTTTACATACCTGTTATACATATGTACATATACACTCTGTCCACTTTACTGCACTTTACATACCTGCCATACATATGTACACACATATAATGAGGACATTTAAAACAGATGTCCACAATTCTAACCCACTTCATTGGACTATATATTTCTATACACACATTTAATTAAAACATTAAATTGAGAACCAGCATAAACCACTTCATTGTACTTGACATACCTGTTCATGCCTTGTAAGGATCGATTCTCATTTATGATATTTTATTATTATAAAGAATGATTACCCCACACACTAACACATTGCCTTCTAAGTGTCAGCAGCCTAGCACAGTGGAACTCAGTTTTATAAAAAGCCATAAATAGAACACATCAATAAGGGTGACCATACGTATTACAATTTGATTGTACAATCTCTGCCCAAAACTTTGTGACATAAGGGTAAATATTAACAATGGATTAAAGGAGAATGCGTAGTGTATGGTCTCTTATAGTGTAGTTATGTGAGATGGCCATACATGCTTCTATAAATGATCAATTCCTTTTCCAATCGATCTCTCCCAATAGGAATAATGAATCTATAGCATACAACCTATTTCATCAAAGTACCACACACAGAAAATTGGATTCTGATCGACAGTTGAAAGATAAAATCGCAAGGTATGGTCTCTGTTCTCACTATGCAATCTCATAATCTGAGTAATTGACACATGATCAAATTCATGAGCAAAGTGTCTCAGTGCTGCCATCAATGAAAAAACAATCGATCATTTTCTGGCTTGGTTGATCAACTAAGTTTGATCAAATCTGGTCTTAATCGATTGTAAAGGAAGTTATGCCCATGCAATTGGCTGCTTGATCAGATAATACAATCAAAGCGTATATGGCCACCATGGGAGTTGAAGAAAGTTTTCCCCAACTACATGTAGGCAGCATAGAGAGCACACAGCACATGGCATGATAGGCACGATACTCCTTAGCTATTGTCAAAGCCAAGTACAAAGTTTGTAAGATTCCCATCTGCCTCATGCACTCTCTATAGAGGTCAGCTAGGAGAAGTTCAATCATCAGAGCCAATGACACCATAGCAATGCCTACACATGCCATACCTGTAAGTAGTGACTATTCTTTGTAAACACTTCTCCATGTCATGAATGAACCTACTGTCTCTCCTCTATCAGTCCTCACCCCCCTTGTAGCCATTATTGTCTGAAAGCAGCAAATAAACACTATATTACCTGGATGGTGGCAGACTGCAGCCAAAGCCTTCTCCCTGCTGGCTTTCCTGAAGACTAGAGATTTCCTCTCGCCTGCTCTGTCTCACTTGGTAAGGAGATTTGAGGGAGTAATGTAGACATTTCTGCGTGTATCATACCTGACTAGAGTGGAGTAGAAGCTCTCAGTCCCCAGGCACCGCAATCACTTCACTAACCCTCTGTACTGGAGTGACGTTATAGTGAACAGCTCCACTGAGCACGGGGCTCCTCTGATTAACGCTGCTCACCACTGAGCCACTAAGATCTTCACATCACTGCAAGCCCAAACTTCCTACACATCACTAATCGCCCATTATCTACCCATTTATCAATTATCTACCTATCTACCTATCTCTTCTCAGAACTAACTGCACTTGGTTAATTCTATACTTAGGTCTATACAGCTCTCAACTCTTATCTTACCCTTACAAAACCAATCTATCTATCTATCTATCTATCTATCTATCTATCTATCTATCTATCTATCTATCCATCCATCCATCCATTTTCTTATCTATTATCTATCTATCTATCTATCTATCTATCTATCTATCTATCTATCTATCCATCCATCCATCCATCCATTTACTTATCTATTATCTATCTATCTATCTATCTATCTATCTATCTATCTATCTATCTATCCATCCATCCATCCATTTACTTATCTATTATCTATCTATCTATCTATCTATCTATCTATCTATCTATCTATCTATCCATTTACTTATCTATCTATCTCTTGTCATAACTGTATTTAATTATTTTAGTATGCATAGATATATACAAGCTATCAATCTGATATGTCTATCAAATATATTTGCCTGCCTTACTATCTATCTATCTATCTATCTATCTATCTATCTATCTATCTATCTATCTATCTATCTAGCTCATGCCACAACTATACTTGTTTTTTTATCTATCTATCGATCTATCTATCTATCTATCTATCTATCTATCTATCTATCTATCTATCTATCTATCTATCTATCTATCTTTCCATCCACCCATCCATTTATTTATCTATTATCTAGCTCATGCCACAACTACACTTGTTTTTTTATCTATCTATCTATCTATCTATCTATCTATCTATCTATCTATCTATCTATCTATCTATCTATATATATATCCATCCATTTACATATCTATTATCTATCTCTTGTCATAACTGTATTTAATTATTTTAGTATGCATAGATATATACAAGCTATCAATCTGATATGTCTATCAAATATATTTGCCTGCCTTACTATCTATCTATCTATCTATCTATCTATCTATCTATCTATCTATCTATCTATCTATCTATCTATCTTTCCATCCACCCATCCATTTATTTATCTATTATCTAGCTCATGCCACAACTATACTTGTCTATCTATCTATCTATCTATCTATCTATCTATCTATCTATCTATCTATCTATCTATCTATCTATCTATCTATCTATCTATGTGTTTGTCTGCCTTTTATCTTTGTAATTCACAAGCCATTGCAATTCATTTCTGTATACACTGAGACAGAATAGACGTTTTCTAGTTACCCCAGTCTGCATTCCACAAAAAAAGACCACATTTGATTTTTCTGAGCCGGTTCCCTGACATGAACACCTTCACATGCATACACAGGGTTATAAGGTGAGTCCTGATTTGCATTGGCCTCATTTAGCAGACACAGTAAAAGTGGTTAGTTCAACATGATTTGATCCAATTGTACAGTGTATGTGGTTTGTAGCTTTCCTTCCCTATTAGTCCTTAGACATGAATACTATAGGATTCAGATATACATAGCAGTGGACCTGGAAGAGATGTCTATTAAAGGGCACAGTGTTAAATCCTGTTACCCCAAATGAAATACGTCCAGATGATGATGATGATGGTTTGCTCTATTAGTCACAAGGCCATTAATCTTGTGACTTGTAGCAGCTTTTGTCCTGAGGGAAGTGTGCTTATTTATTTATGTCTTCTCCTGGTATAACAAAGGAATGCTGTGTGTGTGATCCTGTGCCTACCTTCAGCATACTCACAGTTAATGTGTGACATGGAGCAAGGTGTTTATATAGTATTTGCAGGGAACAGACAATAAAAGTCCCAGGAACACCAGATAGCTATTCACACAGCACACTCCGCCAAACAAATGCTGCAGTGCAATAGAAAAGGACTGCCATGTACAATACATTTCTTTTAAAATTACACTTTCCTCCAGAGTTTACATTGCTGAGCCTAGGGTGAACCCCAGCACTTTTTTTAAAGCGTGTTGAGAAGCCTTATGTAATCTCTGAACAGAAATTCTGATGTAGCTACACAGGCTCAGTCTTTTATGGCTGAGCCCACATCATCTATCACCATCACAAACACAAATGATGACAAGCTGACAAGGGGCAAAATAAATGAAAGCTGCTGCTAGCATGTTAGATTTGGGTGGCTCTATATTTCTTTCTTTTTTTTTAACTCTACACTGTGCACTACCATGCAGGGATCATAGAAATTCACACCTCCTTATAGATTGTAATCCTCTTGTATTTAATGGTATTGTAACTGTACCAGCTCCTTTTATTTTGTAATGCGATGGACTGTGGGTGCTGTAGAAATCCTTAATAATAATAATAGTAATAATAATAAATCTGGCATGAATTAGTTGTGTTGAAGAATCCCACCTTTGCTTTTGAGTAGTTATTTAAACTTTTCAGTACAGTCACCACTGTAAGCTCTAACAATACATGTCTCCCTTTTTTGTCTGTTAAAATGAATTTGACAGCATTTTGGGTAAGATTTACTAATACTGGTGCCCACAGAATCTGGTGCAGGTGTACATAGTAACCAATCAGCTTCCAGGTTTTATTATCAAAGTTTAATTGAACAAGCTGAAGTTTGGTTACTGTGCACAGCTGCACCAGATTCTTTGTGCACCAGGTTTAGTAAATCTCCCCCCTTTGTCTGTTCAACAAGTGCAATAAATGAAAAAAAAAAAAGCTGAGCTGATAATTGCCAGTGCTCCAGGCTGTTATCAATTGTTATTGTTCCCTGCTATCTCTGAGGACTACAAAACACTTGCCCCTGCTATGCAGAAGAGAGGGAGGTGTTATGTAGTCCTAACATAGAAGGGGCGATTTACTAAAACCGGTCCACACAGAATCTAGTGCAGCTGTACATATTAACCATCAGCTTCTTGGTCTCTAACCCTGGTTCACATTGATGCTACTTTGAAATCGCTGCTACTTCACTTGAAGTAGCGCAATTTCAAAGTAGCAAGGTCAGCGCGATTTCAGGTGCTTCTTGATAGACATCTGTGTGGCTTCATGCACAGATGTCTATTGAAATCGCACCTGAAATTGAAAAAAGTAGTGCAGGAACTACTTTTGCAAACCGGTGCGGCGCTGAAAAATCAGTGTCACACCAATTGGAACAGTGCCATTGCTGCCAATAAGCTGCGACTTGTCAAATCGCTCCAATGTGAACCTAGGCTATTTGTCAAAGCTTAATTGGACAGGCTGAGGTTAGAAACAGAACAAAAAGGATATGCGCACACCTGCATTACCAAACACATTTAATAGGTATTAAAAGCGGTTACGTGACTACTCACAATATGCCATACAACTGCAAAATGTTACACAGTGCAGACTTAGCAAGGGTATAGGCTGACACGTTTCGGGGGAGCACCCCCTTCCTCAGAGCCAAGCTTTCATAGTTTTTACCCCAACCAAGGAGGGTAGCATCCACCTGGTTTTGGATCACTGATGTCCTTGTTGCTGTTTAAATCACTAAAGACCTTTTTAGTGCTGGAAGTGACTCTTTTTTCTTGCATTTTTACAAACTGAAGTTAGAAGCTGATGGGTTACTATGCACAGCTACACCAGATTCAGTGTGTACCATTTTTTGTAACACTCTCCCTGTCCTAGGGTGACACATCTGCTCAGTGCAGTTGCTACCACAGGAGGTGTGTTAATGGCAGGATTACCAGGCTAAAAAAAGAAAACCAATGCAGCCACCACATCTAATGACCAGTAAGCTGCAATACTATAATTTTTTGTGTCCTTGGGTATATATACCCTTTAACTTAGGGCCAGCTTGTGTACAATCCATGTCCCCTTGTTCCCTGATCCTGTGCCTTGTACATCTACAGAACAAGCACATTGGCCCAATCACCTTGAATAGAAGATGCATTTGAATATCTATTGAAACCCTTAAACACTGCAATCGCTTACATTGTAACCAAGTGCAGAAATCAGTCAATAGCTAAAAAACACACAGAGATCACTCATTCTGCTTGACTTCTATACCTGCTATCAGTTGTGTGTAAAAGGTCAAGTTGGATGTTATTTATCAAGAAGGCACAGCGGGGTAGAAACAGCAAATCCATTAGAAGGATTGCCCGGAATGCACTATAAATGAAGGCATAGCCCATATATCGCTCGCCAGTGTCACATTAAGTCTCAGCAGCCTGCAGAGCATTCAGGTAGCAGTATGAGCAAACACTTGTAAGCTAGAGCCTTTCTAATAATAATGTGCTGATATTGCACAGCTCCCCATGCAGTGCCTCAAGTCAACGGATTTACAGTGACTTGTTCAAGGTCACCCTCTAATGACCCATATCTAATACCCTGCTTGTTAAGACTTCAGTCATTGTCTTCTAACTAAACTCATCCTCAACAACATGACCTTCTCTATTGTATATCTACTTGTACTAGTTACTTTGCAAATATACTTAAGCAGAGCCAACCCCTTCATGGGTGACACTTTCGCTAAATGACTATTATGTATCATAAATAATTGTCATGGCTCTATTTTTCACAAAGGATCTTTTACCTTTTTTTTCATCTTTTTATTCTCATCTCAGTGCTGCTGATCTCCTCCAGCCCCTTTCAGCTACTTCCTTTGCTCCAGCCTGGGATTGCTCTGGACCAGTTTCCTGACAATGACAACTGTGGACCATTGCTGAGCAATGTGTGTTGGTAGTCCCCATTAGGGCTGCAGGTGACAATGCTGGAGGACAACCAGAAAACAATTCATGCATTCATTTGCACTTGATGGCATGATCACCAGGGATTATTTTAAAGAAAGCTGCAGATTTATTGAGTTATTCAATCTTTGATTTCAGTGACTGGATGACTTATAGGCACATATTCAAGAGAACTTTGTTGAAGAATAAAAATCATACACTTGCACTGAATGCACCTGTGGGGTTGATTTATTAAAACTGCAGAGTAAAAAAATCTAGGTGCAGCTCTGCACAGAAACCAATCAGCTTCCAGGTTTTATTTTCAAAGCTTAATTGAAGAAGCTGATGTTAGAAGCTGATTGGCTACCATGCACAGCTGCACCAGATTTTGCACTTTCCAGTTTAAAATCAACCCCTGTCTTTATCTTTCAACCTTATGAACTATGTAACCATGTAACTTTTCCTCCAGTCTTGAGGTTTGTGTTACCTATTATTACACAGGTCCTACTTAACTTGCTGTTGTTACAAGCATTTCAACAATGACAATATTAACAACAACAAAAAAAAATACACTTCATTGCAGACACATGTTATAAAGTTAGGTTAAAAAGACACAAGTCCATCTAGTTCAGTGGTTCTCAACCCCTGTCCTCAGGACCCACTAACAGGCCAGGTTTGCAGGATAACTGAAATACATCACAGGTGATAGAATTTGCTGCTCAGTGATTGCAGTATTCTAGTCTGCATCTCCCCAAGGTAATACTTAAAATCTGGCCTGTTGGTGGGTCCTGAGGACAGCAGTTGAGAACCACTGCTCTAGTTAAAAAAAAAAAAAAGAATACACAGGATACTTCCATATACACAACATTTTGCCCACAGTTGATTCAATGGATGCCATATGTAGAGATGTCGCATTTACAAAGCATATTATATCAGTTATCCTATTTACAAAGCATATTATATTTACAGTTATCCTATTTACAAAGCATATTATATTTACAGTTATCCTATTTACAAAGTATATTATATTTACAGTTGTCCTATTGACAAAGGATGTTATATTTACAGATGTCCTATTTGCAAAGGATATTATATTTACACATGTTCTATTTGCAAAGGATATTATATTTACAAATGTCATATTGACAAAGGATATTATGTTTTCAGTTGTCCTTATTGACAAAGGATATTATATTTTAAGTTGTCCTTATTGACAAAGGATATTATATTTTAAGTTGTCCTTATTGACAAAGGATATTATATTTTAAGTTGTCCTTATTTACAAAGGGTATTATGTTTTCAGTTGTCCTATTTACAAAGCATATTATATTTTCAGTTGTCCTATTTACAAAGCATATTATATTTTCAGTTGTCCTATTTACAAAGGATATTCTATTTACACATGTCCTATTTACAAAGGATATCCTATTTATAAACCCACCTTGCACTGATATATATGTAATAAAAATACAAATGTAATATGTAATAAAAACACCCCCGATGTCCTGGGGATACATAGTTAGGTACAATTGAAGCTGTCATAGTTCATTGTGAATTTGGTACTTTTAATTGCCCCATTATGAATTCCTAGGACTCCAGAAGCACTGGAAATAAAAACTCTTCTATTTGCGGTAGGTGATCATTGCTTTACTTCCATGGGATTTCAATCTACAAATGAATTTTCCTGCTGATTGTCACATAAAGTCCTTAGCCCTTGCTGCCTCCACTCTCTTCTATAGGCACAGATCCCATCCAGTGCATAGACTTCATTATCTTAAGCAGAACTTCCCCAGCCTTGTTCCCAAGCACAAGCCATTTCCCAATCACAAATTACTGACAGCTTTACTTTATATCTTATAGGCTGCCATGTAGACTACAGATAATTAAGCTATTAGTAGACACCATATTTACATTCATCCAGCCTGTCCTTGTGACTTAGAACACAGTACATATAATAAAATAAAAGCTCTTACCGTGCTTTACAAGTGTTGCAGTCTCAAGTACAATGTATGATTTTATTTAAACCATAGCTAGAGGCTGACAGTACTTCTTGCAATGACCAGGACATGACGCTTTTAATTATTGTTACAGTAAATCACTTACTACCAGGCTACAGGAATTCGTTTTTCTAAAGAAATCTACATTTTTTTTTTTTTTTGGCTTTTTGCAATTCAATTAATTGAGAAAAGGAGATAAAAGGCGCATGTGCTTAATGACTACAATGAAACCCTTAGGGTTTTCTATCTAAAGAAGAGGACACAAGTATCACTTCAAACAGTTGGTGCCACCTACACATATCAGACACGACCTATTTTTAATGACCTGGGTGCATGTATATTTAGATCTTTTTTTTTGCCTTTAGAACAATGCATAAGAAATGTCTCATTTTTACAGTGTCAAGCTGCAAAGACATTTTAATCATAGCGAGTCTCCGCTGAAAATTGCATTGATGTCATTTTTGGATTACAAAAGCTACAAAAGAAGAAAAGCGCTGACCAAGCCATTTATTTTATTTACCATAAAAACCGAAAAGGGTCATGCCATTCTTTTAAGTCGAAGTGCTTTCTTTCACCCTGAAGAAAGGAGTACTTGACCTGTACACAGAACTGAATAAACATCAATAGAACTCAATTAAAGCAACAGTTTGTGACCATCCACTAAATCACCTGTGAGCTATGGCCATGTTCTTTTAGAAGCTGAAAATGGAAAGCATCCCTTAAGAACACAACAAATGAATACAACATATTCCACTTCTCATAGACAAATCTGCCTTACTAGAAAACTGATCATGTTTGTGGTTCTTACATTGATGTTTTATCAAAAAGTTCTGCATGGTGATAAATCGAAATTGTGATGCTGGCCATACACTATACAATCTAATTGTACACTCTCTCTACACTCTCCATTAGATTTACTACAATTATATAGCAGGAGGACAAACTTAAGCCTCGTACACACGGGACGACGATCGTATACAACAGGTCGTACGAGCGACCGTTGTATGCGAAATCGATAGTTCGTATGTGCGATTTGAACAGTCGAACATACGACGGTCGTACAAGGGGAGTAAAGCCTTGTACACACGGGGAGGACGATCGCATTCAACACGTCGTACTCACGACCGTTGTATGCGAAATCGATCGTTTGTATGCGCGCTTTCAACAGTCGAACATACGACGGTCGTACATGGGAGTTGTATGAGCAGACTACAAAACTTGGTCGTACCAACAAGCTCACATACGACCGTTGTATTGTGTGTAGAGCAGTTGGGTACAACAAGTTGTATTGTGCTAAACACGCATGCGCCAAGTCCACTTCAACTAACACGAAATTAGATGAAGGAGCCCAAAGGGTGACGCTACGATACCAGCACTTCCTCTTTATACGCTCGTTCGCGTCATCACGTTCGGCCGGCCGCAAGTTGTATGTACGACCGTCGGGTGCACGTCAGTATGTAAGTTACATTATGCAACTTATGATTTGCGACGATCGTACGTACGATCGTTGTCCCTTGTGTACGAGGCATAAAGCCTCGTACACACGGGACGACGATCGCACATACGATCGTGTTGAATCGTATGTTGGCTGTTGTATGCAGCATACTGACTGCACTACACGATCGTACGACCAAAGAAAGAACGTTCAGGTGCATGTAATTAGCATCCGGCCGTTCCTGACTTCGGAGCATGCGTGTTTTGCATAATACAACTTGTTGTACCAACTGCTCTGTACTCACGATACAATGGTCGTATGAGCGCTTGTTGGTACGACCAAGTTTTCTAGTCTGCTCGTACAACTCCCTTGTACGACCGTCGTATGTTCGACTGTTCTAATCGCGCATACGAATGATCGATATTGCATACAATGGTCGTTAGTATGACCTATTGTATACGATAGTCGTCCCGTGTGTATGAGGCTTTACTCTACACTCTCCATTAGATTTACTACAGTTATATAACAGGAGGACAAACTTAAACTGACCATAGATGACTCATTTGTTTTTGTTTAGCCAGAAGGATGATGGAAAAAAACTGAATGGATTCTTCCATCCACACAATCAATTCTCCCCACTGCACTATTGAAAAAGAAGAAAACCCTAAAAAGAAAATAAAAATTACAATAGTGCAGTAGAGAACAGAGAGTGTGTTGGGAAACCTGATAATGCATCATCCCAAATACAAACGAAAAAGAATAAAACCCTCCAAAAAAGGGACTTTAAAGGCATAGGCAGACAACAAATAGTGTACATATAAGTATATTAAAATATACTTTTATTGTACAAAAATAGATAAAAAGGCATCAGTAGAACAATAGATGCTAAAAGGCTAGGGTGTAAGGTGGATAGCAATGCATAGCAAGCATACACATATATTACAGGTACATGTGGACCTCTTATGCAGCGAGAAATATGCAAAACATCCAACGCATTTTGAGATACTCATATTAACACTCTTCCTCAAGGATGTTCACAGGGTGTATACAAGAGGCTCATATCCAGTGTTGCTGCAGGATATAACCCCATAGGCCCAGCGAGAGCGGGGGAAGGGAGAAAGGGGAGCCATAAAATCAAAACTCAGTAGATATGGTCATCAGAATAGCTGGCCAAAATAAGAATATAGTATATGCTGAAAAAACAGAATGTGTCCGCCTTGTTAAAGTGTTACTAAACCCAGGACCCTGCATTCATTATATTTGGTCTCCCACAGTACATAGAACATGGAAATGCATTTAATTTAGTAAATATAAACTGCTAAATACATTTACTCATCAGCAATTATAGCAGTCTAGTGACTTCTATCAGTGTCTGGTTAAAGCTCGTCGGAGGAGTTTTCATTCTCTTCTGATTGTCCTATGAGGCTTCATGACCCGTGACCCTCTGTCTGGACAGGGCTGATTGGCCCTATGCTGATCACATGCACTATCCCAAGAAAAAAAATCTCTCTAGCAATACACACCAACCTGAGCATGTGCAGCTTGCCCTCAAGACTCTGTTCTATCAACAGATAAATTGGGGACTGTGGAAGAAGAGGAAGATCAGAGAAGACAGGATGAAACAACCATTTTACACAATGCAGAGGATTAACCCCTTAGATTCCGCAGTGAGTATAACAAGCATGTTTTACTGCATATACAGACTGATTTTACTGTTGTGGGTTTAGTAACACTTTAAAAGAATGCACAGTAAATGAGCCACAGTTTTTAATCTTTTAACAATATTATTCCTCCCAAATGCCTTTACCCAATCAGAAATTAAACATTTTTTGGAGGGGGTAACTATATTTTTTGGGACAGCCATCCAGGACTTGTGCAGTTCTTGCCAAGGTGAAAATGACATGGTCCCTGTGGTCTGCAGCCTCCTGGGATATGCACCATGCATCCCAGGAGGCTTCAGAGCCATCTAAATCACAGTCATCAGGAGGTTGACTTCAAGGACCCAGAGACAGACTCCCTTCTGATGATGTCAGGAAGTATGATGGCTGCACAGGACCTGGGGTGCAGAGGAGGACCACAGCAGAGCAATTTTGGATTTGCTGGGTGGATAAATACGCTGGTAAGAGGGGGGTAATGTCAAAATTAACCCGGCTGAAGCCCTATCATTAACAAAATATTTAATAAGTAACTTCCTAGGGGACCAAATGTATATAGAACTTGGTTCTGTTCAATTCTGTTCCTTAGTTACTAAGGAACTGGGTTTCCACCATCAGACAATGCTAATAAAAAGGAGGCAAATTTCTGGGTGACAGCTCTGGTACCCAGCAGCAAGGGCTGCTTGGAAGACCAGAACTGCCATTCACAGAACAATATCCCCCACCTTGCGGAACTATGTGCTTGTCATTGACTGTACACTTATATAAAGTGTACAGCCTGGCCAATGGATGGCACAACACTGTAGCACTGTGTGATCTGCCAATTTTATGAATGAGCGATCAGTGATGACAGGCCATGTCATACATGGCACCAATCCAACATCACCGATTGTCCATGTGAGAGCTCACGCAGCCCTGCAGAGCTGCATGCCCCAGTATTCTTGTGGGTATGGGAAGCATGCTTCTTTTCCTCCCATGGTGCTGCACTAAGTGCCTCAGCGAGCACTCACCAGGCAAACAGAGCAGTCCTTTGCACTCTTATGTGGGTGGACATGCAAAATGGTAAGTATTTGCTGGTGGTGGGGGAAAGGAACAGAAATTAAAACCTAACTCCATGTTTATTGTCCCTTTATGTAATTCATTTAGGCCATCTTGGTATTTACTGCATTAACAAGTGCACTTGCTGGATGCACTGTATAAGCTCTTTGTAGCATGAGCTACATACAACTTCCCTTTCTACTCCAGAGAAAAAAAATTTGTTAGGCTGAGCACTGCTCAGCCATTTACAGGAAGCGTAATGTTCTGTGAATGAATACAACGTTTGCTCTGATTGGCTGAGATGGAGAGGTAGGCGGATGATATCACAAACTTCACCTCAACCAATCAGAGGAAGCTTTGTATTCATTTATAAAATACAAAGCTCCCTGTGAATAGCTGAGCAGTGCTCAGCCTTACTCTATTTTGTTCCCGGAGCATGACAGGAAGTTCCAGTCCAATGGCTGGAACACAATGCTGCATACTGTATGTAGCTGAGTCACCCAGAAAATACACCTGTTAGAGCAGGAAACAATTTAAAGGGACATTAAACATGGAGTTAGTCTTTAAGTGAATATTTTGCCTTGTCCTGCAGTGAAAAGTACAGTTTTACTTTCAGACCCCCTTTCACACTTGTGCGAGTTGTCCTGCAATTTGGGACTGCAAAGAAGCATGACAAGTCATTCCTCATTATTTCCAATGAGTACCATTCATATCTGTACGACTTTCAAGTCATGCCGACTTCAAAGTAGTCCCTGCATTACTTTGGTCCAACTTTGATGCAACTTGAGGTCCATAGACTTCAATGTTAAGCCCTCAAAGTCTTCTGCAAATCGCACCTGGATTATATAGATGTGATTTCTATACGACTTTGTAATATGTTTTCATTAAGCCAAAGTTGCAACAAAGTTAGACCAAATTCGTACTGATTCCAAATTGTGTCAAAATTGCGGTAAAATCGCAGCAAAAAATTGCGGTAAAATTGGGTCGCACCAGTGTGAAAGGGGCCTTACTGTAACTACCAAACACAAAGCTGCTCATGTGCTTATTAGGCTGTATAGGTTGTATAGGCCCTGAAATGTCAAGTTTCTGTTCCATAGAATCTGTGTTTCTATACATTTACTGCTGTGGTTGGGGAGCATTCAGAAGAACACTGGTATAAATTAAAGCTTATCTAAACCCCAAAACAAAAATGTATTATTGTATATTGTAGCTTATATGTCCTTAGAAATGGTGGCTACATTCATTTTTTTTTTTCAGGCTAGGTAGATTTATCTTAGAAATGCAGTTCCTTGTCACTTCCTTTGAGCTGAAAAGAAAGTGCAAATATCCCTATCTTTCTGTAAACTACTAAGGCCCACCATCAAAAAAGAAGCTGGAGTGTTTGGAGGAGGATGTGAATACATACCTGAATATATTGTTTTAAAAATTCTAATACAAAGTATCACTTTAACACCAAGAATTATGAGCATTACCAATATTTGAACACACTGAGGTGGGTTATGAAGTGTAAGTACCTCCAAGATGATGAAGGTTGCCACCTATTTAGTTTTAATGGCACAGTTAAATTGTATTGCTAAATTGTAGTAGCAGACCCTTGAGCCTCTTACTGCAGAATATAATGTGAGAATTTTGTCATAATAGCTCAGAACACTGAAATTGACAGATTTCCAAATTAATACATCAGAGCACTCTGAAATAATGGGTGGATATACTGAAAGAGTAAAATGTGAATGTTCACGGAACTTAGTAGAGTTATACCAGTATTCACTTTCATCATCCAATCATGTAAAAAATATATATAAAAAAACAATAAAAACAAGATCTTTTATTGGTTATGCAGAGCCTCAACTACAGGTCATGGGGTCCCTTAGCAAAATGTTGATGGGAATGATACTGTAATGCAAGCAGTTGTCTCTCTGCAGTTGTCCAACACACTCCTTTCTGAGTTAGAGCTAGGGCTTTCCAGTCAGCAGGATGCATAAACTTTAGTAGGGGGCATGTTGGACCTCTGTAGAAAGACCACTGCTTACACAAAGACAGCAATGGTCCTTCTCTGTAGCACACTGGCTGGGGATTGTTTTTTCTGCTCAGTGGATGATTTTATAGAAAATGAACTGTAATACTTTGCACATTTTTTTATGCCACTGGATGTATTTAGTTGATTTAAACTGAGAGTGTGTTTTGGCTTTTACACAATGCTTGTAACATGCATCATAACGTATATTAACGTGCCACACAGGTATCATCCCTGCCTCATTCCTCTGCTAACTACTCTGGCCTCTGTAGCTCACCATCCTTTTTATCACCTGGTTGTTTTGGAGTATAAGGTCTTAGGTCTTTGGTGTAATACAGTGGTGGCCTGTCCATCAGGGCGCATGGGTGCCGTCCCCTCTCTCCTGTCATCCCCTCTATGTCATAGATAGATTCATGCATAGCATGAATCTATCCATGGCCGCCCGTGACCATCCCCCCCCATTCATGTGGCCGGTCCCCTTGTTTAATCTCGGGTGCCGAGATTACTCTACGAAATACCTGTGGGGACGGCGTCATTAAGTACGCCGGCCGTGGTGTTCCCCTGGCCGGTGTACTTACCCCCCCCTACCAGTGCCCGCCGGTACCTATCTAAGTACGATACGTACTTAGATAGATACTGTATCTCCCCTACTGTCCT
>BLSH010331086.1:34443-47410 GCA_018402905.1 Glandirana rugosa | reverse complement strand
GAGGAAAGCAGAGGCCCTTGTGTCCCCTAAAATCCAACTGCAGAGGATGTGTGAGGAAAGCAGCGGCCCTTGTGTCCCCTAAAATCCAATTGCAGAGGATGTACGAGGAAAGCAGTGGCCCTTGTGTCCCCTAAAATCCGATTGCAGAGGATGTGCTTGAATTCACGGTCTGGGTGGTTCCGTTGGACAGTGACGGGGCCAATTGCACGCATATGTGAATTCTGTTTCTGGGGGCATTCCTTACACAGACAGCATATAGAACTTCCCTGAGGCTGCCAACGTCATAAGAAAAAATCATGGCAGTTCTAGACTTTATGAAAAGATAATTTTTTAAATAATTTTTTTATAACAGTTAATTACAAAATATCTGATTGGTTTTGCTTTAAAAACTCTTCTGAACTAAAAACGAATATTACACAAATAAGACACCATCCAATCAGGACATAGGAATACGTTAGAGAATAAAATGAAAGAAGCTGAAATATGTAACTGTCAGAATCAAATATTAAAAGGGGAGTTATATTGTTCAGCTATAGTTTATGTTATTTCAGTGTTTCTTATATTTTGTTTCTTTTTACAGTTCCTATGTAAAGACCAAGACAAGCGGATGAGGTTAATAAGTGGGATCAGAGAACTCCCATTCTTATGGATGGTGGACTGGAAGGAGACAGAGCTAGGGAAGTCACCGCCGCCATTTCCACCAGGACATGTAAGTATACGTCCCAGCACAATGGGGAGATTTGTAGGAATTTTTTGTGAAAGAATCAGAAACATTGACAAAACATTTTTCTCTTTGCAGATTTCTGAGGAAGATCTAAGTGATGGAATGCCAGTGGATGTATTCCTGCAAAATGAAGACAATGAGGTGCCGCTAGAGCCAGAGGAGCAAAAGATATTCCATGGCTTCACCTACATGAGTGAGCATCTGAAGCTGCAGTCAGTTGCCTCATCACCACCACCAGAGAACCAGGATCATCAATAGAGAGCCTCATCACCACCACCAGAGAACCAGGATCATCAACATAGAGCCTCATCACCAGCATTGGAGAGGCAGGGTTATCAATGTAGAGCCTCGGGTCATTAGACTCTGAAGGATCTACAACCATCTAAGGCAACATTTATTTTTCAGGGACCAGCTTTGAATTTTCAAGGTCCCAATAGTAGGAAGATGCATTTAATTTATCATCTACGGATGACAATACATAAAAAAATTGCGATGACACCCATTTAATTCCCTTTTACCCAGACTCCCATCCATATAAGGATTCCAGGTGGCTGTGTCATAGTTCAGAGCACCCATCAAATGTGCTCTGGCTGCTGCATGATAGCGGCGTATGAAGTCACACAATACATGGGCACGTGTACTGTGCAGTCGTAGAGCAGTCACAATCCTGAAGGCCATCCAGAGAGGAGCGTGATCTCAAGCTCCACCCCCAGGGAACAACCCGCCCAGACCACTCCCAATAAGTCACTGCCACGCATGCCATTGGCAGGACATGTGGAGGAGGAGCGGGCTATAGACGAGGAGTCTAACCAGCATATAATTGGGAAAAAAGCAGGAGTGTCCATCTTCCTAACCCACTAAGGGCTTCTTCACACCTGTAATAAGCCATTTTAACGTGCGGCAGTGACACATCGTCCATGGGTGCAAAGTGTGTGGTGCACATGGGCCCCAAGGGGGGTGTGGTCCACTGTGCTCTGACCCCCACTGCACCCATGGGACTGTGATGACTGAGGATAAGAGGGAGAATGTGAGACACCTTTGCCCTGGTTTCCCACTTACATGCCGGATAGAATCCTCCCGCATAGCCCACACGTCCTCCATATATCCTGCCAATGGCATGTGCAGCATTGACTCTCTGGGAGTGATCTGGGTAGGTCGCTCCTTGGGGTTGGAGGGGGGACTTGGGACTGGGCCTCTCTCTGGATTGGTGGTCTAGGTGGTCCGATCTGTGTTACAACCACCTGGAATGCTATCCTCTGTATACATATATAGTCATTAGGAGGTATATGGGGTTACATGGATGGAGGTCTTGGTAATTGGGAAGTCAATGGATGTTGTCACAATGTTTTTATGTCTTCTTATCTGTAAATGAGAAATAAAATGTATGTTCTTTTCTATACTACCTTGATGTGGGGGCATTAAAAAGTCCAACTTTGTCCCTGAATAATAAAAGTCAACTCAGATAACCCGAGGCTCTTTATTGATGAGAAATGCATGTTCTGATCTATATTGTTTTGAACAGTATAGAAAGTCAAGCATTTCACAGGGAGATGAGCTGGTCACCCTAGACTGATGATTCAGGGACTATCCGATCGCCTTAGGGGGTCAGGAAGGAATTTTTTCCCCTTTGGAGCTCATCTGACTGAAGGGGTTTTTCGCCTTCCTCTGAATCATCCTGAAGGTCTAGGAGTCTGAAAAAGCCCCGCCTCTGAGGAGTCAAAGGATAACAGTGATGGACCGCCAATGTTTTCCAAAGCCCTACAATAATTTCCTTGTAAAGAATTTGAAATTTCAATAAAATTGTCTGCACCTTAAATGTCTTTTGTATGTGAAGGTTTTCTTTCTATTTTCTATATTTTATTGTAAGGCCTCATACACACAGACGTTTCTTAAAAAATAAACAAAACGTCAGGCCCGACGTCAAGGAAAAAAAATCAGCGTTTTTCGGCGTTATGCATAGGCGTTAGTGAGCGTCGTCGTCAATAGGCGTTTTTTTAAAAAAATCAGCCCTCTGCTATTTTTCAACCTAAAATCGTCGGCGTCAAAAAACGCCGGTTAACGCCGATACAATATTAGTTGGCGTTTTGCGGTGTCGACGTCAAAAAATGCCAAAACGTTACAGCCTCAGAACGCGCTGGCCGTGGGTTCTAGTTTCAGCTCACTAACGCCGACGCCATCTACAGCTCAAAAACATCGGCGTTTTTATGGGGCCATTGACTAAGATGGAGAGCTGCAAAAACTGCCAGAAAACGCCGGCGTCAAAAAACGTCCGTGTGTATGAGGCCTAAAGATGAATGACAGCAGGGCGGGGAGTCTCTCCCCATATTTCTCCATGATATCACCCTTAGGCCATGAGATGGTGATAGGAAACACCATTAACACCAAGTCTTTCTAAATGAGTCATGTTATGGCAGCAGATATAATGTTTGCAGGTACAGGCAATGTGTAAGTAGGGGTTAGTACCAGTGGCAGCTGGTGGTTTTTTTAGGGGGTTGGCAAACTCCCCCCTCTCCCGCTTGCTCGCCGCTTCTAGGGGGCGGGCTGCTGGCAGCGGCTCCGGTGTCCTCTCCTCCAGCACGACAAACCCCATCTAGGTAGGGGGTGGCGGGCTGCGGGTCCGGTGTCCTCTCCTCCAGCATGCCAGACCCCATCTAGGTGGCGGGCTGCAGGCAGCAGCTCTGGTGTCCTCGTCTCCAGCTCGGAGCTAGGCGCCCAATAGGATCACGTGACATTTTGGCCAATCAGGAAACAGGTCTCAGGACCCACTTCCTGATTGGCAGGGAGATTTAGTGTGAAAATAACGAATATTCGTTATTTACCTACAACTCGGTGGACTTGGAGCGCAGTGCTCTGCTTGGTGAGAGCTGGCGACAACTTACACATGTACATAGGCATGGTGCACATTTTGGGGCCCTGTGCAATTGTCTGTTCTCGCCCTTTTCATATATGAACGATTGGTGGTCAGTGGAATGATGCCCCTTACATTGGTGGTCAGTGGAAGGATACCCCTTACATTGGTGGTCAGTGGGAAGAATGTCCCTTACATTGGTGGTCAGTAGAAGGATGCCCCTTACATTGGTGGTCAGTAGAAGGATGCCCCTTACATTGGTGGTCAGTAGAAGGATGCCCCTTACATTGGTGGTCATTGGAAAGAGTGACCACCTCACAGTGGTGAAATGACTGTTTTTTCTTCTGCTGGCTCTCCTCCCCCGCACACACAATGTGCTTTTTAGTAGCCCCATGTAGCATACACCAAGATTTCCCACACAGGGGTTTCCAACATTCCTTCAAAACTGAAAAACAAACCGCTATTGGTCCTCCTGACTTCTTCTTGCAGCATCACTGCTCTGGTGTCAGGCTTAGGGGCTGCAGGGGGTGCAGAGTGCAGGGAAATGAAGGATGTAGGGGTGCAGATTGTGCTGTAAGTGATAGGTGCGTTTTTGTAGTGGGTTTTTGTTACAAGAGGTAAAATTTAGTCAGGCCTGACAGTGAGTGCAGGCCTGATTGTTATTATCTGGGCTGGGGAGTGGCTCAGAGAGGGCTGGAGATTTCAGGAAGAAACACCCCTTGGATACTCCTCCCCTTTGGGGCCAGAAGGTTCTGGAAAAGGGGATGGATGAGGAGGTGTCACTTTCTGATGTATGTTAAGGAGCCTTGACCAATCCCCAATCTGGATTGGCAGCGGTCAGGCATTCTTAAATACAGTGATCTGCCCAACAGGGGGAGGAAAGGTCAAGTGGAAGAGTGTAGAATGTAGCAGAGGTGCTGTGGAGGCCTCATCCGGGAGGGAGACCCCAGTCTGGGATGGGACCTTGAGGCCTGGAGGTTTGGGTGCAGCCAGGAGAGGGGTCGTTGTCCTGGTGTTGCACAAGGGAGCAGGAGAGCAGCAGAGAGGCTACATTAAAGGTTCTTTAAAGGATCCACTGGTGTTGGTGAGTGGCAGCCCCCAGGAGTTGGATGAGAAAGCTGAGGCAGGCTGGGAGAAGACAGTGGACAGTCTGTAGAGGTTGGAGAAGCCAAGCAGGGGAAGGAGGGCCACTGGACCGTGAGGCAGGCCGGAGGGGCCTGGAATATGGATGGGCTAGGAGTTGTAGTTCATCCAGTGCCCAGCTAGCACCAACGTACTTAGCTACACAAATGAGGGTCCATGGCTTCACAACAGGGAGCTTGTGACCCTTGCCCACAACGGGTGGTTCGGAGGTCCTGCTAACAGTCAGAGCAGGCCTCACCATGTGCTAGCTGTGCTGGAAGAAGAAGTGTCATGGAGGTCTGATAAATTGCCTTTCAGGCCGGTAACAGCAAGTAGTGTGCAGGAGAGAGGAAGGAGAAGTGTAATGGTCAGCAAGTGTATATGCTGGAGGAAGAAGGAGTGTATATATACGGCGGAAGGTCCAGTGATTGATCTTTGGGCATCCCACAGTCATCCCCATCCAAGTTTAACCCCTAAATAAAACATCAAAAACAAAGTACCGGCCTGTTCAGTGACTCTGGGTGTGAGGAAATCGTGTGATTGAGGGCAGCGGGCAGGTGGACCATAACTACCAGCCACCCTCAAGGGGGCACATGGTTACACATATATCAGGGCCCTCACAGTCCTGTCCCCCCTTATATCAGGGTCCCCACAGTCCTGTCCCCCCTTATATCAGGGTCCCCACAGTCTCATTCCCCCTATATCAGGGTCCCTACAGTCCCCCTCCCCTTATAACAGGGTCCCCAAAGCCCACCTTATAATAAGATCCCCACACCCCTCACGTATATGAGGGTCCCCACAACCCCCCCTTATATTTTAGGGTCCCCCACAGACCCCCCTCATATCAAGATCCCCACAGCCCTTGCTTATATGAGGGTCCCCACAGCCCCCCCTTATATCAGGGTTCCCCCGGCCCCCCTTATATCAAGATCCCCACAGCCCTCGCGTATATCAGGGTCCCCACAGTCCCCCCTTATATCAAGATCCCCACAGCCCTTACTTATATCATGGGCCGAGTCCTACCCCCCTTTATATCAGGGTTCCCACTGCCCCCCCCTTTATATCAGGGTCCCCACAGCCCCCCCTTTATATCAAGGTCCCCACAGACCCCCCTTTATATCAGGTTCCCCAAACCCCTCCCCCTTATATCAGGGTCCCCACAGCCCCCCTTTATATCAGGGATCCCCCCACTTACACCAGGGTCTGGGAATATGCCGCAGTCTTAGCAACCCCCCATTGACAATGACAGTACCGGTGGGTGTAGCCTGTTGTTGCAGAGTTTACACCCCGGACATCCCACATCCAACCCTCTAGGAGAAATCCGGGTTTTCTTTACAAAGTGTCTGGAATCAGTATGGTGTGCATAGTAATTGTAGAGGAATAGGGAACACATAATAATTACACAGATTCTGTGGCTGATTAACCATTTGCTGACCGCCTGCCGCAGCGTGATGGCGACAAAGTCGCTCGTTATCGCAAACTGCCGTCACCTGACGGGTCCGGGTATGTAAACACGGATCTCCATTCTGACAGAGGGGGAAGGGCTGTGATCACAGGCTTCCTGTATATGGAAGCCGTGATCACTCCCCTCCCCCTGCCAGCCCAGCGCCCATACAGTTAGAACACACTGAGGGAACACAGTTAACCCTTAGAGCGCCCCCTCCAAGTTAACCCCTTCACTGCCAATGGCATTTACACAGTAATCAGTGCATTTTCATAGCACTGATCGCTGTATAAATGCCAATGGTGCCAAAAAAGTGTCAAAATGGTCCGACATGTCCTCCCCAATATCGCAGTAACGCTAAAAATCGCAGATCGCCGCCATTACTAGTAAAATATTTTTTAAATAATTAAAACCCTAGAAATGAATTCTGATCATTCGTAAACACGGCAACTTTTGCGCAAACCAATTAATAAACGTCGAATGCAATATTTTTACCAAAAATATGAGGGAGAATATAAATCGACCAAAACCGATGAAAGAAAATGTTTTTTTATATTTTTTTCGGATTTGTATTTTAGCAAAAAGTAAGAAATATTGTTTTTTTTTGCAAAATTGTCCCTCTTTTTTTGTTAATAGCCAGGCCCGGACTGGGACAAAAATAGGCCCGGGCATTTTAGACTGACCAGCCCATTTTATTTTTTCACGTTATAATTTTTTTATTTCATTTTTTTTTTCAATGCTGCACCTTTCTAGCTTTCTTTTTTGATCAACTTTATTGCTATTACAAGGCATGAACAATGTGCCTTGTAATAGCATGGACCGTGACAGGTCCTCTTTATGGAGAGATCTGAGGTCTATTAGGAAGCAAATCTCTCCTCTAGCCTCCAATGCAGCCAATCAGTCTGATCGGTAACGGCCAGGTAACCAAAGAGCCGAAACAGTCGGTGACTAAATCCTTGCTTCTGGTTTCTGACGTCACACAGTGGGAGGAACAACATCCAGTTGCATCCTTACTAAGTTCTCCAATCACACAAGAGAGCCTGGTAAAGGCGGCGGTGGGACCCCCTTCTGCTGCCTGTAAAAGTAATCCAACAGCTTGTTAGCCACCCAGATTCCTTTTATCTTGTGCAGAATTACTGAGGCTAAAGAATGCTATGTCCATCATTGCTGCATTGCTCCCCCTTCCGTCTGAGGACGTTTATAAATGTACAGTGGAGGGGAAGTGGCTCTAAAGCCCCAAGGTTTATTACCTTATGCATTGTGCATTAACCGCTTCCACACCGCACGCAGTATATTTACTGCGGCAGTGTGGAGGCGTCCCGCGAATCACCGTAAATAAATGGCGAATTGCGAAGTGGCTGCTGGGGGTGAGTGCGTGTCGCCTCCTGTGCGCACACGCGCCCGCCGTACTCCCGAGGAGTGTGCCCACGGCTTGGGCGTTCCCGATGTCCGCCGGCGAGCCGCGATGAGCGCCCACAGCAGAAAGAGTGGGGAACCGCCAATGTAAACAAGGCGGTTCCCCGCTCTGTCAGTCGGGCATAGGAAATCTACTGATCCCTGTCACTGGGATCAGTTAGATCTCTGGTGGATCCCCTGGCAGCCCAGCCCCTCACAGTTAGAACACCGCCTAGGGAACACAGATAACCCCTAGATCTCCCCCTGCAGGTTAACCCCCTCACTGCCAATGACATTTATACAGTAATCAGTGGATATTTACATTTCTGATCGCTGTATAAATGTCATTGGTCCCAAAAAAGTGTCAAAAATATCCGACACACTGCAATATCGCAGTACCGCTAAAAATCGCAGATCGCCGCCATTACCGGTAAAATAAATAAATAAAAACCCCAGAAATGAATTCTCATCATCCGTAAACGCGGCCACTTTTGCGCAAACCAATCCATAAACGCAGATTGTGATTTTTTTTACCAGAAATATGAGGAAGAATATAAATCGGCCAAAACCGATGGAAAAAAATGTTTTTTTATTTTATTTTTGGATTTGAATTTTAGCAAAAAGTAAGAAAAACATTTTTTTTTTGTTTGCAAAATTGTCCCTATTCTTTTGTTTATAGCGGTGATCAGAAATGACGCAGAGGCGATCAAATACCACCAAAAGAAAGCTCTGTTTGTGGGAAAAAAAGGACCCAAATTTCGTTTGGGCTCAACGTCGCAGGACCGCGCATTTGTCAGTTAAAGCGACGTAGTACCTGGGAAATCCTTCCGGGGCTGAAGTGGTTAAGGTAAAACACCTTTTGTGTCAGATGCGGGTGTGTGGGGATGTGTGGGGTGCCAGTGTGGTTCTTGTCGTGTGGACAGCTCGCCACAGTCCCCGGGATGGCGTTATCATGGGGGGGGGGTTCCCCCTCTTGTTCTGGAGATGTGCCATCATCTTGCAGTCTCACTTGTAAGTACAGATGGAAGTTAAAACGACCTCCTTCCCCTATATATCTTTATACGATTGACCACTAAGACATATATTATTTTATTGCAGTTTTTTATCACGTGCCTGCCCCTGAAGAGCGGCCTGAGCCGCGAAACGCGTCGGACTTATATTAGCCGTGGTTTACATCTCCAAATTAATTTCTACACGCAACCATTTTTTCATCTTTTATATGTTTACCATTGTGATTTAGTACCAATTTATATAATTAGGACTACTCTCCATTTACACAGGGACCATCATTTTTTGGCCCCAATATCGTGACTTCTACTCATGCATGTATATATGATGAATTTTAATATTATGTACAAATATGAATTTTTAAGGGTTTATATTCTATGTACGCCATGTTTATGCATTGAGATATTTGATATAATCACATGCCTGAAGAATAAAATCATATTTTTTATTCTACACACTTTGCAAGCGCGCACTTCATTTAAAGTCCCACCCTCGCCTCAGTTCATATTGATAGGGATGGAGGTGGTGACCCCCTTTGGGCACTACTTCATTTAAAGTCTCCTTTTTTTTTGCTTCACCTTTTGAGTCAAAGACTCACCCCCTGAACCACATTGTGATCTAGCGATGTGCATGAGAGCTCTCCTGACTTTGTACCTCCTCCCTAGGCAGATAGATAGCAGTGGGAGCCATAGGCGTGCACACAGGGTGTGCCAAGTGTTCCTGGGCACACCCTAATAACCCTGTGCTGCGCAGATTCCTCCTGCTGCTTGGCTGCAGAGGAAGGGACTGGGTAATCTGTCCTCAGTCCCTTTCTCTGTCTCAACAGTGAGACATCAGGGGTTTGTTTAGACCCCTGATCTCTCACCAAACCCCCCAATGGGGCTCCTAAAAAAAAAAAAAATTTTTTAAATATTGTAAAAAATAAAATAAAAATAGAATGGTAGGTAATAATAATAATAAAAAAAATAACTACTGACACCAATCTCTGCCCTACTGACATCGTGCACTGCCCTAGTGGCATTGTTCATTGCCCTACTGATTTTATATATATATATTTTTACACACATACAGCTTTGGGGTGCGCACACCTATGGTGGGAGCGATTGGCTCCCATTCCTGTAAATCAAATCCAGTGAAGCGGGAGCAGGGGATTGGGCCGAGACCTACTGTCTGTGTCAGGGGACACAGCAGCGGGGCTCGGGAATGAGCCCCCATGAGTGCCCCCATAGGAATCAGTTTCCTATTGGAGGCACCAGCAACCCCCCCCCCCCCGTACCCCCTGTTGTCACAGTGCACTGCCAATCGTAAGCAGCGGAGACGTTTCATGGTCTGCAGCTATACATCTACAAGAGGAGTGTATATGTGCGGCTGTGCGGCTGTGCGGCTGTGCGGCTATCCTGGCTGGAAAGCCCAGGATTGTTCAGACTTGGATCTAAACACACCTGAGCTCACCCCTGTCAATGGGAATGCTGCAGCTGGCTCCTCAGCCCAGGTTCACAACACTGCGGTGCGAGACACCGCATGTAATTCACACAGGAATCGCAGCATATGTGGTGTCTCTGGGGTGTGATTTGAGACATGGATTTGTATGGCTCAAATCGCACTGCATTCACACCAAACTGGTGCAGGATCCTTTTTTGTCTGCACCAGAATCAGATTGCATGGGGGGGGTTCACACCCCATGCAATCCAAATCTGCAAACTGCGCTGCGTTTTTCAAACTGATTGCGGGGTGTCGTTAACTTAACATCCTCTCTGCAATTGGTTCACATGGGCGCGTTGC
The DNA here is from genome assembly GCA_018402905.1 of Glandirana rugosa. Lineage (NCBI taxonomy): Eukaryota > Metazoa > Chordata > Amphibia > Anura > Ranidae > Glandirana > Glandirana rugosa. The sequence goes on along the minus strand of BLSH010331086.1, from coordinate 37,087 downwards.
GATTTAGATGCAGTGCTGAAACCACAGCAAATTTGCTGTGAATTCGCACCACATCTAGCGTGAGCCCAGACTAAGAGATTCATTTTAGGGCACATTAAAAATATATTTCCCAAAATTATATATAAAATAATCCAAAAGGTGTCCTGCATTTATAGTGTATATATGATTTTTTTTAACACTGCACTGCACTTACCCAGCCGGTACAAAATAAACCACAATTACAAGAAAAAAAATAAAAATCATATATACACTTTAGACCCCTTTCACATTGGGGTGTTTTTCAGGCGCTTTAGTGCTAGAAATAGCGTCAGTAAAGCGCCTGAAAATCGCCCCCCAATCCACCCCCGTCTGAAAGCCCTGAGTGCTTTCACATTGGGGCGGTGCACTTGCAGAACAAGAAAAAAAGTCCTGCAAGCAGCATCTTTGGGGCGGTGCGGGGGCGCTGTATACACTGCTACTCCACCACCCCGCCATTGGAATGAATGGCCAGCGCTTCTGAAGCGGCTGAACACCGATTCGAAAGGCACTTTTAACCCCTTTCTGACCCCTTCATGGGGTTTAAAAGCGCCTTGCTGCCGCCCAAAGCGCCACTATAACATAGGTAAAGCACCGATAAAACTAGCGCCGATTTACCGCTACCGCCCCCACGGCCCAATGGGAAAAGTACCCTTCAAGGCAGCACACCTTTTGGGCCCAAGAACTGTCCGTCTCTCAGACAATGTCTGATTGATGCCATCACTTTGCCATCCTTCTACCTTTGTTCAGCATCTCATAGAGACTGTGGCCATTGACCAGACCAAGCTTTGTGTAAATGCAGGTGGAAAACATGATTTTGGGCAAACAGGCAGGCTGGCATCACTTACGTTTTTTCTGTCCAGACCCTGATGTCTGCGGCTGCAGAGACACTTTTCCGACATCAGGCAGAAGGGGACTCCTCCCCCTTCATGGTCAATTGACCCCTTCATTTCCACAGCGCTCCCCTGAGCTGAGTAGTCGGCCGGGTGGCCGCGGAGCTGGCTGCAGTGAGGCCGCGTGAGTGGCGCCGGCCCACGGAGTAGCCCAGCTGCCTTGGGAGTAGGCGGTGGGGAGTCCGGGACCCATCCAGAAAGACATGGATGCGGCCCTCTCCGCGGAGAAGCCGGCGGCAGGATAGCAGGGCGGTCTAAGCAGCTGCTATGGAAGTCAGTCAGGCCCCAAAATGAAATGCGGCCCCGGCCCACCGGGCATATGCCCGTGTGCCCTATGGCCAGTCCTGGCCTGTTTATAGCGGTGATCAGAAATGATGCAGAGGGGATCAAATACCACCAAAAGAAAGCTCTATTTGTGGGAAAAAAAGGACGCAACTTTCGTTTGGGTACAACGTCGCACGACCGCGCAATTTTCAGTTAAAGCCACGCAGTGCCGAATCGCAAAAAAGTGCTCTGGTCAGGAAGGGGGAAATCCTTCCGGGGGGGAAGTGGTTAAAGTGGTAAATAAACTCACTTGGTCAGCTTTAAATCAGCCCCAGAACCTGAATAATCCATATGTGTTTGGGTTTAAAGGGATGAGGCGGCAACCCTATAGAGGAATTGGCAGCCCGACCTGCAGGAAGTACACAGCTCTCCTTCCAGGAGTAAACACATCCCCATGTTACCATAGTAACAGCAATCAGCAGCGGCCATTTTCTTGTAGCCATATGTGCTTATATTGAGGCTGCCATTTTTCTGAAGCCGTAAGTGTTTATAACCACCAATGTTCATTTTGGCAGCAAATTTCGATTTAGTTTTAGTCTTAGTCTTAGGACCAGGGTTGCCACATCATCCCTTTAATCCAGGACACATATGAATTACACAGGTCCTGTGGCTGATTAAGGTGGTAATTAAACTCACTTGGTGCCTCATCTGCATTAAATTATCCTCAGAACAACAACCTGTGTAATTCATAGGTGTCCTGGATTAAAGGGATGATGTGGCAACCCTACTTAGGACTAAAATGGCTTTTTAGTTTTAAGCCCATTTTAGTCTTCTGCAATTGTTTTAGTTTTAGTCTTATTTAGTCGACTAAAACTCCAGGACATTTTAGTCGACTAAAATAATTTTAGTCGACTAAAACTCATTTTAGTCATCTAAAAAATGTTAAATTGCAATGCATTATTTAAGCATTTCTCTACAATTTCCAAACTCATTATATACTCCTGGGGTGAAAAATGTAAGATGTTATTATTTATCGTATGGAGGTATGAACATGCGCTACAGACACAGTGTTCATTTTGAAGTCAAATTTCAATTAAGTTTTAGTCTTTTGACTAAAATGCCATTTTACTTTAAGTCATATTTTAGTCATCTCAATTGTTATAGGTTTAGTCATATTTTAGTCGACTAAAATGGTATTAAGTTAGTCGACTAAAATGTTTTAGTCAGTTTTAGTCGACGAAATAAGCACTGATAACCACTTAACGCGAATCGCTGTATATAAACGGCGGTCGGGAGAAGTGGAATATCGGGGCATAGCCTGCAGCTATGGGCTATACCCGGTACCTTTTTTTAGAGCAGGCAATCGGCTAACTGAATTTCATTTTACCGTAAAATCAGTTTTCTGATTTTGAATTAACTTTAAACTGAAGTTTTACTTGTGACACAGACATCGCGTACAAGTATGGAGGTAT
>BLSH010331044.1:41986-59631 GCA_018402905.1 Glandirana rugosa | reverse complement strand
TTGTTCTCCACCGACGTATACGACGTAGTTCCTCCCCGCTGTAGGTGGCAATCAGAACCCAAAGTAGGGTAAAGAGGGTGAAAAATAGTTTTTACACGTTACATTGTAAATTTCATACCATATAAAAAAGACACTCAAAATATCTCCAGTAAGACAAATCGCCACATTCTGTAAATTTTGTGAATCAAATGGATCTTTGTTACTACTTTGATACCTTGTCATGCTTACAAAAGACCAATAAAGTTTCCCTAAAAAAAAAAAAAAAAAAAAACAACATGGTTAAAAGCCCAAGGTATTATTGACAAACTTGCTGGTAAAGCCATTGAGCTCACTCCACACAGGTGCCTTCTCTTTTCAAACATAACAGATCTACCTACCCCGAAGATTAGACTAGCCCATACATTATTTCTTACAATACAATAGATGATAGCTTATAATTGGAGTTCTCCCTCTCTCCCATGGCAACAAGTTCTAAACAGAATGACCTCTATAAAACTCACAGAAAAAATATACCATACTTTAAATGTTACATTGCACATTTTTGATAAAAAGTGGGAGAAATGGGATGAAACCCAAGACTAACGGTGGATGTCGCCCCTCCTTGATGCAGCATATGCAGCCACCTCTTGTTGCTCCCAGAGTACTATGGTGATACTTAGTTGTGATGTCGACCCTACTCATGTGGCTTTGGTGTTTTAGTTGTTAGAATGCTTTTATCTCTATCATTGTGCATGCCCTTTCATCCCATGTAATACTACCTCTGTACTCTCTATAATCCTTCTGGTACCATAAAGAATGTATATCTGATTTTTATATGCATGTATATTTGTATACAACCTTCCAATAAAATCTTTTGTAAACAAAAAAAAAAAAAAAAGCTTTTGATATACTGTATATGAGATTTCCTGCTGATACTGATACATATGCCTGTGTTAACAAGGTTGTAGTGAAAATCATACAGCTAATTAGAAAACATATTAAGTGCAGTGTAATGATTCATGCTTGAATGTGCAACTGTCTTTTCAGGAATTTGAAATTAAATTTGACAACAATGATTTTCCTTATATAACCTATGATGAGGAAGCCATGGCTAAAGGTACACTGGCTAATAATTTTTAAGTAATTTTTGTAATGCCAATTAGTATATAAGTATATAAGTTCTGTATTAAACTGAAAAATTCTGAAAAATATGTTACAAAAACCAAATGCCTTCATCTTTGGGTTTCATGCAGCTAATAAATGACTTTGAAACGCTGGCCAAAAAATGCAAACGTTTTAGTGTTCTTTGCCTGCATTTAGCAGTGTTTAGCCTAGTGTGTAAGCTACATTTAGTAGCTTCAGCGTTAAGGAGCGGGGCCGCCGGCATCCTTAACAACAAGTGAATAGCTGGTTATTAAAGAGTGGGCCAGGAAGCCTGTTGTCGCATCCTTAACAACGAATAAGGCCTCATACACACGGGCGTATAAAAAGAATGGGTTGTAAAGCTAGTACCAACGACAGGAAAAAAGCTGCATTAAAAACACAATTTAAATCAGCGTTTTGCATTGTTGTCAATGCGCATTTATCCATGCTAGCTTTTAGCCGCATTTCTCTGCCTCTATTCAAAATCAATGGTTTCCTATGGGAGCCCATTGATTTGGATAGAAGTTGCACCAGAAGTCGGATCATGATGGCGTGGGGTCCCACCCAAAATCCAAACCAGACCCTTAACCAAGCACACAGCCCAGCAGGTCAGGAAAGGGGCAACAAGCGAGCACCCCCATCTCCTGGACCATGATCAATAATCAAAGTGTAGATCCATTGTCAATCACGACCCAAAAAAAGAAAAACCTCTGGTCCTGACGAAGGCTCCCGCCATCTGGCACTGCCCCCTTGTGACATCATTGACCCAGCATTTCCTCGGCCTATTTAATTTTTACACTTTTTTGGTGAATGAGTAAGGGTATTATGTACACTGGGAGCCCCCCCATTCACTTTGGGGCTGCAGAGCTCCTCATGCCCCAAAGCACCTCCAATGTTGAGGGCATGTGGCCTTGCTGGTCTGTACTCAAATGGGGTGGTCTCCTGGAGGAATGGTATGTCCGGATTCTTTCGCTACTTGTCAGGAACCTCTACCTGCCCTTGCCAGATGGGTGACCTGTCTCTACACTACCCACACGTGAAAATTCGCACCAAGCCTGCTAGTCAGGACCTTAAATAGGCTCTGCCTGACTCAAAATGGCTGCCAGAGTCACACAGGGCACCAGCATCCAATTGGATTGCTTGCCCAGTGACTCAAGAAACTATAGAGGAACCATATTCCTCTTGATGTCCACTCCAACTGCAATGCCACTGCGGTCAAGCACCACCTACAGTGAAGAAAATAGACCACACCTGCCTACAGGCACAGGTGAATAGCTGTAGACCATCCAGCAACACCCAGTCTAAGAGCTGATCCCCAAATAAGCCCTCTAGCACCAAGGAACACGTTTATACTGATATGAGTGCATTTATGAATGCAGATACGCACTCAGGTATGACTTATATATGGTCACGAGGTCTTCCTAACTCCTGCACAAAGCATGCCCTCACTCATCTGAAAGGAGGTGAGAATTGCAGCCAGAACTTTTTTTTTGTTTTCAGTTAAGCACCATTAAAAAGCTTTTGATATACTGTATATGAGAGTTCCCGCTGATACTGATATGTATGCCTGTGTTAACAAGGTTGTAGTGAAAATCATACAGTTAATTAGAAAACATATTAAATGCAGTGTAATGATTCATGCTTGAATGTGCAACTGTGATGATAATGATGATCCGACTTGCGGTGCGACTTGTGTGCTGAGGATCTTGAAGGGGTACACCCGCAAAAAAGAAAAATGACGTGGGGTCCCCCCAAAATCCTGAGCAGATCAGGAAAAGGGGGGAAGAGCGAGTGCCCCATCTCCTGGACCATACCAGGCCGCATGCCCTCAACATGGGGGGGTGAGTGCTTTGGGGCAGGAGGGCCTGCACCCCCCACCCCAAAGCACCTTGTCCCCATGTTGATGAGAACAAGGGCCTCTTCCCGACAACCCTGGCCGGTGGTTGTCGGGGTCTGTACATTGTACCCCTACCCTTTCACCTAAAGTAAGTGTCAAAAATAAACACACTACACAGGTTTTTAAAGTATTTTATTAAATCAGCTCCGGCATCTTCTCCCTCTTCCAGCGATGTCTTCTCCCTCTCCGGTTCTTCTTATCTTCTCTTCTCCCTCTTCTGCCAGGCCTACGTGACTTCTCGCTCTTTTGCCGGGTCTTCTCTGCTGTCTTCTCCCTCTGCTCTTCTTCCAATGTTGACTCAATGCTCAAAAAAGCTCAAAAACTTAGCTGTAAAAACGCCCGTATGTATGAGGCCAAGTCAACAGCTGAATGTAAAAAAAACAATGCCGAAAATAAAAAAAAGTGAAAAAGAAAATGGCATGGGGGTCCCCCCAAAAATGGGTGGGTGGTGGGGCTTATCCGTATCTGGAAGCCCCCAGATCCCGCCCCCAAAAAATGTGTACAAAGTAAATAAAAATACAAATTTTTGACAAGTCCTTTATTAAAACATCAAAAATAAAAAAAGTCCACCAGTGTAGATCTATTGGCAATCACGACCCGAAAAAGAAAAACCTCTTGTCCTGATGAAGGCTCCCACCATCTGGCACCGCCCCCTTGTGACATCACTGACCCAGCATTCCCTCGGCCTATTTACTTTTTACACTTTTTGGTGAATGAATAAGGGTATTATGTACGCTGGGAGCCCCCATTCACTTTGGGGCTGCAGAGTCCCCCATGCCCCAAAGCACCTCCCATGTTGAGGGCATGTGACCTGGTATGGATGCTAGGATAAGGGTCTGGTATGGATTTTGATGGCCCACCTCGTTTTCTTCAATTTTTTTTTTTATTGCCAACAGTGTTTTTTTTACATTCAGCTGCCATCTGATGACTCATCTGTTGTTAAGGGCGAAGAGGCTGACTTCCCGGCCTGCTCCTTAACAACCAGCTATTCATTGGTTGTTAAGGACACCAGCGGCCTCCGCTTAAAATTAATAAAAAAACATTTACGAGCTGTCAGCATTTTTTCCTTGCTGAGCGCTGCTGCTCCATAACATGCTGGCAGAGGGTTTTTTTCTGCCACTAGACTCTACTGCCAAAAAACGCTGCTAAAAGCCTATGTGTGCATGAACAGTGGAGTTTAGAGGCAGTTAAAAATGTCTGATGCCCAAAACAGCAGCTCTAAAAATGCCCAGTGTGCATGAGACCTTATGGTGTACATTTATTAAACTGATATAAGCCACAATGGTGCTTATCACAGTTTATCTCCACTGTACAGCAGTTTAATAAACTGCAATGAAGAGTTGGGATTCTGTTCTCCACTTCCCATTACTGTACAATAAGAAGCTGCCAGTGACAGCAATACTAAAGGCCAGTTTAATAAGGTGTGATAAGAGCACCTGACTGTTCATTTATATAAATTATCCCTCTCCCTTCTTCTCCACCTCAGAGATGGCAATAGTAGGGAGAGAAGAGGTAAATGGCCAGGATGTGAGGAGAAATTGTTATGCTTAGCAGTCCATGTAAAAATTTGAGCGAGTTAAACTAGAACTAAGGTCAAAATGAAAAAATCACTATGCTAATATGCTATGTCTGTTAAACATCTCACTGGTTTTGCAAAAAGCAGTAAGGATTTTGAGATATCTACCTTGTCCTCTACTCTCATGTTCACTCCATTTAATGAGTAGACAACGTTACCTGTTTCTCTAATTGCCTGTTGCCTCCTTTTGTGTGCTGTCTCTCTGAAGAGCCGTCCTGATATCACTGGGGGAGGTGCTCTTATAGTCCATGGAAAGTTCAAGCATTTCATTCTACACAGAAGTCCAGATGAGGCTCCGCCTGCTCCTAGCTTGTCTTTTCTTCTGTCAGGTTACCAATTAGAGAACAGACAGGGAGAAGCACATAGATTAATAGAAAAATTTGTGTGAAAAGTAACCTGTACTGACTTGTACTGTTTTACATGCAGCACACACTCAGCTATTGATCGGCAGATGGGTGTGTGTTATGTAGAATAGACTGAGCATGATAGAAGACAGGAGGACTCTTGAAAATGTTGTTTCTTATGGGAGATACAGAAGCAAGTTCACTGAAAGGAAATGAAATACCAACTCTGCAGAACTCCTCCCATCATCACTAGTAGTTTACAACAAAGAAGGAATGAATAGGGGATTAGAGACCACAATTGCAGCTATATGGTGGGAAAATAATCATTTACGTTATTATGTTTATTACCATGTGTAAGTTTCAGGTATTTACATGAGGATTTACTAACATGTGTATGTTGCCTTTAGTTGTACTTTAAGTATATTTAGATGTGTGTGTGTGACTGTGTATATATATATATATATATATATATATATATATATATATATATATATACATATAGTATCTCACAAAAGTGAGTACACCCCCCACATTTTTGTAAATATATTAAACTTTTCTACAATGTAAAGTAGTGAGTATACAGCTTGTATAACAGTGTAAATTTGCTGTCCCCTCAATCAACACACAGCCATTAACGTCTAAACCACTGGCAACAAAAGTGAGTACACCCCTAAGGCTGGATTCACACCATTGCGGTGCGAATTCCAGCCTCTCTGCTGCCGGGAAGGGGCGGAGCCGCCGTTCGGCGGCTCCTGTCCGTTCCCACAGCGCAGCAGCTGCGGGGGGAGAGATGGGGGAGGAGCCACGAGCAGGGGAAATATCCCCGTTCAGTGCGGAGTGCATCTCCGTGTTAGATGCGCTCCCACTGGACTCAACGGGCTGGGAATTCGCACCGCATTGCACAAAAAATGTGTGCGGTTTTTGTGCAATGCGGAGTGCGAATGCACCGCACATATGTGAACTGGACACATTGAAAACAATGTGTTTTCAAGTGTCCTGCGAATTAGATGCGGTTTAAGCCGCATCCAATTCGCATAGGTGTGAACCCAGCCTAAGTGAAAATATACAAATTGGGCCCAATTAGCCTCCCCAGCGTCACATGACTAGTTAGTGTTATGAGCACTCAGGTGTGAATGGGGAGCAGATGTGTTAAATTTGGTGTTATCACTCTCACTCACTCATACTGGTCACTGGAAGTACAACATGGCACCTCATAGCAAAGAACTCTCTGAGGATCTGAAAAAAAGAATTGTTGCTCTACATAAAGATGGATTAGACTATAAGAAGACTTCCAAGATCTTGAAACTGAGCTGCAGCACGGTGGTCAAGACCATACAGTGGTTTAACAGGACAGGTTCCACTCAGAACAGGCCTCACCATGGTCGACCAAAGAAGTTGAGTGCACATGCTCAGCGTCATAATTAGAGGTTGTCTTTGGGAAATAGATGTATAAGTGCTGCCAGCATTGCTCCAGAGGTTGAAAGGGTGGGGGGTCAGCCTGTCAGTGCTCAGACCAAAGGCCACATACTGTATCAAATTGGTCTGCATGGCTGTGATCCCAGAAGGAAGCCTCTTCTAAAGATGCACAAGAAAGCCGGCAAACAGTTTGCTGAAGTCAAGCAGACTAAGGACATGGATTACTGGAACCATGTCCTGTGGTCTGATGAGACCAAGATAAACTTGTTTGGTTCAGATAATTTCAAGCGTGTGTGGCGGCAACCAGTTGAGGAGTACAAAAACAAGTGTGTCTTGCCTACAGTCAAGCATGGTGGTGGGAGTGTCATGGTCTGGGGCTGCATGGGTGCTGACGGCACTATGGAGCTACAGTTCATTGAAGGAACCATGAATGCCAACATGTACTGTGACATACTGAAGCAGAGCATGACCCCCCCCCCCCTTGGAGACTGGGCCACAGGGCAGTATTCCAACATGATAACGACCCCAAACACACCTCCAAGGCAACCAATGCCTTGCTAAAGAAGCTGAGGGTAAAGGTGATGGACTGACCAAGCATGTCTTCAGACCTAAGCCCTATTGAGCATCTGTGGGGCATCATCAAATGGATGAGAACGAAGAGGACTCCAGTGGCAACCTGTGAAGCTCTGGTGAACTCCATGCCCAAGAGGGTTAAGGCAATGCTGGAAAATAATGGTGACCACACAAAATATTGATACTTTTGGCCCAATTTGGACATTTTCGCTTAGGGGTGTATTCATTTTTGTTGCCAAAGTGTCATTTCATCAGTGTTGTCACATGAAAATATATAATAAAATATTTACAAAAATGTGAGGAGTGTATTTACATTTGTGAGATACTGTGCATGTGTGTATATATATATATATATATATATATATATACATATATATATATAATTGAGAATTGTGTGAAATGGAACAATGGACTTTATCGGCACATACACAGGTATTTAGTAAAAGCAAAAAGATTTATTGAATCAGCTGAAAATCCGAGCCCACATACAATATATGGTGCTCACCAAAAAACATAACACATAAAATTACCCTTAATTGACACCAAGCAATACAAGGATCTTTGTGGGACGTTAGTTAATACATACAACAGTACACACAGTGCATCACTATTCCAACCACTAATTGCCCACAAGGAAAGTTCCACTTGATTGTCTTTGGTGCGGGTTGAATGTTCAATGGCTCAACATGTTTCGCGACTCAAGGTCGCTTCCTGAGGAGCTTAAATTTCTATTTTAGAAATATAGACATATGTTAGTACATATTGCTTGAAACAACAAATCTTTAAACAGGATTAACGTGCACTCGCTCACCTCTGCCAACAGGATACATGTCTCCTACCCGTGTGAGCCACAAAGCAGGGGGAGCGCCACGGAGCAAGCACCTGCCTCGCCCTGGGAGCAAGCACGTTCGGGTACCGAAGGAATCCCCCCCATTAACCACTAAGGTAGGCTACAATCACTAGTATATTGAACAGATGGTGCCACCGCAATACACTGTAAAAGTGTCACTGAACCATATCTGTATTGATTCAGGGCGCTCCCGGACAAACGGACAGTGACCAACTGAGCGTTTGAGGGACGGATAGGAAAATCTCTCCTGCCCTAAAGTGTACTATCAGGTAAAACTATCTAATTGAAATGTATGGGGGTATACATCCCCCACTAGTGATTACTAGTAAGGGATGGCACTGATTTACATACACCATTCTGTATTATCCTTAGGCAACTGAATTGAGGGTATAACGTAATTACATGCACCCCCAGGGGGACCGGGTGCAGGTACCTGTCGTTGCCTCCATTTACATATGAACCAGGATTGATGATACCATATGAACAAGTCACATGTAAGCGCAACCCTGCAGCTGTATGTGTATTTATGCATGTTCATTCATTTATACAACCAACATAGTTAATACCATATTACCAATGCTTACACGTATATTTTTGTCATGTCTAGTTTTATGTATGTGTCCCCATACCCAACAAATACGGCTAAGGTGTGGACAGAGGGCTCCCCCTACTTTATGGCTCACACGGGTAGGAGACATGTATCCTGTTGGCACAGGTGAGCGAGCGCACGTTAATCCTGTTTAAAGATTTGTTGTTTCAAGCAATATGTACTAACATATGTCTATATTTCTAAAATAGAAATTTAAGCTCCTGAGGAAGCGACCTTGAGTCGCGAAACATGTTGAGCCATTGAACATTCAACCCGCACCAAAGACAATCAAGTGGAACTTTCCTTGTGGGCAATTAGTGGTTGGAATAGTGATGCACTGCGTGTACTGTTGTATGTATTAACTAACGTCCCACAAAGATCCTTGTATTGCTTGGTGTCAATTAACCACTTGCCGACCGCCGATCGGCAATTGACGGCGGCAAAGTGGCTCGTTCCCGCAAATCGCCGTCATACGACGGCGGCTGCGGGAACGTGTATAGTGAGCGCGCGCGCGCCGCCGGAGGAGCGCCCGCGCACTCACTGTGTCCAGGGGGGGCCAGGGAGCGGGTGCGGCGGCTTCGATTGCCACCGGCCACCCGCGATGCCCCCCCCGGAGCGAATGAGCGGAGGTCCGTGTATGTAAACACGGACCTCCGCTCTGTGTGAGGGGGAAGGGCTGTGATCACAGCCTTCCTTTACGTGAAGGCTGTGATAACTTCCCTTCCCCTGTTAGGGCATCCCCCATACAGTTAGAACACGCCCAGGGAACATAGTTAACCCTTAGCGCGCCCCCTGCAGGTTAACCCCTTCACTGCCAATGGCATTTACACAGTAATCAGTGCATTTTTATAGCACTGATCGCTGTATAAATGCCAATGGTCCCAAAAAAGTGTCAAAATGTTCCGCCATGTCCGCTGAAATATCGCAGTACCGCAAAAAATCGCAGATCGCCGACATTTTTAGTAAAAAATAAAAAAAAATTAAAAACCCCAAAAATTAATTCTCATCATCCGTAAACGCGACCACTTTTGCGCAAAACAATCAATAAACGCCGATTGCGATTTTTTTTATCGCAAATATGAGGAAGAATATAAATCGGCCAAAAACGGTGAAAAAAAATGTTTTTTTATATATTTTTTTTGGATTTGTATTTTAGGAAAAAGTAAGAAATTTGGGTTTTTTTGCAAAATTGTCGCTCTTCTTTTGTTTATAGCGGCGATCAGAAATGACGCAGTGGTGATCAAATACCACCAAAAGAAAGCTCTGTTTGTGGGAAAAAAAGGACGCAAATTTCGTTTGGGTACAACGTCGCACGACCGCGCAATTGTCAGTTAAAGCGACGCAGCGCCGAATCGCAAAAAGGGCTCCGGTCCTAAAGCTGGAAATCCTTCCGGGGCTGAAGTGGTTAAGGGTAATTTTATGTGTTATGTTTTTTGGTGAGCACCATATATTGTATGTGGGCTCGGATTTTAAGCTGATTCAATAAATCTTTTTGCTTTTACTAAATACCTGTGTATGTGCCGATAAAGTCCATTGTTCCATTTCACACAATTCTCAATTGTAAATTATTAGGACGTGGCACAAGAAGTTACTTTTTTAAGGGGTCCTTTCGGCCATTTTAGGATACCCATAACTCTTCACTATATATATATATACATACATACAGTGCTCGGCATAAATGAGTACACTCCTTTTGAAAAGTATGATTTTAATCAATATCTCAATAAACACAAGAACAGTTTCCAATTTTTTTTATAAAACTGTGCATTATAGAACATTTGTTTATCTTATTAGATGAAAGCAAGGTTAATTATATAACTTAGATTACAAAATCTTCAGTTTTACTCAAATTAGTTGATGCAAAAATGAATACACTCCACAGCAAAAACTACTACATCTAGTATTTTGTATGACCTCTGTGATTTGCAAGGACAACAACAAGTCTTCTAGGCATGGGATGAACAAGATGCATCAAGAGACAAGACATATTGCAACATCTATCTTTTTCTCTTCTTCAAGAATGACCTCTTTTAGAGCCTGAATGCTGGATGGAGAGTGATGCTCAACTTCTCTTTAGAATTCTGCATAGGTGTTTGATTGGGTTCAGATCAGGAGACATACTTGGGCACTGAATCACTTTCACCCCGTTCTTCTTCAGAAATGCAACAGTGGCCTTAGATGTGTGTTTTGGACCATTGTCATTTTGGAAAAGTGCATGACGTTCAAGGGCACGGAGTGATGGTAGCATCTTCTCTTTCAATATAGAGCAGTACATCTGTGAATTCATGATACTATCAATGAAGTGTATCTCCCCGACACCAGCAGCACTCATGCAGCCCAACAGAAGGACACTGTCACCACCATGTTTCACTGTAGGCACCACATATTTTTCTTTGTACTCCTCCCCTTTGCAACACCATACTGTTTTGAAACCACCAGTTCCAAAACATTTATCTTGGTCTCATCACTCCAGAGTACAGAGTCCACATAGTCGTCTTCTTTTTCAGCATGGGCCCTGTCAATTTCTAGGTAGACTTTTTTGTGCATGGGCTTTAGGAGAAGCTTCCTTCTTGGACGACACCCATGCATGCCATTCCTCTGCAGTTATGCCGTATTGTGTCATGGGAAACAACCACCCCAGTTTGGCTTTTCTTTGTTAAGTAATGCCCTTTTATAATCAACTGTTTTCTGGACATCTGTTTAATGAAAAATTAGACTCACCTTTAGATGAATTCTTGTTAATTAGGATTTTGTTGTCTAAAATTTAGCTTTGCTCCTAAGATTTTCATTGGGGTGTATTAATTTTTGCAACAATGTCTTGAATTGATTTGTTATGAAAAATATGTTTTCTGTGTATGCAAATGAACACATCTTGGTTGCAATCAATGGCCCACATTTGTGGGAGTATTTTATAGTATAGTGTCCCATAGAAAATGTTGATTCTGAAAGGAAAGTAAAGTAAAGGTGTTCTAACAAATATGTTGGGGTGTACTCGTATATGCTGAGCACTGTGTATATGTATATATATATATATTATACACTGTATATATATATATGTATACAGTCATGGCCAAAAACATTGCATTTCTGTCAGATAATGCACCATTTTGCCCATGAAATTGTTGCAATTACAAATATTTAGGCATTATTGTGTTTATTTCTTATGTTTATATTGGTATGACACAAAGGAGTGAAGAAATAAAAAGCCAAAATTGACACATTCCACACAAAACTCCAAAAAATGGACTGGACAAAATATTGTCACCTTCTCAAAATTGTAAGAAATAATTGCATTCCAGGTTTGTGATGCTCCTGTGCTTTGTAATTAAACTCACCTGTATCATTAGGTGTCAACAGGTGCTGACAATATAGAAATTACACTGGCAACCAGGTAAAATAGTGAAAAATTGTCTCAACCTTTCTGTCGTGTGTCTCTGTGGGCCACACAAAGCATAGAGAAGAGAAAGAACAGCAAATAATTGTCTGAGGATTTGAGAACAAAAATTGTCGAAAAGCATGGACAATCTCAAGGTTACAAGTCCATCAACAGAGATCTTAATATTCCTGTGTCCACTGTGCACAACATTGTCAAGAAGCCTATGGCACTGTAGCTAATCTCCCTGGAAATGAATGAAATAGAAAAATAGATCAAAGAGTTTGCCAAAACATACCTAAGGAAGCCAAAATCCTTTTGGGAGGACTTGCTGTGAACAAACAAAACAAAATGACAGCTTTTTGGTAAAGACCATCATTCTACTGTTTTCAGAAAAAGAAGCAAGGCCTTTAAAGAAAAGAATACAGTCCCTACAGTCAAACATGGTGGAGGTTCACAACGTTTTGGGGTTTCTCTGCTGCTTCAGGCACTGGATGTCTTGTCCGTGTGCTTGGCATTATGAAATCTGAAGACTACCAAAGAATTCTGAAGTGCAATGTAGGGCCCAGTGTCAGAAAGATGGGTCTCCATCAGAGGTCATGGGCCTTACAGCATGACAATGACCCAAAGCACACGTCAAAAAGCACCCATAAAGGGCTGTAGAGTACTGAACTGGTCAGCAATGAGTCCAGATCTAAATACCATAGAGCACCTATGGAGAGATCTTAAAACAGCAGTTGAGAAAAGGAACCCTTCCAATCTGAGAGACTTGAAGCAGTTGGCGAAATAAGAATGGTCCTAAATTCCAGTAGAAAGATGTAAGAAACACATTGATGGTTACAGGAAGTGATTGATTTCAGTTATTTTTTCTAAGGGGCGTGCTACCAAATATTTAATTGAGGGTGCCAATAATTTTGTTCAGTCCATTTTGGGAGTTTTGCATGGCATGTGTGAGATTTGGCTTTTTGTTTCTCCACTTTTTTGTGTCATACTAATACAAACAAATGAAATAAACACGAGGGGACTGCCTGCACTATATATGTGTGGTGTGTGTATGTATGTATATATACATACGCACACCATATATATATATATATATATATACAGTATCTTGAAAAAGTATTCATACCCCTTGAAATTGTCCACATTTTGTCATGTTACAACCAAAAATGTAAATGTATTTTATTGGGATTTTATGTGATAGACCAACACAACGTGGCACATAATTGTTAAGTGGAAGGAAAATGATAAATGGTTTTCAAAATTTATTACAAATAAATATGTGAAAAGTGTGGCGTGCATTTGTATTCAGCCCCCTTTACTCTGATACCCCTAACTAAAATCTAGTGGAACCAATTGCCTTCAGAAGTCACCTGATTAGTAAATAGAGTCCACCTGTGTGTAATTTAATCTCAGTATAAATACAGCTGTTCCGTGAAGCCCTCAGAGGTTTGTGAGAGAACCTTAGAGAACAAACAGCATCATGAAGGCCAAGGAGCATACCAGACTGGTCAGGGATAAGTTTTGGAGACGTTTAAAGCAGGGTTAGATTAAAAAAATATCACAATCTTTGAACATCTCACAGAGCACTGTTCAATCCATCATCCAACAATGGAAAGAGTATGGCAAACCTACCAAGACATGGCCATCCACCTAAACTGACAGGCCGAGAAGTCATATGGGGACACACAAATATATGGAAGAAGACGCTCTGGTCAGATGAAACCAAAACTTAACTTTTTGCCTTAAAAGCAAAGTGATATGTGTAACACTGCACATCACCCTGAACACACCATCTCCACTGTGAAACATGGTGGTGGTAGCATCAAGTTATGGGGATGCTTTTTTTCAGCAGGGACAAGGAAGCTGGTCAGAGTTGATGGGAAGATGGATGGAGCCAAATACAGGGCAATCTTAGAAGAGAACCTGTTAGAGTCTGCAAAATACTTGGGGCGGAGGTTCACCTTCCAGCAGGGCAACAACCTTAAACATACAGCCAGAGCTACAATGGAATGGTTTAGATCAAAGCATATTGATGTGTTAGAATTGCCCACTCAAAGTCCAGACCTAAATCCAATTGAGAATCTCTGGTTTGAAAATTGCTGCTCACAGACACTCTTCTCCAATCTGACAGAGCTTGAGCTATTTTGCACATAAGGATGGGCAAAAATTTCACTCTCTAGATGTGCAAAGCTGGTAGAGACATACCCAAAAAGACTTGCAGCTGTAATTGAAGAGAAAGGTGGTTCTGCAAAGTATTGACTCAGGGTGGCAGAATACAAATGCACGCCACAATTTTCACATATTTATTTGTAAAAAAATTGGAAAACCATTTATCATTTTCCTTCCACTTCACAATTATGTGCCACTCTGTGTTGGTCTATCACATAAAATCCCAATAAATACACTTCCGTTTTTGGTTGTAACGTGACAAAATGTGGAAGATTTCAAAGGGTATGAATAGTTTGTAAATATTTTATTATATCTTTTCATGTGACACTGAATAAATGGCACTTTACTACAATGTAGTGAGTGTACAGCTTGTATAACAGTGTCAATTTGCTGTCCCCTCAATAAGTGACTACATCCTAAGTGAAAATGTCCAAATTGGGCCCAAAGTGTCAATATTTTGCGTGGCCACCATTATTTACCAGCACTGCCTTCACCCTCTTGGGCATGGAGTTCACCAGAGGTTCACAGGTTGCCACTGGAGTCCTCTTCCACTCCTCCATGATGACATCACGGAGCTAGTGGATGTTAGAGACCTTGTACTCCTCTACCTTCCATTCAAGGATGCCCCACAGATGCTCAATAGGGTTTAGGTCTGGAGACATGCTTGGCCAGTCCATCACCTTTACCCTCAGCTTCTTTAGCAAGGCAGTGGTTGTCTTGCAGTTGTGTTTGGGGTCGTTATCATGTTGGAATACTGCCCTGCGGCCCAGTCTCTGAAGGGAGGGGGCCATGCTCTGCTTCAGTATGCCACAGTACATGTTGGCATTCATTGTTCCCTCAATGAACTGTAGCTCCCTAGAACATGACACTCCCACCACCATGCTTGTCTTTGTACTTCTCACCTGGTTGGCCCCACACACGCTTGACACCATCTGAACCTAATAAGCTTATCTTAGTCTCATCAGACCACAGGACATGGTTCCAGTAATCCATGTCCTTAGTCTGTTTGTATTCAGCAAACTTTTTGCGGGCTTTCTGGTGCATCATCTTTAGAAGAGGCTTCCCTCTGGGACGACAGCCATGCAGACCAATTTGATGCATTGTGTGGCGTATGGTCTGAGCACTGACAGGCTGACCCCCCACCCCTTCAACCTCTGCAGCAATGCTGGCAGCACTCATACATCTATTTCCCAAAGACAACCTCTGGATATGATGCTGAGCATGTACACTCAACTTCTTTGATTGATCATGGCGAGGAATGTTCTGAGTGGAACTTGTCCTGTTAAACTGCTGTATGGTCTTGGCCACCGTGCTGCAGCTCAGTTTCAGAGCAACAATTATTTTTTTCAGATCCTCAGAGAGTTCTTTGCCATGAGGTGCTATGTTGAACTTCCAGTGACCAGTATGAGAGCTTGAGAGCGATAACACCAATTTTAACACACCTGCTCCCCATTCACACCTGAGACCTTGTAACACTAAAGAGTCACTTGACATCGGGGAGGGAAAATGGCTAATTGGGCCCAATTTTGACATTTTCACTTAGGGGTGTACTCATTTTTGTTGCCAGTGGTTTAGACATCAATGGCTGTGTGTTGAGTTATTTTGGGGGGGGGGGGGGGAACCGCAAATTTACACTGTTATACAAGCTGTACACTCACTACTTTACATTATAGCAAAGTGTAATTTCACATGAAAAGATAGAATAAAATATTTACAAAAACGTGAGGGCTATACTCAGTTTTGTGAAATACTGTAAATATATTGTACACACACGCACTCACATGTATATATACGGCAACCATCAAAAATTGACCATACTTTCTTATATGATCACCTGCATATCCCCTGAGATTTGCTTGAGTCATGGTGGAGAACAATTAGTGGGGAGTGTTTGCCCTTTTTTTTCTGGACAAATAAAGAATAATTTACCACTAGTTATTTTTGCAATTTATACCATTATATATTTTTGGAGTTCTATTCAGCCCCTCCCTATAAGTAAAAGCACACACCAGTTTAAAAGACATATATTTTACTCAAATCCTTAATAAAGGTTACGTTTTATTCCTGTGACATTTGGTGCACAAGGAAATGCACCCTCATCGTTTAGTAACAAACCTCAAAAATCACCATGTCCCCATAAAAGTTGGGGACCTTTAACACCTAAAAAAATCCTGATGCTTCGGGTACCCCCAGTATTTTCCATTTATACAATCTTAATAAAATATGCATGTGAGAGGAGCCATTCATAAATAATTGTGTTTTTATTTACAATATATTAAGACATTATTGTGTCACTTGCACTTGTATTTATGTATATACAAATATGCTTGGTTACAAGTGTTACAAGAAAGTCTTAAAGAGGAGTTCCACCCAAAAATGGAACTTCTGCTTTAAGCACTCCTTGCCCCCTTACATACCCCATTTGGCATGTCATTTTTTTGGGGGAATGAGTGTTTACCCGATTTTCAGAGGGACTTCCTGTCCTTCTTCCTCCTTCCGTTTTGGGGCCGCCTAGGCAACTCCTCCTCTCCCCCTAGGCAGCCCTGGGACATGTCACAGGTCCCAGAAGATTGCCTGGCCACTAGGAAAGCGCAGCAGGATTTGCGCATGCACAGTGCGTGCCCGGCCATGAAGCCACGGCCGGTGCCCACACTTGCAATGACGGTGCCGCAGGGAGGAGGGGGAGATGAGCAAGGCTTCGGGCGCAGCCATCGCTGGACCGGGAGACAGGTAAGTTACTGTTTATTAAAAGTCAGCAGCTACACTTTTGGTAGCTGCTGACTTTTAATAAACTAAAAAATTAGTGGAACTTCACTTTAATGTAAATAAAGGTATAATATTATGAATGGCCCCTCTCACATAATCTTTTATTTACTTTTAATTTTTTTAACTCTTATTTTTTAAGCATATATCTTTAACTTTTCATTGAGAAGTATTTGAACTCATGATCTTGCAAGATCATGGGTGCAACTCTCACTTCTATACACTTTTACTCCATATCGTGGCTACCCACAAAGTATTTCATTCAATCAGAGAAGAGAAGTACAAATGTCAATAGACTGGCTTTCCTCTGGAATCTTCATACACAGGAAAGAACCTGTGATGTGTAAATGTTCTCTACATAAACGTACACCTATATTAAAAATAAAAATATAGACACACAGACTTTACAGATGTTTGCAGAACAGATGTTCAGTTATTCCCGGTTATATTTAAAGTGACACACAGACTTTACAGATGTTTGCAGAACAGATGTTCAGTTATTCCCGGTTAAATTTAAAGTGACACACAGACTTTACAGATGTTTGCAGAACAGATGTTCAGTTATTCCGGTTATATTTAAAGTGACACATAGACTTTACAGATGTTTGCAGAACAGATGTTCAGTTATTCCCGGTTATATTTAAAGTGACACACAGACTTTACAGATGTTTGCAGAACAGTAGTATGGTTTCTCCCGGTTTTATTTAAAGTGACACACACAGCTTCCAGATGTTTGCAGAACAGTGATATGGGTTCTCCCGGCTTATTCGGCCCTCTTGGGTATAGTGACAAGACGTTTGTAGACCTTCGACACACACAGTGAAATTTATTTTGGCCCTCTTTGGTATGATGACAAGACGTTTGTAGACATTTCAGACACACAGTGAAATTTATATTGACCCTTATTGACTTGTAGACAAGACGTTTGTAGACATTTCAGACACACAGTGAAATTTATATTGGCCCTTAT
>BLSH010331044.1:25566-41687 GCA_018402905.1 Glandirana rugosa | reverse complement strand
AAGAGAAGAGGGTAGAAAAAAGGGGGAAGGGAATGAGGGGCGGGGGGGGGGGGTTACAAGTGGTGATGCAATCCCAAATTAATATAAATTATAGTCAAGGCAAATAGAGTAAAATTACCAAGGCAATAGTAGTGTGTTCATCAAAGTCTGGAGGTAAACAATGCTTAACCCAAGGAAGCCAGAGTTTCTCAAATTGACCAATTTGATCTGTTTTGATTGCATAAATAAGAGCTTTATTAGTTCTGTGTGTGGTTTCAGCTAGAATTAAATATTGAGTTTTCCATGCCTTACCAATGGTTTGTTTTGCGGCTGTTAGGAGCTGTAAAAGAAGGTGTATTGATTCTGTGTGATCTCATTAGATTTCAGGTTTAATAGGGCTGTAGCAGGGTTGGGCTGTATAGGTGTATCAAGGATTTTGGAGGCTAAGTCAAAAACTGCCTTCCAGAATTTTTTGGCAATCCCACCAAATATGAAGTTGAGTGCCAGGCTCTGAACAGCCATGAAAACAAGCTCCAGGGTAATCAGAAGCATATTAGGATATTCTAGCAGGGACCAAATACCAACGGGTTAGCACCTTAAAGTTAGTTTCCACAGCAACAACATTAGAAGAAGCAGAATTAGTGGCGGACCATATGTTAGACAATTCAGTAGCAATAAATGAGCGATTGAGGTCTAGTTCCCACTTGGAGACATATGAGGGGGGGACCAGTGTTAGTACTAGCTAAAATTTGCTTATAGAGAAATGAAACAAGTCCTCTAGTATGAGGGTCAGAAATACATATGCGTTCAAAACACAACATCTGGGATAGTTGGGAGTTGGAATTGAGATAAGGTTGGAAAAAAATTTAGATTTGCAAATATCAGAACAGTGCAGATTGAGGAAGTCCAAATGTATCACACAACGTAGGAAAATAATGTATGGAGGAGGCAGATACCAAATTATATAAACGTGATAAATCAGCTGTATTCCATGCTTTGAAAGAATTAGGAGCAATCCAGGCAGGGTAAAAAGATTTTTAACAAAAGAAAGGAGTGGTAAATGAGGAGATTGAAGGCCAAGAGAAGTTTTGAATCTGTCCCAGATGGATAAAGAATGTTTTGTGATAGGATTGTGGAATAGAACAATAATTTTTCCAAGAGGTTGTATCAAATTTAGATTATGGAAATTATGGCCATTAAGGATTCTGAACGAAAATAGTGTCCCCTCAAAAAGTATTAAAAGCCTTAATCAGGATCGGAGATAGTATATCAGAACATTTCTGGTAGTAGGAAGCAGAAAATTAATCTGGGTCAGGACATTTATTACGTTTTAAAGCCTTAATAGCCGCAATGACTTCTGTTGCAGAGATGGGACACTCGAGTCATTCACGATGGGTTTGTGAGAGTGTTGGGAGGGTAATTTATGAAAAAAGGGAATCAGCAGCAACATGGTCAAAATTATGGTTGGGCGAATATAATTTAGCAAGATTTGAGCAGAATGTGTGTAAAATTTTGACAGGGTTACTTGTGTATGAATCACGGTTTAGTTTGACAGTCGCACAGATGTGGTAGGTTTTTGCAGTGAGCGTAAGGTTCGAGCTAGTAGGGTATCTGGTTTGTTTGCTTTGAGGTAATAAAGGTGTTGTGATTTACATATTAATTTATATGTAGAGCCAATGAGAAACAGGTCGAATTCTAAGCGGGCTCTAAGCTTTAGTAGAAGGAGAGGGAGAATTTTGGAATGCATAGTGACACAGATTGAAGTAATTTTCAAATGTTTGGTGAAGGAGCTTAAGGCTGGGTTCACACTGGAGCGGCGCGGAGCAGCGCGAAGCGGCGCGATGCGGCGCTCCAGGCGATCTCAGGCGGCTTGCGAGGAGACTTCTATCATAGAAGTCAATGCAAGCCGCCTGAGATCGCCCTGAAAATAGTGCAGGGACCATTTTTCTAAGGCGGAGCGAAGCGATTCGCTCCTATTAGAACGGTCCCATTTGCACAGCATTGAGGCGAATTGTCAGGCGACTCAAGTCGCCTGACAATTCGCCTAGATGTGAACGGGCCGCGGAGTCGCGCCGCTCCGCGCCGTTCCAGTGTGAACCGGCCCTTAGTGTTTGAGAAATGATGCTTGCCGGATAAGTATACCTCAAATTACAGGTTTATGAGCTTCCCAAAGAGTGAGAGGGGAAATATCTGCAGAAGTGTTATTAATAAGATAATCATTGAGAGCATGTTTAATATCTAGACAATGGAATCGTTAATGCACCAAGACGAATCCTGGGATCTCAAAAGTGAGTACACCCGTAAGTGAAAATGTCCAAATTGGGCCCAAAGTGTCAATATTTTCTGTGGCCACCATTATTTTTCAGCATTGACTTAACCCTCTTGAAACAAAATACAGGTTTGTTGCAATTTAGCCATATGTGTGTGCGGAGCCAACACATGTGTTTGCAATTAATAAGCACGTAAGAGCAAAGCCAGTTTAAATTTCTGTACAAAATAAAAACAAAATCTTACACTGTATCCTTACATTTTTTTCTTGTTTTTGCTTTCACAAGGGTTGAACAACATAAAAAGCAATCCAGTGGCTTCCCAACTAGGATTACTTTTACTTTTGTGCTGGGGCTAAAAAATGATATCTTGATCATTGCTGTAGTGATGACCAAGATATCATCCTTCCAATCAAGTGATGTACTGGTACGTCGTTGGACGGGAAGTAGTTAAAGGGGATTGGTTTGGGGTCAGTAAAAATGCAGCTCTGCTGCACGTTCACTGCTCCCCCAGATTAAGTGTAAAAGTATCATCTCACTCTCTTATGATCATCAGCATTATGATTATCATCACAGGGAGCACAGTAAGCGGGTGCTCTATTATGGCTCTGTGTCACAGTGCTTTTGGGTGCTGACTTTTTTGAATTATGGCTGTACTGTATATAACAGACTGTAACACATCACAGCCATAACAAAGTCAGCACCCAAAAGCACTATGACACAGAGCCATGATAGAGCACCTGCTTACTGTGCTCCCTGTGATGATACTTTTAATGCTGATAACCTGCTGTGAGATACATAGTAGGACACAGTGAGTATACTATGCTTTATTCCCCACTCACTGTGCCCATTAAAGCCACAATCTCCTTCTGCTCTTCCCTGTCAGCCACTCACTTCTTCATATCTCCTGAGGACAGCAGCCGGGAGCCAAACGGAGAATCTCTGCATCACTCCGCCGGCCGGGGCTAATATAATAGTAGGGAGGCATGATGTACATGTGCCTGAAAATAAAGAAATATTCCCTCCACTGCACTCCCCTCCTGGGCCCCTGTGTTGACCTGATGGGGCCCAGGAAAATTATATAACCCCTCTGTAATCAATTTGGAGCGGGAGAGGATTAAAAAAAAAAAATGTAAAATGCAGTAATGAACTGTAATGATGGCCGGGCCCCTCTGTGCAGCTGATGGGGGACGGGCCCAGTACAACGGGGTTGTACTGCCCTATCAGCAGCCCTGCGGGTTGCTACTGGAGTCTTTTTCCACTCCTCCAAAATGACATCACGGAGCTAGCTGGTGGATGTTAGAGACCTTGCGCTCCTCCACCTTCCATTTGAGGATGCCCCACAGATGCTCAATAGGGTTTAGGTCTGCCCATCAACTTATCAGATGTAAAGCTACTAGTCCAAAGACACTACACTTTTGAACGCCTCATAGCCATTAACTCACTATCAGGCTTATCCTTCAACAAGAATTGGAGAATTTGGACTACTCATACTGGGAGCTATAATTCTAATGCTAACTTTAACCCAAATCCCTAAACCTTAAGTTCTAACGCTAAAACTTTAATCTGTAATCTTGCTATATTCTATGATACCATGGGCCTTACTATGTCACTATGCATATCGATAGAAACATCAAAACCCCCAACTTACTATGAGCTTCTGTATACCGTTTAAAGTACTCTGTATATTGTTTTATTTTGTTTGTTTGTTACTCAAAGACAAATAAAAACGTATTGTATTAAAAAATAGCGTTTAGGTCTGAAGACATGCTTGACCAGTCCATCACCTTTACCCTCAGCTTCTTTAGCAAGGCAGTGGTCATCTTGGAGGTATGATTGGGGTTCTTCTCATGTTGGAATACTGCCCTGCGGCCCAGGTTCTGCAGGGCGGGGATCATGCTCTGCTTCAGTATGTCACAGTACATGTTGGCATTCATGGTTTCCTCAATGAACTGTAGCTCCCTAGTGCCAGCAGCACTCATGTAGCCCTAGACCATGAGACTCCCACCACCATGCTTGACTGTAGGCAAGACACACTTATCTTTGTACTCCTCGCCTGAATGCCGCCCAACACGCATGACACCGTCTGAACCAAATAAGTTTATCTTGGTCTCATCAGACCACAGGACATGGTTCCAGTAATCCATGTCCTTAGTCTGCTTGTCTTCAGCAAACTGTTTGCAGGTTTTCTTGTGCATCATTTTTAGAAGAGGCTTCCTTCTGGGACGACAGCCATGCAGACCAATTTGATGCAGTGTGCGGCGTATGGTCTGAGCACTGACAGGCTGACCCCCTACCCCTTCAACCTCTGCAGCAATGCTGGCAGCACTCATACATCTATTTCCCAAAGACAACCTCTGGATATGACGTTGAGCATGTGCAGTCAACTTCTTTGGTTGACAATGGCGAGGCCTATTCTGAGTGGAACTTGTCCTGTTAAACCGCTGTATGGTCTCAGCTCAGTTTCAAAGTCTTGGCAATCTTCTTATAGCCTAGGCCATCTTTATGTAGAGCAGCAATTTTTTTTTTTTAGAGCCTCAGAGAGTTCTTTGCCATGAGGTGCCATGTTGAACTTCCAGTGACCAGTATGAGAGAGTCAGAGCGATAAAAGGGTGGCACAGTGGTGTAGTGGATAGCACTTTCGCCTGCCAGCATAGGGGTCGCTGGTTCGAATTCCAACCATGACACTACCTGCCTGGAGTTTGAATGTTCTCCCTGTGCCTGCGTGGGATTCCTCTGGGTACTCTGGTTTCCTCCCACACATGCTGGTAGGTAGATTAGATCCTGTCTAAATTGGCCCTAGTATATGTATGAATGTGAGTTAGGGACCTCAGATTGTAAGCTCCTTGAGGGTAGGGACTGATTTGAATGTACAATATATATGTAAAGCGCTGCGTAAATTGACAGCGCTATATATGTACCTGAAATAAATGAATAAAATAACACCAAATTTAACACACCTGCTCCCACACCTGACACCTTGTAACACTAATGAGTCACATGACTCCAGGGAGGGAAAATGGCTAATTGGGCCCAATTTGGACATTTTGCCTTAGGGGTGTGCTCACATTTGTTGTGAGCGGTTTAGACATTAATGCCTGTGTGTTGAGTTATTTTGAGGGGACAGCACATTTACACTGTTATATAAGCTGTACATTCACGACTTTGTACATTGTAGCAAAGTGTCATTTCTTCAGTGTTATCACATGAAAATATACTAAATATAATAAAATATTTACAAAAATGTGAGGGGTGTACTCACTTTTGTAAGATACTGTACCTGTGGATAGAAGGAGCTGAAAAACGTAGGAGTAGATTGTTCAGTAAAATGGGTCTCCTGTAGGCAAACAATGTGGATTTTAGCTGCGGCAAATGAACAGAATTCTTTAGTGTGTTTTTGTGGTATATTAAGACCTTGGACATTTAGGGTCAAAATTTTTAAGGGGGCCATATTGGTAATATAAGGAGTTGCATACATGTGTATTTATTGGTGTAATAAAAAACAATAAGAACTTACATCTAGAGAAGTGTAGGTGCAACCCTTCAGGGGAAGAGGGAAAGGAGGGAGAGGGGGCTTGGGATGCAGCGTGAGCCGTGACTAGCGTGTATGGAGTGGGACAGAGGCCAAAAAGGTAGACAATGTATTTCAAAGTGTGCACACGAGGCCCGCCAGGCATGCACGCTCCTTTGTCATGCTGCGTCCCAAGCCTCCTCTCCAACCTGTCTCACTATGCCAGGACAGGCGGCGTCTCTGGCTTTGTTGTTATCGCGATTTGACTGCTTTTGGAGAGACTACACCGGCGATAGGAGATTGCCTTATCCCTCCATCCTTTCCCTCTTCCCCTGAAGGGTCGCACCTGCACTTCTCTAAATGTAAGTCCTTATTGTTTTTTATTGCACCAATAAATACCTGCGCTCAGAGACGCTCTTCTCCTAACCTTTTTTTTTATGTTCATTGGAGATGTCTTCATGCCAATAGAAGAGCTAGGACCTATTGCATATCTACATTGGTGATGGGCTACTGCTCCCAGCCGAGTTTTTCTCCATGCCTTTGGACTGTTGGCGCCAGCCCTCCTCCTTTTACAATTCAGTATAGGGGGTAGGAGAAAGGAAAGGCTGGAAGAAAAGGAAAGTAATTGGCTCTCGTCGAGCAAATATTAATAAGGTTTGTAAAATAATAACAGAACGGTGTACTGGGGGAGTGACAAGCGGTCCACCAGAGGCCAAAGAGCTACCCTCAGAAGCCCACATAATAATGGGGATTCGAAGGTAGCAAACTGGAGGCACAAAAACACCACCAAAGGAATCACTGCCAACAATAAAAAGTAATACATAAATAGAGATTATACCATTGTCCCATTGTCCCAAAACATTCCATGCCCATTAATGTTTCATGAGAAAGCATATGAAGAGGGATGGAAGGTATGAGGTAAGGTGTATACAAGTAACAAAAAACATCACAGAAAACATTGAAAAAACAAATAATATCTCAGGGCTATGTAAAGAAATATAGCGAACAACTCGCTGCTGTCAGTAAAAAAAAAATAGACCAGTAGAAAAGTAAGGAGTTAAACAATAGAAAAAAGTTTGCATCGAGTCAGTTCTAAACTGGTAAGACAAAAAAAAAAAGAAAAAGTTTACCAAACCTCTAGTTAGTTGGAAGTTAAAAACATAAGAATACCTGATGCCATGGTAAAAAAAAAGAAAAAAATCAGTCCATAGAGTCCCCAGGAGAAGAAAAACGACCATGTTTTGATTGCCCCTGGCGCCTTTTATTTCCTTCGGCACCAGCTGAATTGTGCAAGGAATGGAAAACCATTCGACTTTGTGCATTCCTTTGGTTGAAAGGGCATTCTAGAAGCTGGATGTTTTGTAGAGAAGATTGGAGTTCTTCAGCAGAATGGCAGACATACTTAGATCCTTGGTAAGTGAAGAAAATTGAAAATGGAAAGCCCCATTGATAGGTGATTTTTTTTTTTTTCTTATAAAAGTTTTATTGAGCAATAAAGACAGTAAAACATAGGTGTACTTCAAAGACAAGAACGATTTACATGTTATTAGTTAGGCCTGGACCACAATGTCCGTAGCCCAAGCAGTTATCATTACATTAGGTCAGGCAACCAATCAAGGTAAAATGAAGGTCATTATATTGACAATTCTAGAGCAAATGTTATCTATAAAGATAATAGAGAAAATAGGCAGTAATAGTAGAATTTGTAGGAATAGTAATTAAGAGAGGAAGTAGGGATATGGAAAGAAGGGCCATAGCCCATGGACAAGTGAATAAGGAGAGTGGGGTAAGCATTAAAACACAACCTAATCTCACATAATCCCATATAAAAGTTAGCTGAAATCATATGGTCAAACAAACGTCTATTATGGGGAAATTACTCACAGACATCTAAACATATCCGAAGAAATTGCCTCTCCAGGAGAAAGCAACAAAACCAGTCAGAGGTGTTCAGAAACTATTCAGCTGTTTCGCATCCTATCAAAAGAATCAGAGAATTTGAAAAGAAACCAGGACCTTCAAATTTTGTGAAAATTTTCTGTATGATCTGAAGCGATAGCGGCTATCGCTTCCATTTTGTTTATCTCATCTATAGCTTGTAACCATTCTGCTAACATGGGAATATGTGTAGTTTTCCAGTGCTTCGGGGTGATGAATTTTGCCGCATTCACCAAATGCCGCACAAGTGATTTTTTATATCTGCTTAATATATAATTGGATATATGCAATAAGCAGCATTCAGGAGTGAGTTTTATTTTATGTCTCTGTGATAGAATGAATCTGTTTGCAGACACTGTTCCAAAAATCTCGCAAGAGGGGGCAATCCCACCAAATGTGTAGCATGGTGCTGATGTCATTACCACATCACCAGCAAGCTTCTGCTACATCAGGGTACCAAGTATGTAGTTTAGCTGGTGTAAAATACCAGCAAGTCAGAAGTTTATAGGATATCTCTTGAAAATGTGCACTGATAGAACATTTGTGGGCCAAAATACAGGCGTTAATCCATTGGTCATATATGAAGTTTGTTTCAAAGGCTACTTCCCATTGTCTCCTATGGTTGTTAGTTGGGTCCCCTGAATTAGATTGTAATCAGTTATACATCAAGGTAGACACTTTTTCTATGTGTTCATCTGTCAAACATAGTTGTTCAAAATGTGTTAACTTTCTCATAAAATGTTTTCGGTTTGCCTGGCAATAGACATAATTGTGGAGCTGTATATACTGACAATATGTGAAGTGTTTAGCTTGGAATTTAGTCCTGAGTTGCACAAAAGATTTAAGTTTTCCCTTATTCACACAGTGGTGTACTACTAGGGGAGTGGTGTCATCTCTATGTGGGAATGATAAAGTAGTTTGGTCTTCTGCAAATTCCTGGTTATGTATTAGTGGTGTCAATGGGCCAAGGGAGGAGGAGAGGCCATGTTTTTGATGCGCTGTTTGGAAAATTGCAATGTTGGTCCAATAGTAGGATGAGACTTGAGGTTGGCAGGGTAGGTGTCCTTGGGAAGCCATACCGAAAACCACAGAGGTGTCTTAGTCTGCCTTCCCTCAATTGTAACCCAATCTTTGGAGCTTGCATGGCAGTTCCAGTCTAAGATACGAATCAGGTGAGTTGCATAGTAAGTGTATAATATCTGGTAGATTAATACCACCTAACATTTTTGGTTTAGACAAGGACAGTAGACTGATGTGTGACCTCTTACCGGACCAAATTAATTTGCGTATTATTGAGTTTAGTTGGAAGAAAAATAATTTAGGCAGAAGGATTGCAAGGTTATGGAAAAGGTATAGTACCCTAGGAAGAATTGCCATCTTCACCACCACCGCCCGTGCAAACCTAAAGAAAGGTTTTAAGGTCCAGTTCCATAGGTCTTGTCTCACTTTAAGCAGGATGGGGTGGAAATTTTGTATATATAAATTTTCTAGGTTAGGGTAAGCCATATTCCTAAGTATTTTAGTGCCAATTTTACCCATTTAAAAGGACAATTGGATTGGGTCTCTATCAGGATTCAGGGGTTAAGGGTAATGTTAAGGGCCTCTGACTTATCATAATTAATTTTAAGGTTGGAAATATATCCAAATAGCTCACATTCCCTTAAAAGGTTTGGTATTGAAGTATGTGGTTGGGTGAGGGCTAATAAGAGGTCATCCACATATGCTACAACTTTGCAGTGTGTATGGCCTAGATCCAATCCCTTGATGGACCGGTTTCTATTTACCGTACGTATAAAGGGCTCCAACGTGAGTATAAACAAGATTGAAAACAGGGGGCAGTCAAGTCTGGTGCCATTATGTATCTTGACTGGTTCCGAGAGGGTGCCATTAATTTTTAACCTAGCTGTTGGGTTTTGGTATAATGCTGCAATCCATGTGGGCATATTAGTCTGTAGGCCAATGTGAGTGCACACTGAGAGCATGAAATTCCACGCCGCCCTATTGAAGGCCTTCTCCTCATCCATAGATAGGAGAAGGCCTTCGTCTGAGTGTCCTCTAAATAGGTGAATGAGATTTATAGCTTTGATGACATTATCGCATGCCTCCCTACCCAGCATAAAGCCCACCTGCTCCGGACCAATAATATCTGGTGAGTATGTGTTAAGTATTGTTGCAATAATTTTGGCTAAAAGCTTAACATCTAGGTTAAGTAATGATATAGGGCTATAACTGGAACAATCACTAGGGTCCTTGCCAGGTTTAGGGAGGACAGCGACATGTGCCATTGTGAAGGAGGGTGGGATTGACTGTGGTGATTTCAAAGAGTTTAGTGCATCAAGCAATGGTTTTGTAAGTAATGGTGTAAAGGTTTTATAATAGATGACACTAAAACCATCTGGGCCTGGACTCTTGCCAGTTTTAAATGTTTGTACAGCCTGTAGGAGCTCCATTGTGTCTAGAGGTTTGTCAATTCCCTCTGCCTCAACAGTAGATAGACTAGGCATAGACTAGTAGACAGTAGATAGATTAGGCATGCCACTATGTTCCAAATATTGTTGTATAATTTATGATATGGTGCCTTCAACTGAGGGTGGTTTGAGAGCAGGTTGTAGAGTTTGGAGTAGAAATGGTGAAATTCCTCCGCTATTTGTTCCGTGGCATGTACCATTTTTGAATCTTTGGTTTTAATCTGGGTGATGTGGGTAGCGGAGCTGATGTCCCTTGTCTGAGGAGCCAAATGCATTTTGCTTTAAGATCTAGTTTAGATTGTAGGTGGTGTTTTCTCAGAAGTACATGGTTATTGTGTCAGAGATAGGTGTCAATGTCAGGGGGTCAGTCAGCAAATTAGGATTAAGTCGCGGCATGCAAGATTTTGTGGACTTATGCCCTAATTGCAGTGACATGGATGTAGGCGCATGGTTGGAATTGTCTGTGTCCCTATGTGTGCCTCTCTTAAGGAGGATAGGTCTCTCTGTGAGACAACGATGTAATCTATTCGAGAGTATTTGTTGTGCACCTTGGAAAAATAGGTGTAATCTCTCCCTTGTGGATTAGTCACGCACCACGAGTCAACCAACGTTAATGAATTCAACATTGCTCTGATTTTTTTAAGCAAGCGAAAAGCCATGGCTAATTTACCTTTGAAGGTGTCCTGGAGAGGGTCCAAATGGATTTTGAAGTCCTCTCCAAGGACAATGCATCCAGAAGCAAATCCGGTGAAAGCATTGATCATCTTACAACAGAAGGAGACATGTGCAGTATTAGGAAAGTATACATTTGCAAGCATAATGGGTAGAGTCCCAATTTTCCCTTTAAGAAGGAGACACCGTCCCTCAGGATCTGCAAGTTGTTGAGTGAGTTCAAATCAAGAGACCTTAACTGTTAGGATAGAAACACCTTTGGTCTTTGCCCCCGGATTGGTAACAGGAAAGTCTTTAGTAAAAAATGTATCCGCCAATTTGGGTATTGAATTAGCTCTGAAATGCATATCTTGCAGATAGATGAAGGCCGGCCTCTCCTTCCCAAGTTCATGTAAGAGTTGCACCTATTTTTGGGGTATATTCAAACTCTGCACATCACGCGAGATTACGGTTTGTCATTTGCCCAAGGATGAGAAGACCATGGTGGTTGTGTGTTCACCTAGGATCTAAGGTGAAAAAAAATGGGGGTGAAAGGGGAGAGTTAGGCCCACAATCTCAAAAGGTGAAGGTGGGAAAAAAAGAAGGTATCTAGTATTTTCCCCCTGGGTGTTGACACCAAGAGTCATAAAATAGAAAAAATTATGGAACTGTGAATAATAATCTATAAAGCGCAACCGAAAGGAAAAAAGGAGGGGTGGGGTATACCTAAGGGATCAAGCACACAGTATCCACTTTTGGGGGAAATGGGAGGATCGAGTATGGATGTTGCAGGCTTTAAAGCTCAGATAAGAAACAGAAATATCAATAACATTAAAAAGCCTCACCATATCTCCCTGGGCTCCTATCAAAAACAAAAGTATATGTCATTAAATGTATAACCAAAAGTGTGGTGCTAGAAAAATCTGACCAATATTAACCCATGCACAGTGGTAAACCACACATGGTTCTAAAGTTCATTCACAGTCCATAATAGACTACAAAATAGGAAATTAAATATTCAAATAGTCTCATGTGGTTCAAATCATCCAAAGCAAGAGTTCTTCA
The DNA here is from genome assembly GCA_018402905.1 of Glandirana rugosa. Classification (NCBI taxonomy): domain Eukaryota; kingdom Metazoa; phylum Chordata; class Amphibia; order Anura; family Ranidae; genus Glandirana; species Glandirana rugosa. Next base: position 29,808 of record BLSH010331044.1, on the reverse strand, counting down.
GTACAAAATGTGGATAAGTCCAAGTAAGTGGGTAAGTCAATCGTATATACTAGGAGAATTCTTCAAAAGATGACATTTTATACAGGGATACTTCAGACTGTGACCAATATTGAAAGATGGGAAATAACGTGGCTCCTTACCAGATGTGTTGGACTCACATGGTCGTACGGTCGTAGAGTCGACTGGGCTTGTGTGGTTAACCCTCCACAGGGGTTTGGGGTGCTCTCCTCCCTTGTTCTTAGATAAGGGTTGACACCTTCCTGTCTCCAAGCTGATGGAATGGGCAGGCTCAATCTTCTCCTAAGGCACTCACTGGGGTGCCTAATCAATGGGGGTTCACTTGGTGGGCATGTGGAGAAGAAAAAACAGGAACGCTCCACTTGGTGCAATAAAATTGCCACTGGTTTAATGTGGATTAAAATACAGCCGGCAAAAACAATAAATAAACAATCCTTAAAATGGAGATATAATCACTGCGATGGGCGCATGGTCCTCACCCAATGTGTTTAGTCTCAATAGACTTCGTCTGGGGTGTCTATTGAGATGAAACGCATCGGATAAGGACCGTGCGCCCATCGCAGTGATTTTATCTTCATTTTAAAGATTGTTTATTTATTGTTTTTGCCGGCTGTATTTTAATCCACATTAAACCAGTGGTAATTTTATTGCACCAAATGGAGCGTTCCTGTTTTTATAGTCCATCTGGCGCTAAGTGCAATTTTGGCCGCGCACCTGCGCATGCGTGATCATGCGCGTGCCTGTTAAATACCATGCGCATGCTCACATCTGCGCGCCAGCCGTTTTATTGGAATTCCCTGACAGTGGGTGGCCATAATGGTTCTGACCTGAAAAATGTCATTGGGTGGGTTAACTTGAACAGCCATTCAATACAATCAAAACTCCCTAATGAAGTTTCAATGTGAAAGTTTGTTCTGTATAACGTAAGGGAGCTATCCATGCACGGCAGAGGATGACCAGGGGAGTAGGATAGTGTCATAAGCCAAGGTATATGATAAACAGTAATGGACACATTTGCCATCTGAAGGTTCCCTTGGCAGAAAGCTTCAATGCTGGGTAGGGGGGTGGGCACATGCTAGGATCCTTTCAATCCTGGACCGCATCTTTCTCCAGAGCTCTTGAGATCTTAGAGCCCCTTGGGGTGGTATATGGGCCTGAATAAGAAGACTTGTTGTATTTACCCTTCTTGGTGGGAGATTTAGTTGGAGTGGAAAGAGGGGAAACTGGTGTATTGTGGGCTATTGGTAGGGTGCGAAATTCTCTATATCAATCTGGTAGCTCGACGAGAGGTATTTGGATATCATCGCAAAAAGCCCGGAGATCACTTGATGTAAGTAGGAATAATTGTTTGCCCTGGAAAGTCACATTTAGAGTGAAGGGGAACTTCCACCTGTAAGCTATGCCCTGCTTGTGAAGTATCTTCAGCAGGGGTCACAATGCCCTGCGTTTATTCAAGTAATTGGAGATAAGTCTTGAAACAAGTTGATTGTAGTATCATTGAACAGAATATGGTCATTTTGGTGGTCTTTCGACATTATTTCCTCTTTGAGGGTGAAATTAGGAAGGCAACAGATGATGTCCCTAGGTGATGCAGAGTTAGCTGGCTGGGCCCACAATGCTCTATGTGCCCTCTCAAAGTCAATCTGTGTCCACCTGGCATTCCAGTAGGTTATTAAATACAGATTGTAGGGCTGCAGTGATGTCATTTTGTTCCACTTTTTCAGGGATACTCTGCACATTAATATTATGCCTTCTCTCCCTCTAAATGGCGGCTTATTTCTATGACATGAGCCGAGTGTGAGTCTGTAACCTTCTCCAAGTGTGTAACGGCTCTATCCCTCCTGTTCCCAGCTCTCTCCACCCCCTCCAGTTTTTCAGATAGGATGTGCAGCCTCGCTCCCTTCCCCCTCGTGGCCTCCAATCCATGTGCTACAAGACACAGGAACCGGAGCACCTTCCTTTACAACCATCAGAGCAGGGCACTTGTAAGTTAGCTTATATGAGCTGTCCTCATCTATGGCATGTCATTTGTTTGTTTTACTTTCACCTCATCCATGATTTTATATTCAATCATTAAAGTGACTTTTTTTTTCTCTCTTTGTGACTTTGATATACTTTTGAAGACCAGCGCACTTCCATCTGTTGACATGTAGATAATACATAGGTGGCCCCAATTGAGCGAGCATAGAAAGCAGGGTCAAGTCAACACAAAGAACCTATAACAGCTCGTTGGATCGACCACGTAAAAACTATTTGGTATAGAAGAGAGGGGGAAAATGTATCGGGAAAGTATCCGGCTACAACTGGACTTTGGAGGCATGACATGAGACAGAAACCAAAATACTTGTTATATAAAAATATAATTTTATTTGAAATAGTTTAATAGGATTTTTCCGGAAAGTTAAAAAATTCAAACAAATACTCTTACAAAAAAGTGTGTGCTGCAATATGACACAATTAGAGTTGATCTAACCTCTGGAAGTCCGGGTTCGGCAGGTTCGGCCGAACTTCCGGACAAAGTCCGGGTTCGGGACCAGACTTGACCTAAACTTTGTCCCGGCCCCCGAACCCCATTGAAATCAATGGGGACCCAAACTTTTAGGCACAAAAATGGCTGTAACACAGTCCTGGCAAGTCCTAGAGGTCTGCAAAAGGAAGAAAAATGGGGGTAAGTGGGGGACAAGTGCCCTACAAAGAAATGGGGATAGGGAAATAAATTAAAATGATTTTTTAGCTAAAATCACATAAAAAAATCAAAAATGGAGGTGGATGTGGAGTTGGAGGTTGAGGAGGTGGTGAAAGTGGCGGTGGAGGAGGAGGAGGTAGCTAACACTGTTTTTTTTTATTTTTGTGCAAGAAATGCACCGCTGGACGCAAATGTAGTTTTTGGAATTTTTTTTTTTTAAACCAGCAATGTAGATGCACTTTTTAATTTTGTGCAAGAAACAATAATCTGTCCCTTTAAGCAACAGCAGGAACCTCTCCCTATAGAACTTGGAGATGATTTTAGATTCTAAAATCATCTCCAAGTTGTACAAGGAAAGGTTCCAGCTGTTGCTTTAAGGGAAAGATTATTGTTCTAAAATCATCTCCAAGTTGTATAGGGGAAGTTTCTACCAGCTGCATAGAGCCATATTATTGTTCTAAAATCATCTCCAAGTTGTATAGACAAAGTTTCTTCCAGTCACATAGAGAGCCATATTATTGTTCTAAAATCATCTCCAAGTTGTATAGGCAAAGTTTCTTCCAGCCGCATAGAGAGCCATATTATTGTTCTAAATTTTAGAATAATAATATGGCTCTATGCGGCTGGAAGAAACTTTGCCTATACAACTTGGAGATGATTTTAGAACAATAATATGGCTCTATGTGGCTGGAAGAAACTTCCCCTATACAACTTGGAGATGATTTTAGAACAATAATATGGCTCTATGCGGCTGGAAGAAACTTCCCCTATACAACGTGGAAATGATTTGAGAACAATAATATGGCTCTATGCGGCTGGAAGAAACTTCCCCTATACAACTTGGAGATGATTTTAGAGCAATAACATGGCTCTCTATGTGGCTGGAAGAAACTTCCCCTATACAACTTGGAGATGATTTTAGAACAATAATCTTTCCCTTAAAGCAACAGCTGGAACCTTTCCCTGTACAACTTGGAGATGATTTTAGAACAATAATCTTTCCCTTAAAGCAACAGCTGGAACCTTTCCCTATAGAACTTGGAGATGATTTTAGAACAATAATCTTTCCCTTAAAGCAACAGACTCTACCTAGTCAAGTCAGATTGTTCTGTGCAGCAGGATGAGGTCTGCAATCTGTCCCTCAAAGCAGCAGTACTAGTATCTCTACCTAGTCCACAATCAGATCATTCAGTAATGCAGGATGAGATGTTCTATAATATCTGCAATCTGTCCCTCACAGAGCCAGCAGCATCCTCTCCCTAAACTATCCTGAGAGCATATGACATGCAGCATGGTGACTCCAGCCCCATATAGAGGCTGGACACCTGATCCATCTCTATGATCATGACGACGAAACTCCCTGTCTAACGTCTGGAGTAGGACGACGTGTCTTGTTAGACTGAACTGATCCATCTCAGACAACGAAATTCCCTTTCTAATAACAAGATTTTAGTAGAGGTTCAAGATATCCCTTTCCAAGGTCGACAACGAAATTCCCTTTCTAATAACAAGATTTTAGTAGAGGTTCAACATGTCCC
>BLSH010331044.1:0-25556 GCA_018402905.1 Glandirana rugosa | reverse complement strand
ACTCCCTGTCTAACGTCTGGAGTAGGACGACGTGTCTTCTAGACTGACCTGATCCATCTCAGATGACGAATCTCCCCGTCTAATAACAAGATTTTAGTAGAGGTTCAAGATATCCCTTTCCAAGGTCGACAACGAATCTCCCTGTCTAATAACAAGATTTTAGTAGAGGTTCTAGATATCCCTTTCCAAGGTCGACAACGAATCTCCCTGTCTAATAACAAGATTTTAGTAGAGGTTCAAGATATCCCTTTCCAAGGTCGACAACGAAATTCCCTGAATAATCTGTCCCTTAAAGCAACAGCTGGAACCTTTCCCTATAGAACTTGGAGATGATTTTAGAACAATAATCTGTCCCTCTAAGCAACAGCTGGAACCTTTCCCTATAGATCTTGGAGATGATTTTAGAACAATAATCTGTCCCTCTAAGCAACAGCTGGAACCTTTCCCTATAGAACTTGGAGATGATTTTAGAACAATAATCTGCCCCTCTAAGCAGTAGACTCTACCTAGTCCAGTCAGATCTTCTGTGCAGCAGGATGAGGTCTGCAATCTGTCCCTCAAAGCAGCAGTACTAGTAATCTCTACCTAGTCCACAATCAGATCGTTCAGTAATGCAGGATGAGATATTATATAATATCTGCAATCTGTCCCTCACAGAGCCAGCAGCATCCTCTACCTAAACTAGCCTGAGAGCATATGACATGCAGCACGGTGACTCCAGCCCCATATAGAGGCTGGGTCACATGATGCACTGGCCAATCTCAACCACGCCATTAGTAGGCATGGCTGTGATGGCTTCTAAGGGCAAACCAGTGAAACACTTGTTGATTGGCTGCCCTTGGCAGCTATTCAACACGTGGAATAAAATACCAGAACCCCGGGCAAGGACTTTTTTTGAAAAGTCTGGGTTCGGGTCCGGGTCCCGGACACCCCAAAGTTTGGTACGGACCCAAAATTTACAGTCCGGGTTCGTTCAACTCTAGACACAATCACCTCTTAACACATACTATAATACTTAAATTAATAAGCTTGGAATGTATAGTTAGTTAGATCATTCAAGGATTGACCTGCTTTGCTGGATTGCGTAGCTTCTTCAAGACCCATAGGTTGTAGTACAATATGAATACAAATTAGTACACATATAATCATGTTTACAGTATATTCACTTTCTTTCCTTGTTCAAAAGTTTTATTTGGTTTAACAAAAGAAACAAACAACGGAGACACAAAATATACATCATGTAAATACAGTCATACAGCGTATTGATGCAATGGAGTGGAATCGACAAACTAGGATTCGTTTGCAAACCTAAATCATAACTCATTAGAATCACTGTTGCTCTAGCTGGGTATTAGGCTAAAATAGTTGACCGGTCTCCTCGGACACCCCATCTGGGAGCAATCTGTGTCGTGGGGAGAGTCATTCGATCAGTGCAAAGAACTTAGCTCTAGTATGCCATATAGAAGAGTAATAATCTAGGTTACATTTAGAAATGTGAATCACTGGAAGAGGTACAGAATGTATACTGGCTGTCTCAGAGGGCTAGAGAAACTAAGCCATAAATAAAAAAGGAATGTGGGGAAATATACCGAAAGGAAAAGGACTTAAGTATAGAAAAAGGGGAAAGGAGAGAGGGAAGAAAAGGGGGGAGGAGAGGGGTGGGGGAATTTTGTTCCTCGCCGGGGGGGGAGTACTTTAGTAGTGGTCAGACATTGTAGGTATATGGGGATGAAGGCGTTACTTTATGGAAGAAGTAGCGTATGATCAAAGTTGGCAGGAAGGAAATGTTCAGTCCAGGGGAGCCAAATCTTCTCGAATTTAGGAATGTTATTAAGTATCGTGGCTTCGATCTTGGCATGGATCATTGCATTTGTCACTCTTTGGATTGTCTCGGACAGAGATAGATGAGGGGATTTCCAGGCCCTAGCAATTGTTTGTTTGGCGGCAGTGGTTATTTGTAACAGCAGTTTGAAGGAACATGTATTGATACCAATTGGTTTTACATTAAGTAGGGCTATATCTGGAGAGGGGTTTATATTGGTTTTGGCAACTGTCGAGATCTGTTTAAAAACCTCAGACCAAAATTTGGCCGCCACTGGGCAGAACCACCAAATGTGGCTATGAGCACCAGCATCCAAGCACCCTCGGAAACAGTTTGGTGAGTGTGCAGGAGCAAACTTGGCTATGCGATTGGGCACTAGGTACCAGCGGAGCATGACCTTGTAATTTGTTTCTAGTGCGATGATGTTTTGTGATGGTGATTTGGTGTTTTGCCATATCTCAGACCAGTTGTCAACGTTTAAATCAAGATTCAGATCTTGCTCCCATTTGGTCGTATAAGGAAGGGGCAGATCAGGTGATGGATTTAAAAGATTCCCGTAAATCATTGAGATTAGCCCACGGGCATGCGGGTCTTTATAACAGACGTGCTCGAAATTAGTAAAACTGGGGAGAGATGAGTCGAGGCATTTGTATGGAGCAAAAAAGTGCTTAAGCTGAAGGTAGCGAAATATCTCAGAATTGGGAAGATAAAAGGAGTCTTTTATTGTTTGAAATGACCTGAATTTGTCAGAGACAAAAAAGGAGTGTGCTCTAAGTAAGTCTGCATTTACCCAATTCGAGAAGGAGTTTGGAGAGACCCAAGCTGGGTAAAAAGTGGGGTTATGGAGATATGACAGAAGAGGATTATGTAGAGATTGTAATTTAAATTTAAATTTAAGAGTGTCCCATACGTGGAGAGAATGGCAGGTTATAGGGTTAATTATTTTCCCCCGATCTTTGTGTGTCAGCCAGAGGATATTGGCGACAGAAAGGGGGCTACAATCTACAGCCTCTAGTGACACCCAGAGGGGAGTTTCACTGAATGTGTGATATTTAGTTAGTGTGGCTATCTGTGCTGCTTGGTAGTATTTCTGAAAGGAAGGAAAAGCCAGACCCCCCCCGGTTTTGTATTGGAGGAGAACGAGCTTAGAGATGCGAGGTCTGGTGTTGTTCCAGGCGTAAGCTCGGGCTCTTCGCTGCAGGATGCGGAGAAAATAGGCGGGAATAGAGATGGGGAGAACTCTAAAGAGGAACAAGATTTTGGGTAAAATAACCATTTTAAGTACCGTGATGCGACCTAGCCAGGAGATAGGTAGAGCGGACCAAGACTTCATTAGTCTCGTGATATTGGAAAGCATTGGGGGTAATTGGGGGCAAAAAGATCAGTGAGAGCTGGAGTTAGTTTAACACCTAAATAAGGTAGATGTGATGAGCCCAGGAAAAGGGTAAGACATGTTGGAGTTGTTCTTGGAGAGACGAAGGGAGAGATATATTAAGAATCTTGGATTTTTGCAGGTTGACCTTTAGACCAGATATGGTGGCAAATTTGTCCAGAATGTTAAGGAGTGTAGGGGCAGATGTCAAAGGAGAGGAGAGGAAAATAAATACGTCATCTGCGAATAAACACAGTTTATGCTGGTGACCTCCCACCTCCAAACCTTTAACGTCCGGATTTGAACGAATCATTTGTGCTAGGGGCTCTATGGCTAGGGCAAATAGGAGAGGGGATAAAGGGCATCCCTGCCTGGTTCCTCTATGTACCTGAAATGCATCAGAGCGGTAACCTGCATATTTGACATGGGCTGAGGGCGTGGAGTATAAGGCAGAGACCCAGCGAAGAAAATGTGGTCCAAAGCCTGCTTTCTGTAAGATGGTAAACAAATAAGACCAGGAGACACTGTCGAATGCCTTCCGAATGTCCAGGGAGAGGAAGCAGGCAGGGATCTTACGTGTTCGGGCATGGTGAGATAAGAGGGTGGCTCTTCTGATATTATCTCCAGCTTGTCTAAAAGGTATGAATCCAACCTGGTCTTTATGAATTAGGGTTCCTATGATTGTGTTAAGGCGTGTGGAAAGGATTTTAGTTAGGATTTTGATATCAATGTTTAAGAGGGAGATTGGGCGATAGTTGGACCAGGAGGAATCATCTGTGGAGGGCTTGGGAATCATGGAGATCGCTGCGTGGAGAGATTCTGAGTGAAAGGAGCGGCCTTTCAGAATGGAGTTGAATGCTTCTGAGAGGAGAGGGGCAAGTAGCTCTATATATTGTTTGTAATAAGTGGCAGTAAAGCCATCTGGTCCTGGTCGTTTATGAGGTTTGAGGGATTTGACGGCTCTACCGACCTCCTCATTGGAAATGGGGGCGTCTAGTTGCTCTTTTTGAGAGTTCTGTGGAGTAGGTAGAGAGACGGTATCAAGGATGTGAGAGGGCGGAACTTGAGTTATCGAGGGTTGATGGGCATATAGAGAAGATAGATGACGACGGAATGTCTCTAAGACCTTTAATGGGTTGCTGGAGTAGGTGTTCGGGGCAGTTTGGAGGCGAATAGGTTTGTATGCTTTGTCAATGTTACGTAAGGTCAAGGCTAGGAGCGTGTCTGGCTTGTTGGCTTTTGTATATATTTTGTGTTTGGTACGCCTGAGAGATTTCTCCGCAGAGTCAGTCAAGATTAAGTCTAGTTCAAGTCTGGCATTATCTAGTTCTTTTTTGTGGGCTGGGGTTGGGTTAGTTTGGAAATTGCTATGTGCTTGTGAGAAGTTTGCCTCTAACATCTGGAAGCGTGCCTTTCTATCTTTTTTCCGCCTTGCGGCTAGGCCTATCAAGAAGCCCCTGAGGACTGGCTTGTGTGCTTCCCAGACTGTTAGAGGTGAAACCCCTTCTGTTTTGTTATCTGTAATGTATCTACAAATTTCCGTCTCAATTTCAAGGGCATAAGAGGGATTGGCTAATAAAGAGTCATTAAGGGACCAGGAGAAGTACTGTTGTTGTGGGATTAATGAAATAAAGGAGGATATGATTGCATTATGGTCTGCCCAAGGGATAGGGATTAATGAGGAGGAGATCAGAGCAGGGGAGGTTCCTACGGTTGTGAGGATGTGGTCTATTCGAGAGAAGGAATTGTGGGGATGAGAATAAAAGGAGTATTGTTTTCTGGTTGGGTTACACTCTCGCCACGTATCTATTAAGGAGTGTTGTTGGAGCAAGTGGGAGAAGGCAGGTTTTGAAGGGCCAGCGTTGGGTGTAAAGGGAGATTTGTCTAAGGTGGGGTGGACTACTTGATTCGAGTCCCCACATAATAACAAGGTGCCTTGTTTATGGGTTTCAACTATCTGGAATAGGTGAGCTAAAAAGGCAGTGGGGTTGGTGTTGGGCACGTAATAGGACACCACTGTGACTTCAGAGTCCAGTAGCGTGCCTTTTAGAATCAAATATCTACCCTCAGGATCTTTAATCTCAGATTGGAGCGCAAAGGGTGCTGTACGGTGGAACCCGATTAGAACCCCTCTATGTTTAGTTTGGGCAGAAGCTGTATAAAATTGTGGGTAGGAGGGATTTAAGTATTTAGGACAATGACGGTTAGTAAAATGGGTTTCCTGGATGCAAACCACATGTGCTTTCAGCGAAGAGAAAGATCTAAATGCTTTGCGTCTCTTATTAGGGGAATTTAAGCCTTGAACGTTTAGGGTTAGAATGTTCAAGGGGGCCATGGGTAAAGCAGAGGAAGTTTCTCAAAAGGTGTCTGAGGTTTGATCATGATGTTAGACCCCCGGCGAGGAGGTGAGGAAGGGAAGGTGGGAGGGCAAGTGGAAAGCATAGAGAAAAGGGAAAGAAGAAGGTAAAAAACTTAAGAGTAAAAAGGTAGTAAATTCCGTCTGAGGAGGGCGTGACGTCCTCCACAGAGTGAGAAATGTTGCTCAGAGAGGATCCGAGAGGACGCTCTATGGGCAAGTGGAGGGCAGCAGTGACAAACGGGCACGGGACCATCAGCAAATGATGTGCAGTAATAAAAATTTCTGGGGGGGGGGTTGATTTGGCTAGTAGGTATATGGCCGTGGGTGGGATTAACCATTAGCTACATTTTAAACAGAATTACTCAACTTCGGGAGTATACAACGTGAAACATTCCGTTTATGGCACTACACCAGACCTCAGGTAGACTGCCAGACTCGGAGGTCCCGCCCCAGCCTCTCGGAAGGGGGGGGGGGCCACCAGGTCCAACAAACCCCCGGTGTGGCTAGAGAACCATATGCCATCATTGGTGAGGCAGTGCTACATAAACAACATTCTATCGGAATTAAAGTGAGGGTAAGAGTAATACCGGTGTGCTGGAGGTGTCCAGGACCCAGTATCCCAGGGCAGATTCGCCCAGACCAGACCCCTCAAAGCGGAGGAGTCTGAAGGGCAGATCCGCTCCGGGTATAACCCGAGGCCCAGACAGTCCAGCACAACTGCGGATGGTTACTATACAACAAGAAACTTAAACTGTGTGCAACTTAGGTAAAACAATAGCTTACAAACATGCCAAACTGTAGATGGATGACAGACTCTTGGATCAGAATTTCAAGACAACTCAGGATACCTTCTTTTCATGAATGTAGGTTCCCATTAGAGAACATTAGGAGGCTAAAGGCTCACCTAGGCTGAGTAATGTTCAGTCCATGGAGTCTTGTTGATCTTGTGAAGCCGGAGCAAAACGTCCTCTTTTAGTGGTGGATGCAGGAGAGGCAGCAGCTTTCTGCGGGGAGGCTGAAGCAGATCTCCGGCGGGTGCTCTGTGAGGAGGCTGCAGCAGGGGTGGAGAGGTGTAGAGCTTGCAGTTGATCACGGAGTTCTTCAGCTGTTTTGAGGTGAAACTTGCGACCCTGGTATGAGAAACGCAGAGAAAAGGGGAAGCCCCACGAGTAAATGATTTTATGATGCTGCAGTACCTCTAAGTATTGCTTGAAGGTTCTGCATTTCATAATGGTGGTTTTGGATAAGTCTGTAAATAATTGGTAACTATGACCTTGGAAGATGAGGTGGTCTTTATTCCTAGCCGCCGTCAGTAGTTGCTCCTTCGTGCGATAGTACAGCATTTTGGCTATAATGTCCCTAGGGGGACCATCTTGTTTACGGGGAGCCAGAGCTCTGTGAACTCGTTCGATTTCTAATCTGTCAATTGGGATAGACGGGGATAGTTCTTGAAACAGGGCTGTCACTGTTGAATTTAGGTCCAGGATGGACTCTGGCAAGCCTCTGATTCGAATGTTGGACCTTCTGGCTCTGTTTTCTTGGTCTTCTATTTGGGCTTGCAGCTCCAAGTTGGCTTCCTTCAGGGCTTCTAGCTCGTCAGCATAGTTTGCAGTCTGTGTTTCCAGCTCATCAGTGCGGGTTTCCAACTCTGATGTGCGCTGGCCTTGCTCTCTGATTTCTCTGGAGAGACGGTCAGTGATTTCGTCAGATGTGCGTTGTCAGGCCCGGGTTAGCATACGTTCAAACTGTTTCAGCAGTGGATTTGTTTGTGAGCCGTCTGCAGGGGACAGTGGTGAGGCCAGTTGTTCACTGTCTGACTCACCTTCATCGGGGTGGAAGATCATCTTCTCTCTGTGTTTTGGGGTCCGCGTTGAGCTGCTAGCTCCACGAGGTGGTGTAGGCGCCATCTTAGCTGAGGCCCGCGCCAGGACCTCACGTATATTTTTGCTGCGAATTTTGTGGTGTGGATTACCCGCGACCATATTCTGATGCCTGGGGGGCCAGGGCAGCCAAGGAAGCGTTCTGTGTGGGTTTTCGATATATAAGCGATGCAGTAGAGCTGCTGATAGCCCCGTACCTGAGCGGAGCTCTAGCTAGGTGCGTCCGTCGCTGAGAGCTTCGCGCATGCGCCCCTCTATTCACTTTCTTTTAAATCGTTTTTATTAGGTTTTATAAAGGAGATACAGAACAGAGCCTCTGGGCATTCCCCGGCTCGAGGATATACAATTATAATGAAAGTGCAAGAGTCAAGTATTAACAGTTTAACTTGAGATCAGTAGCTAATTGATTTTAGGTAAACAAACGCTCTTTCAACAGAAATTGAATACATAAAACGGGGGGATTCCCCCTCTGCAGTAATAGGGGGGAAACAAGGAAAGTAAAGGTGCCGTTGGGTCATAGTAAGGATAAAGAAGAAGAATCAAGGTAGGGATGGATTGCCACATCTACATTGTCATAGCAATCTAAAATGGAAATCTAATATACTTGTTGTACCATGTGTTCCAGGGCTCCCAGTGGGTGGTAATTTTGCGTTGTGTGGGTTTGCCGCATGCCATCATTATTTCATAGGTGTGGTGGGTTTGAACCAATGAAATCACCTCTGCAATCGTTGGGACTTTGTAGGATTTCCAGTTTCTAGCTATCAGAAGTCTACAAGCCAGAAGAATGTGTGTGATTACTGATCTGGATAGGTGGAATTAGTTTGATGGACAGATTGAGGATAGCTAGGTGAGGTGAAAGAGAGATATTCGTTTTGGTGATTTTGTTGATCAGAGTAGAAATTTTCGTCCACATGTTGGACAGTAAGGGGCAGTCCCAAAAGATGTGAGGTAGAGTGCCAGTGAGGCTGCAGCCTCTCCAGCATGTGGAAGGAACATTGAGAAACATAGAATTTAGCCTATGAGGGGTCAGGTACCATCTCATGGTTAATTTTTGTGTAACCTCCCAGAGTGCAGTACAGCATGTAGATTTGAAAATGGATCTAAGCGCCGACTGCCATTGGGTATCTGTGAATACCATGTGTAAGTGCGATTCCCATTCTTTAAAGGGCTTGGATTTCTCAAATGATTTTTTCTCTTGAAGGGTTGAATAGATTAGAGAGGTCCCTTTACGGGCTGTGTGGTTGGAGAAGAGATAGTTCCACAATTCTATGGGTATAGAGCTTTCCAAAGTCGGGTAAGATGCTAAGCAATGTTGTATTCTATGGAATGCATGGAAATCTTTGTTAGGAGCTTTAGTCACGTTTTGGATTTGATGAAATGTTTTGTGAAGGATTTGTGGTCTGAGGTCTTTAGTATTGTGGGCTAAGGCTGTCAGCCAGTCAGGTATGTGCATGTCTGGGGACAGTAGTGATAGCACATGTATGGGAATTGGGACTGGTTTAGTAGGTACGTTAGTCCACTTAGAGTGATGTAGGATATTCCATGCCTTAATAGTTGCCTGGACAGTTGGTGAGTATATTTTGGTGAGAGGTGGTTTGTTCGGTGTTGTTTCGTTTTCGATATCCCCCCCATAATGTATTCAGTTTTGGTGACAACCAGTCTTTCAGTTGTGAGAGAATGGTGGCCAGGTAGTAGTCTCGGATGTCGATATGACCAGAACCTCTCACAAGTCTGTGTTTTATTAGTCGTTGGTGGCTACATTTGGTTTTTTTCCCCTGTCATATAAATTGATGGAGGACTGATTGGAGAGATTTAATGTAGGAGACTGTAAGTGGTAGGGGTAATGTGCAAAATAGGTGTAGTAGTCTGGGGAGGACCATCATTTTAAAGGCTGCCAGGCGACCAGCCCATGAGAATTCAAATTTGGACAATTTTGAAGTTTCCAGTGTAAGCATGGATCTGACTGTAGAGTAATTATGGGTAAACATAGATTTTCAATGAGGTCATTGACCCCCGCCTGGACTCCTCCAACAAAAGAAGGAGGAGATCCACGGCCTTATCTTCATTCATCTCACAGGAGGATCTGCATGATCCCTGGAGGTGCATACATGGCGCTGAAAAGGATTACTCTTTTTATTCACCCTCGCAAAAATCCTATTCCAGAATTGACCTGTTCCTGACCTCCAAGGTGCTCCTACAAAAAATAACAAAGGCACATATAGGTAGTATCACCTGGTCAGATCATGCCCCCGTATCAATATCTCTGCTACTCAATTCTCAAACACCCAATCACAAATCATGGCGTCTAAACCCGGCTTTACTAAATGCTAAGGAGAACCAGGAACAGGTCAGGTCTGCAATCCGTTCGTTTTTTGATACTAATGCAGGATCAGTTACTAGCCCCACCATGCTGTGGAATGCCCACAAAGCCACACTAAGAGGTCTCTTTTTGAAAATAGGAGCCCAGGAGAAAAAAAAGAGGAATAAAGCCATAGAAGAACTCTTAGTGCAAATTAGAGCCCTTGAAAAAATGCATAAAATAAATCCCAAAAGTGACGCACTCACAAAGCTGAACAAGATTAGGAATGAATTAAGCTCCCTGCTCCAAAAAAGCCATGACTTCTACATTAGAAGACTACGCCTCACCTGGTATTCTCAGGGGAACAGACCAGGAAAATTCCTCGCGCAACAGTACAAAAGACGAGCCACACAAAACAAAATTGAATCCCTAGTTGACTCCCAGGGACGAAAATTAATAAACCCTAAAGACATAGCGGACTGCTTCAGTGACTTCTACTCCAAATTATATAACTTAAGACAAAACCCTGAAGAGCCCAAACCCACACCGCAACAAATTAACGACTTCCTGGACCCTTTACAACTACCCACTGTCTCCCCCACAAATTTGAAAGCCTTATCAGAACCCTTCACACACAACGAGATTAAACAAATAATCAAAAAACTACCCATCCACAAGGCTCCCGGTCCTGATGGATATGGGAATGAATATTACAAAATCTTCCTAGACCAGCTAACCCCTCACCTCTGTGACACCCTGAACTACTTTTTAGAGACAGGGGAGATACCCTCCGAAACATTGGAATCAACCATCATAACTATACATAAAACAGGCAAAGACCCACAGAACCCAGCGAATTATAGACCAATTTCGCTACTAAATGTAGATCTCAAGATATACACTAAATTATTAGCCACCCGCCTCGCCAAGTATATCCCCAGGCTGGTCCACCCAGACCAGGTGGGTTTTATACCGCGTAGGCAAGCATCAGATGCCACTCGCAGATTTTTAGACATCATTGCCTGGGCCGAACACTGTCGGACGCCTTCTCTGCTGATCTCCTTAGACGTGGAGACAGGGTGGACTGGTCATACCTGTCCCTGGCTCTGCGAAAGTTTGGAATACAGGGCTCCTTCCTGAACGCAATAATGAGCTTATACTTCACCCCAAAAGCCAGGGTACTGACATCAGGGCTCCTGTCATCACCTTTCCCTATTACCAACGGGACAAGACAGGGCTGCCCCCTATCCCCACTGATTTTCGCCCTCATTGTAGAACCACTAGCCCAGGCGGTTAGGGAGCATTCCAACATTCAGGGTCTAGAAATCAGGGGAAACAAACAAAAAATAGGACTCTACGCGGATGACATAATAGTCTGCATCACCGATCCCCTCACATCCTTGCCTGCCCTATGCGACCTTCTCAACAAATTCGGCCAGATATCAATGTACAAAGTAAACCACTCTAAATCTTCCATGTTAGGAATTGCAATTTCCCCACAACTTAGGACAGCGATATCAAACTCCTCTCCGTTCTCCTGGGCTCCAGAATCCTCACTGCAATACTTAGGCATCCAACTGGCAACCCCTAGTGACATGATCCTGCGCATAAACATGTCTTCCTTACAGCAAAAACTACAGGATATCTCAAAATCCCTCTTAAACACCCCAGCATCGTGGGCAGGGAGAATTGCCCTTGCCAAAATGTTCCTGATACCCCACATACTCTACCTCTTCAGAACCCTTCCTGTCACAATTCTTCAAAAGGACCTAACGAGACTTCAAGCCACAGTCAACAAATTTATCTGGGCCTCCCGTAAATCACGGATTAAAGCAACTCTACTCAGAACACCGAAATCACACTGTGGGCCAGGAGTCCCAGACCTGAGAGTCTACTACAAGGCGACCATATTGGCTCAGACCAAAGGGATATGGAGCTCAAGTGAGCCGCAGAGATGGATGGAAATCGAAAAGGTCTCTCTCACAAATGACCCTCAACAATTGTTAGCAGCAGTATGGTTGGGCTATCACCCCCCTCATTCTTTCCTACCCACGGTGAACGCAACAATTACAGTATGGAAATCGGTGAAACAGACATCAACAAGCCTTCACGCTCAAACCTTGCAACACCTACCACTCTCGGCTCTTACTCTAATCACACCGGACTTACCATTGCAGAAATGGTCCACACTGGGTATCAGAACAATAGGTCAGCTGTTCTGGCAACATAAGTTGTTACCTTTTACTCAACTAAAGGAAACCTATAACATCCCGAACGCAGACTTCTATACCTACCTTAGGGTCAGACATACCCTGGCTTTCATCACCCCCTTGGAAGACCCCACCACAACAGAGATTATATCCTTCCTCGGCTCCACTAACAACAACAAAAGAAGCATATCAGCCCTTTACAACATCCTGACACTACAGAACAACAAAAATAAATCTTCACCCATACTACACTGGGAAAACGTTTTGAATCAATCATTCCCTCTTGCCAAATGGCAGAAAGCCTTACTAGCCCCCTCAAAATTCTCGAGGAACATCTCCCACTGGGAAACACTGTTGAAAATCTTATACTGCTGGCACTATACCCCTGTGAGGCTTGCCCGAATATTCCCCTCCAACACCAGGGACTGCTGGAGGAACTGTAAACAAGAAGGCCATACCTATCATATCCTATGGGAATGCCCACATATTTCACACTTTTGGAACCACATATCAGATCTCATCAAGGATGTAACGGGACAATCCAATGTCATCACCCCACAGCTGGCTTTGTTTGGTCTAGGCCTTGACGAGTGCAACCCTAAGCTCCACTCGACTATCACCCACATCCTAGCCGCAGCACGCCTTTCCATAACCAGAAAGTGGAAAGAAGAAGCCCCCCCAACTATACAACAAACGATAATAATACTAAATGATCAGCTACTAATGGAATTTCTTTACTCCAAAGCACATATGACATCAGTAAAATTCTATGAAAAATGGCAGTACTGGCTCGCAGACCCAAGAGCCAACAAGCTAAAGTAATCTAAACGAATCTTATAACTCCAATCTCAGCAGTAGTACGGGAGGGTGAACACCATACCCTAACCTCTTACTCACTCGTCGAGGCCTACCAGACACTGCCAGAGGGAGATTAGTCACAGGTGGATACCAAATAGGCTACACACAAGTGTGCTCCGATTACTGCACTATTGGTTGTGATAATTTCAATGTTATATTCCTCTCATTATACATTGCCTTATTATACTACAACTACTCCCAATATCTTTTACGGGAAATAGGACGAGCCGCTGGGGGGGCGGCCGGGTGGAACCCCCTAGGGCACAGGTATGTACCCATTAGGGGTGCCTGGGGGACGACACCTGGCTAACCTCCAGGTATCTTCCTGGCTAAGTGGAGGAGCTCGACCTAGGCCGAGCTCGCCCACACATAAATATAGCCAAATAGGCTCAGCCTACCCATGTTAAGCCACATATTTTTGCTACGCAATGCCTACTTAATTAATCTTCTTTACTTCTGTAACATGTATAACCTGAAACCTCAATAAAAATTCATCTGAGAAAAAAAAAAAAAACATAGATTTTGTTGATTTGGTAAGCGTAATTCCTAGATATGTGATACCAGAATCTGCCCATGCATAAGGGTATGTAATGCGTAGTAAGTTACTAGTTACTCCATCCATGCCCAAGTCTAGAATGGAGGATTTGGTCTCATTAACTTTATAGTATGATACATTGCTAAAGCGTTGGAGGACAGATTGGACTGAAGCCAGGGAAGAATGTGGGTTGGTAAGCATCAAAATTACGTCACTTTATGTTCCTTGGTGCCTATCCGAAAACCTGTAATTTTATTGTGTGACCTAATGTGTTCTGCTAAAGGTTCCATTACCAGATTGAAAATAAGTGGTGATAAAGAGCAGCCTTGTCTGGTGCCATTGCTAATGCTAAATGGTTTGGAGAGCATTTCCGAGGTGTAGACTTGAGCAGAGGGTGAAGAATATAGGGCCATAATTGCCGAAAAAATGTAGCCTTGCAAGTCAAACTTAGATAGAGCTGCTCTAAGGTAATCCCAATGGACCCTATTGAACGCCTTCTCTGCATCTAAAGAC
This sequence comes from Glandirana rugosa, assembly GCA_018402905.1. Lineage (NCBI taxonomy): Eukaryota > Metazoa > Chordata > Amphibia > Anura > Ranidae > Glandirana > Glandirana rugosa. The sequence continues at coordinate 11,708 of BLSH010331044.1, read as the reverse complement.
AGAGCAGAGAAGGCGTTCTGGTGGATTCAGCATAGTGTATGATGTTGAACACTCTACGAGTGGCATCGTACGTTTGCCTCCCTTTCGTGAATCCTGATTGGTCTTGGTGGATAAGTAGGGGCATCAAGTCAACCAGTCTAGTGGCTATCAGTTTTCCATAAATTTTTGTATCAGTGTTGAGAAGAGATATGGGTCTAAAGTTTTGCGGTAATGTTGGTTCCTTCCCTGGCTTCGGTAGAGTTATAATAAGAGCCTTGAGCTATTCTGGAGGGAGAGAGGAGGAGGAGGCAGCATCATCACATACTAGTACAAAAAATGGAGCTAGAACGGTTTTAAATTGTTTATAATACTTGGCTGTAAGACCGTCAGGGCCTGGTGATTTGCTGGAGGGTAGAGAGGATATTGTATCCATTATTTCTTGTGGAGTAAAAGGTTCATTCAATTTAGTCAGTTGTTCAGGAGAGATTTTTGGTAAGTTGACGCTTTGTAAGAAAGAATTAATCTCTGCTGAGGTTGGCCGGGAGGTAGAAGAATCATCTTTTAAGTTATATAGTGAACTATAGTAGCTGCTAAAGGCGTCCGCTATTTTTTGTGGGTCCAGAATTTTTTCTGTAGTGGAGGGGTGATAAAGATGAGGAATTTTCATTTTCTTATAGTGGCCTTTTAATCTAAGGGCCATGGCTTTCCCTGCTCTGTTACCTGTAGAATAGTGAGATGCTCTAAATTTGTTTTGGACTTTTTTAAAGTTGTCCAGTAGGTTCATTCTCAATTCGAATCTAAGGTCTTTTAGATTTGTGCTGGGGTTCGATTGGTTTTGGATCTCTATGTTTCTTATAGAGGATATAATGGTGTCTAGATGCTGTGATCTCCTCCTCCTCTCCTTGGCTGCCAGCTGGATAATAATCCCCCTGATGAATGCTTTGTGAGCGCCCCAGAGGGTGAAGTGGTCCGCCACAGATCCTGAATTCATTTTGAAGTATTCTTCCAGTTTCTCTTGCAGAATTGCTGAGTATGTCGGGGATTGTAAGATGTGGGCATCGGCTCTCCAGATACTAGTCGGGAAGGACAATGTTGCATTATCAATGCTCATAGTGATGGGTGCGTGATCGGACCAGGTAATAGTGGAGATAGAGGACTCCGATACCCGGGGTAATGTCCATTTGTCCACCAAAAATTGGTCAATACGTGAATAGGTATTGTGTGGATGGGAGAAAAAGGTATAGTCACGTTCAGAAGGGTGGTGACATCTCCAGACACCAAATAAGTTGTTATCTCTGATGAAATTTCCCATTGGGGAGGGAAGTCTGGTTGCTTTTGATGAGGTATCCATTTGGCTGTCTGGGATCATGTTAAAGTCTCCACACATAATGAGGTGACCCGACCGAATATTGTTGATTTTTTTCATGAGTTTGTTCATAAATCTGATCTGTCTATTATTAGGTGCATAAACGTTCACAGTGGTGTATTTGGAGTTGTTTAAGGTGCATACAATGGCCAGATATCTGCCCTCTGAGTCCACCAAGGAATTGTGTAAGGTTACCAAAACTGTATCTTTTATAGCTATAAGGACACCATTTTTCTTGCTAGGACCAGATGCTTTGTAGATGTGTGGAAAGTGTCTATTTGTAAATTTTGGCTCTTCTCCGGACTTGAAATGCGTTTCTTGTATGCATACAATGCCACTATGTGAGTCATTGGCTGTACGCCATAATGAGGCTCTTTTAGCCGGGTGGTTCAGACCCTTAGAGTTTAGAGATAGGATTTTTGGCATTGTAAATGATAGTGGAGCAGTGTGGAAGGTATATAGTTTAGTTACTTACGGTAGGAGGTTTTCTTGGACGAGGCAGATGGTAGGAGATGTAGGTAAGAGAAGTTGCCCTGTTCTGGACAGCTGGAGCTTAAATGGTACAATGCACGATCTGGTGGTTCAGGTGAAGATTTTCTAGATGTCAGGGGAAGAAGTGGTAGGTTAAAATAAAAAGTAATACAAAAAAAAAGGACAGTTGTCAAACTTTCTTATGGTGCAGTAATTGTGATATAGCTTCACTGCATAGGGGAAGTTGAACAGCAGGGTTTAGCAGCATTCAAGGCAATACCAAGCTGCCTAAGATTTGGGGGTAAAGTTTGTGGACGATGCAGCAATTGCTAAACAACGGTTCGGAAAGTATAAGTACGAGTAAGCTGAACTGTAGTAACGCCTATCTGGAAGACGACTGTAGAATAACTGTGTTATCTCGCATTGGGTGAGGTCATATGCTGATTTCCTCTTTGGCTGTGTGGTGGCTGTTTAGGTATTTCTGGCAGGATTCCCCATTGTCAGAGTGCTTTGATGCCATCTTCAACGTTGGTGATATGATGTTTAATTCCATTTTTTGTTACCATCAATTTTGTGGGAAAGCCCCATTGATAGGGTATTTTATGGTTGTTGAGGGCTTTGGTGATGGTGCTCAGTTGTCGTCGTAGTTGGCGAGTATATTGTGAGAGATCTGCATATAATTGGATTTGAGCATATGATGTTGGCAATTGACCCAGGTTCCTCGCCTTTGCTAGGAGTTGATCTTTCGTATGGAAAAAATGGATCTTTATTAATACGTCTCTTGGGACTTCTGCTGGGAGATGCGGAGGTTTAGGCAGGCGATGTATATGATCAATGGTGACCTCTATGGCATTAAGGTCAGGGAGAAGTGTAGTTATAAGCTTCCTTGCATATGCATTGAGGTCGTTGGGGAGAACACTTTCAGGGACGCCCCTCAGTTTAACATTGTTGCGCCGGGACCTATCCTCGAGGTCAGCTATTTTGGCTTTCATCCAAAGTTGTTCATCCCGGGTGTTCTCGTGAGCGTCCACTAGATCGTTTACTGTTTCTGTCATAGACCCCATTTGGTGTTCAATGGTGTGAACTCTTCTACCTATGGACTGCATCTCCGTGGCAAATTTGTGAAACATAGTTAGTATGTCATGGTGCATAGATGATTGAAAGGACAAAAGCATTTCCTTTAGGGTGGTGTCAAGGACTGGTTGTCCACTTGTGGGAAAGTCGGCAATTGAGGAGCGATGGGCTATGTGAGTCAAGGTAAGATCTTGATCGCCAGCCAGTTCACTGTTGTGTGATTCCACTTCCAAGCACATCCTAGATTTGGCTGGGCTGCTGCTGGTTGAGGATGCTGGGGATTGATGCCGGTGTTGTAAAGCATCTTGGGATCCAGATAGGTCTGTGTCCCCTGCGTCAGGGAGATCAGTGTAGGATCTGTCTGATGACAAATCACATTTATCATTTTGGGACTCATTTCTCATGGGTGGGGAGAAAAACTCTGTAAGTTTTTTTGGTGAGCGGTAGTCTTTCCTTTTGCGAGAGGAGGCTGACATTGTATGTGCTTGTTACAGTCGGTATATATATTATCAGGATAAGGTATTTGTAGTAAGCGTTAGGCTAAATAATCTCCGAACGGTGCAGAGCAAGAGTATTATAGAACCATTGTCCTTGTAGGTTGATTAGTTGTGGAAACGGGGACGGAGTGGAGATTCAAGCTGAGTGAGAAGTACCTCAGGGAGAGGTCAGGTGTGGCAAGATGACCACTATGCGTCTGCTTTAACAAGATAGGGTAGTTGTAGTACACTGGTGTTAAACAATATGACCTCCAACCGGTGTAAAGCTAGGTTGTTATCTAATGCTTTGGTAGATTGGCCTGCCCTGGAAATGAGGACAGAGTGAGAGATCAAGCAGAGTAAGAGTACCACAGGGAGAGGTCGGGTGTGCCAAGATGGCCGCTGTGCGTAGGCCTTAGTGTTGCTGACAGGAATTGCAGGTTATATTAGGCACTTCCGAGGTTTTTTTTTAGTAGTCAGCGTTGTGGATTGCTGTTTCTGTGTGTTCCCCTGTGTATGGGGTGTAAAGTTAGGTGCTAAATCCACTTAAGCCACAAGATGGCGGCCTCTGTATTTTTCCAGACTAGGCCGCAATTGAAGCCGCGGTCTCAATTAGTTGATGGGGCCCGGATTGGGTGCGGCGGCCATTCACAAAACGGGCCGTTAATACAGCAGAGGGCTGTGGGGGGATGGATGGCAGGTAATCCCACATTTTGGGTGTGTTTATCCCCTGTAAATGGGCCTGCAGGAGCCGGAGAACGCCGGCATGGTGCTTGTATGGAGGCCGCACTGGTGGCCTGGATCGCTGGAGCTTGGGGGCACCTTTCCCCAAAATTTTCCCCCTGTGATGAAGCTGGGGTGTTGGTGTATCCCCCCCGGGTGATGTGGTGGCTCACCCGTCCTCTGTTGATCCGGATGGTCCTGGATGGAGAGAAGGAGAACCGGAGCTCTGTGAAGAAGCGTCCTCCTTGCTGCTCTTCAGGCAACGTCCCCCCTACAGTATATTCACTTTCATTGATCACCATTATATTTACAAGTTGAAAGAAAGCCCTATTACACGACACATTGCAAGACATTGGAGGCATCACATAATGTCTGTAGGCTATTCGGTATAATAACAACAAAAAAAGAAAGGTACACCATGGGGGAAGGGGGATCCTAAATTATGAAATAATAAGGAGTAGGGTTGTCACATGTTAAAGATAAAATGTTACTTATCAGAGGCTGGAAGACTAGATTCCGGGTTAAACTCAGAGTTATCCCACATATCCCATGTTTTCAAAATTTGGGGCATGGAATCATGTACAACTGCTGTGGGGTGTTCCATTCTACGTGTGGAAACTATGGCCTGTATTGCCTGAACCAATTGGGAAAGTGTAGGAGGAGAAGAGGACAGCCGGCCCAGAGGTATAACCCATTTAGCAGCTAGTAGGACAAATGCAACCAATTTCTTGATGTTTTTGGAGATGCCAGGGAAAGGCAGGCCCAGAAGATAATGGACTGGGGAGATTAATCCCAAGAAGGTTTTGTAATAGGGACTGAGCAGAGGATCAAAAAGGTAGAATCATAGGACAATCCCAGAAGATGTGGTAATATAAACCTATATCACCATGGCACCTCCAGCATAACCGAGAGATCTCCGGACTATACCTATGAAGGACATCCAGAGTTCTATACCAGAAGAACATCACCTTGTATGCTGTCTCTCTCTATTCCACACATCTCTAGGCCTTAGAAACTGTGTCCCAAATCTTCTGCCATTGTGGGAGTGAAATGGGTCGCTGTAAAATGTGAGAGCATTTTTGCATATAGAGGTGGTGAGAATTATCAAGCGGGATAAGCTCATGAAGAATTTGGTAAATAGATGATATAAAGCGAGGTTGATAAGGGCCTTGGGCACATAAGCGTTCAAATGCAGTGGGTTTATCTAAGGTTAGAGATGAGGAGAAATAGTGTTTAAATTGTAAGTAGGAATACATAAGTTGCTTAGGTATCTGGTATTTGTGTTGGATCTCTGTGATGGAATAAAATTGGCGTGTTAGTGGGTGCACCATTTGTCAGAGTTGAAAAATACCAGCCTGCGACCAAGGATACATTCAGCTGTAGGACAAACTATCGGAAATTTCCAGGTTAAAGTGCATGTTTAGTAGGGGTGGGCATGGAGACGAGAGGGAAAAGTGTGGTCAACTTCTCCTCCATATAGAGAGGGTGAAGAGCATTGGATGCGGACATAAGTTTCTAAGTTGGATAATAGATGTGTCTAATGTTTTAATAATAGTTTTTATTGAGACAGAAAAAACAAAGCAAGAATATAGTATACAACCACTCCAAGTCAATCAAGGAACATAATATAGACCCATGTACTTCCTCTAATGGATCAATAGTACAAGCATGAAAGATATCAAGGAAGTTACATCAATCAAAGCACTATAATAATCCCGATGGCAGTTGGAACCCGAAGGGACAGAATTTAACCTCCCACTCTCACTAGGAGGCGCCTGCCACCCCACTGGGAACTCACTGTGGACAGGCTCTCATGAGGACCTATATGCCATCGTGTAGCTGGAGAATATGCAGTCTATTGATAAAGTTGAGTGGAGGTTGCAATCTAAACATGGGAACAGAACAACTTAAAGAACTTGTATAACAAAATGTCCATACCAGCTCTCCGTAAAATGTTTTAAGTCAGGTTTAACTAACTACCACTCGCCCTGCTCAGTAGAAGTCGTCTTGGTTCTCGTAAAGTTTAATCCAACTATCCCATATATGCAGGAAGTTTTTAATGTTTCCCTGGGCTCTTGCGAAAACGTGTTCGTGATAGCAATGCAATTTAATTCTTTTAATGACCTCATTTATGTTGGGGGCCAAATCCTTCTTCCATTTACACATTATTGTTAGCCTAGCTGCTATAAGAATGTATGTAATCAGTTGCCTAATTCCAGGAGAAAAGCTTTCTGCTGTCAGGTTTAGAATAGCCAGTTTAGGGGATGGCTGGACTAAACAACCCGTGACTTTTGATATTAGTTTAAATGTTTCCTGCCAAAAACTCCTCAGGGACTTGCAGTGTCACAGAATGTGAAGTAAATGTCCCTTTTGTCCGCAGTTGCGCCAGCATTCTCCAGAGGAGTTTTCGTACATATGGGACAAACGTATTGGTGTTAGATACCACGTATAGTTCACCTTAAGGGTATTCTCCCAATGAAGGACGCAGTGTGAAGCTTTCACGCTGTGTCTGAATGCATCCAGCCACTGTTGCTCTGTGTACATTTTCCCCGGGTCCCTTTCCCAATTTTGAATGGCCTTTGATTGCTTTATAGTGGAATCTTTTTGTAACATAGAATATATGCGGGAAATTCCTCCTTTCGGGTTAGAATGACTATGATAGAAGTCCCATAGCTCCTTATCTAGGTTTATATGTTGCGAATGGAGTGATTTAAGGAAATGTCCTATTTGGCTACTTCTGTAAGGGTCTTTACTTTTTAATTCCTCATGTACAGAGTCCCAGGACGGATATCCGAGACTGGTCCATTTTTTCACTGAAAAGTTAGGGATCAAAAATTAAAATATTTGGAGAGGGGGGCTAGTGATTTTTATTTGGATGGGGTCTCTATTCAATAATACCAGTCCCTTCTAAGCCGATAGGGAAGCCTGGATTGATGGATGCTCTTGCAGGTAGATTGGAAGCCTAGTTGCCGCGGCAATCGGCAGATTCTCGAGGCACCTGTTGTTAGTCATGTACCTTTCTATTAAAACCCAGGGTTTAGTTGAGGAGGGGTCTGCCCAGGCTCTAGTCTGTTACAATAATGACGCTCTGTAGTAGTTAACCAACGAGGGAACTCCCATGCCCCTTTTGTTCCTGTGTTTGGTTAGGATAGAGAAGGCTATTCGGGCCTTCTTGCCTTTCCATATGAAGCGCTTCAAATGTGTGTTCATAGTACTAAAGAATACACTAGGGATTGGGATAGGTACTGTTCTAAAAATGTATAAGATCTTAGGAAGGATCACCATCTTAAACGTTGCTATACTGCCCATCAAGGAGAGTTGTTGCTTGCTCAATCTAGATAGCTCGGATTGGATGAGTCCTAAAAGCTTTTTATAGTTGGCCTCATACAGTGCTGCTGATTTACTTGTGACTTGAATCCCCAAATACTGAATTTCTGTAGCCTCCCAGTTACAAGGGAATAGATCCTGTAACTTCTTCTTGATTATCTTATCTAGGTTTATGGGGAGTACTTGACACTTGGATATGTTGACCTTATAGTAAGAGATACCCCCATATGTCTCTATTAGGCTACTGAGTGTGGGAATAGAGAGTTCTAAATTAGTAAGGGTAAGTATCACATCGTCAGCAAAGAGCCCTATCTTAAGGGTTCTGCCTGCGATTTCCAAACCCAAAATGTTGGGGGACTCCCTTATGGCAGTTGCCAAGGGCTCCATCATCAACGTAAAAATTCTGGGGGAGAGTGGGCACCCCTGACGGGTACCCTTTGTGATGGGAAATTCTGTTGATAAAATGGAGGAGGTAAAAACCTGGGCCGTCGGGTTTGTATATAGAGCAAGAATGGCCGAATTAATAAATCCGGTAAGGCCAAATTTTAAAAGGGTCGCTTCCATATATCCCCAGTGCACCCTGTAAAAAGCCTCCTCAGCATCTAAGGCTATGAAGGCTGCGGGGATTTTCCTGCTTTCCGCAATTCTTTGCAGATTTAGTATTCTTCTCGTGCCGTCAGGTGCCTGCCTATGAAGGACAAAACCTACTTGGTCATTGTCTATCAAAAAAGGGGTGATTGTGGCCAGTCTATTAGCAATTAATTTAGCATAAATTTTAAGATCCGTGTTAAGAAGGGAGATTGGCTGGTATTTTTGGGGGGCACACGGATTCTTCCCTGGTTTGGGGAGAGTCACTATTATTGCTTTGATCATTTCTTTAGAAAATTGTTTGGAGGAGGCTAAAGAATTATAGAGTTTGAGTAGTATGGGTGAAAGGGTTTCCTGAAAAGTGCGGTAGTACTCCGCTGAGAGTCCGTCTGGGCCTGGCGTCTTATTCAGAGCCAGGCGGCTTAGTACTTTGTTCAATTCTTGTATTGTGAAGGGGGCATTTAAACATTCTAGCTGCTCCGAGGTAACAGAAGGGAGCCTGACTGAGTCTAAAAAGGAGTTAATCTTCTCCTGGGTGGGTTGAGGTGTTGAGGGGTCAGAAGCAAGATTGTAGAGGGCGCTGTATTAATTTTGGAATATCTCTGCTCTGTCCCTAGGGTGTTGTACTGTTTGACCCATGGCAGGATTTCTCATACTAGCTATTTTTCTTTTGGCCTGTCTGATTTGTATCTGCCTTGCGAGTCGTTTTCCCACTTTATTCCCATACAAGTAGAAGGATGCTCTCAAGTACTTGAGGCATCTCTCATGGTCTTGCATTAAAAGTTTCCTGAGGTCCAATCTAAGATGGCTAAGTTTATCTATATTAGCTTGGGATATTGTTTGTTTATTTTGTAGCTCTAATTTTTTAATCTGATCCAGTAAAGAATTAAAATTTTGTGTCTTTTTCAGTTTTTCTCTTGAAGCCACGTGTAAGAGTATACCCCTAATAAAGGCCTTATGCGCACACCAGGTGTTGGCTATATCGCCTTCCGTAGTCTTGTTAAACATGAAAAATTCTGCTAATTGCTTAGTGACCCCAGCTAGGAGCGATGCCTGCTGATAAATGCGCGTATTATTGCGCCACAAAGTGGTAGGTCTATCGGTGTAACGTTCCGATAACGAGATTGTTATAGGAGCGTGATCTGACCAGGTGATGGTGTCTATAGAGGTGCATTGCACTAAGTGGAGAGTATTTAAATCTGTAAGGGCTAAGTCAATTCTGGAGTATGACTTATAGGGCGCTGAGAAAAAGGTATAATCTCTTTCCCCCGCGTGGAGGCATCTCCATGTGTCATACAAAGATTCCGTCAGTAAAATTTTTTTTAGAGTTGGTCTATGGGAGGGCGATTTAGAGGAGCAATCTAGTGAGGCATCGGAAACCAGGTTGAAGTCGCCAAGCATCAACAGATACCCATTGCGAATTTGATTTATTTTTTTCAGAGTCTTATTCATAAATTATACTTGGCCTCTATTTGGAGCATAAATGGAGACAATTGTATATGTTACGTTTTTAAGCTCACAGACTAAAATGATAAAGCGAACATTAGGGTCGGTGATGCTCTCCCGGTAGGAAAAGGCCACAGAGCTACTGATAGCAATAAGCATACCGTTTTGTTTAGAGTTCGCATTCGCGTAAAACATGTGAGGAAACTTTTTATGGGAGCACTTCGGTGCTTTAAGTGCTGAGAAGTGGGTTTCTTGTATACTTAAAACGTCTCTCTTAAGTCTCTCTACTTCCGACCAAAGCAGTTTCCTTTTAAAGGGGCTATTCAGGCCCTTGACGTTCAAAGAGACAAATTTGATGGTCATCTATATGCCATTTTGATGCTGTTAAGTTTGGCTGGTGTCAAAATAGCAAACTTCCGCCAACCAGACCTCCCTTGGTGTGGACGTGGTGCAGAAAAAATGTAGGTCTGAGTACTCACGGCTCTGCTGGCCTCGTGCTCCAATGTAGGGTGCTGCAGTCTGACGAGATGGTATGTAGAGCTGGACTTCTTAGGGCTCTCAGTTCCAGAGTAGGTACTGTGATTCACAGAAAAGCTGGTGGTATGGACAACTGCGGGAAATAAACCCAACAGATACAACAGTAGAAACATGTAAACAAAGGTAAAAAATAACCCAGCAGTATTTCCGGGAACTAGTAGCAGATAACTCTGCAGAATCATCTTGGGGGATAAACCGCAATCACCTATTCCGCCGGAATAGTGTTACCCAAACAAACACATATAGACCTTGTCTCTAGGAGCAGCTCTTGTTGATAAAGGCAGGGTGATCTAAGGCAGCATAAAAATATCACTTGGACCACTCTTGCCTCAACCTCGTGGGCTCCATGTGGCGTTCCTGTGCGCCTGCAGCAGGGAGAATGCCCCATTCCTTCAGGTACCTAAGGCCAGATTCCAAGGAAAAGATGTTGTATGATTTGTCGTGGTATGTCACAATCAGTTTAGATGGTGTCCCCCACTGGTATTTAATCTCATGATTCCTCAGGGCTTTAGTGATGGTGAGAAGCTTTTTCCTCTGTTGAATAGTGGCTTGCGAAAGATCTGTGTACAATGCGACTCCTGCGAATTGGCCTTCTAAGTTAGGAGTTTTGCGGATAGCATGCATAGCCTCCTCCTTCACATGATAGTAATGGTTACGTCGCGTGGGACAATGTCAGGCAGAAAAGACGGTTTAAGGAGCCTATGGGCCCTGTCAATTGTAAGCTCTATGGCACTTGCTTTAGGAACTAATATATGAAGCAGTTGACGTATGTAACCTTGCAGGTCCAATTTAGATATAGATTCTGGGATCCCACGGAATTTAATATTGTTCCTGCGGCTGCGATCTTCCATATCTGCGATTTTAAACGCTATACGTTGCAGATCTGACTGCTGTTCTTGGAAAGCATCTACTAGGTTATTATGTGCAGAAAATGCATCATCCATTTTGTGCTCAACATGTTCCACTCTGTGCTGAAGCTCCTGCACGTCAGCCTTGATGGGGTTTAAAGCTCTTTTCAAGTCAACGTATAGGGAATCTCTAAGAGAGATCAGCATTTCCTTCATATCAGCTATAGTGGCTGGTTGAGAGGAGGATGGGAACGGTTGTAATGTAACTTGAGGGGAGTTCTCAGCATGAGTGCCTTCCTTCATGTCAGACTCCTCTTCTGCATCGTTGCCCTGTCTTGCCTTTTTATGCTTGGTGGGGCTGCGTGTTGTGGGACTATCTGGTGGGGAGTGTACTGATTCGCCTGTGGCTGGAGAGGTGATCACTGTACATACCGATGCCTTAGATGAGCTTGATCCAGAGCCGGAGGCCGAGTCCTCTGCATCTGTGAGAGCAGCACGCTGTCGCCATCTTGGCTGCATCTGTCCCCTCTGGCTGTGAAGAAGTCTGTCAGCTTGGAGGGGACTGAGCGCTGTGGCCCCCGTTTCCTCTGTTCCCAGTGAGGAGGATGCATAGGGACACCTGCAGACATAGCGGGTGATCACCCCTGTCGCTTGGGTTTGTCGCTGTGTGCCCGGGAGACTGGTTCTCTCCTACACTGCGGCCGTCTCTATTGCTGGCTAGCCACGCCCCCCCAGATGTGTCTAATGTTGACCATAGTATGGCACAGGAGTAATGCAAGTATAGGGCGCAAATATCAACAGGCATACAAGGAAATAAAACAGAAGGGGCATAAATGACATGAATCAACTGCTTACAGTATCTTAGAAACTTGT
>BLSH010330974.1:8843-22695 GCA_018402905.1 Glandirana rugosa | reverse complement strand
TGCCTTTCATTTCTATTTTAAACTGAATAGGTTGTTTTACAAGGTGATCATTTGCAATCACTTTAATCATAAGGCCTTATTTTTAAGCCATATATATATATATATATATATATATATATATATATATATATGTATTGTGCCATTTTTGGCAATTTGCATAATAAAGGAAACTCTGAACCCGGTTTGTCTATGTACAGTCTACATATTTTTGGAACTGAATGATTTTTTTTTTTTAACAGATAAGCAGGAAGGGTAGCTTATAGACACCTTTGAGCCTTTACTTTTTTCAACCTTTGAGCCTTTTTTTTTCAACCTGACTATGTAATTATGATTTATGGAGAAGAAGGTTATTAGACGGTGCAGAAGATTATTGCTAGCTGCTATATAAGAAATCTGAGAATTATATGTTGGACATATATTTAGGATCCTGATTTTTGCTTGGGGTTCTGCTTTAATGATTAAAATAAAACATATATAAATGTAGCAAGTCAGTAGCAAATACATTTACACTATATCATCCAGCAAGTCTGAATCATGTGTTGTAAAAAAAATTCTAAATTATGTTCTGATGGAGAATCATTGCATTATTATATGTTTTTCTCTGTTAGTCAAATAACCCTTTGGCTTTATGGCAGCTACATTGTAATCGGGGTCAGTCCTATAAAATGGGGATAAATTGATTTTTTTGACAAGCGTGCTTCAAATGTGTTTGAAGAATACAAGGAAAAGGGCAGGATGAACTACATTCTATACCAGTTGCAATTTTTTACAAATACATTTTATATGACTACAGAACAAAAAAATTATTTGTTGCCTAGAATGAACAACAGTAAATAAAGAAGGGACTTGCACAGGAATCAACTTATATTGAGCTGGTTTTCTTGATGTGGAAACTAACAAATATTTAGTGCTTTACACTATGGATGAGTAGTCAAATGCCCACATCCTAGGTCCATATCTCTCAATGACATCACCCGGGATCCTGGTTTACATTCCAGTAGCCCCAGGATGTGTCATTTAGTGGTGGTAGTGAGGTAGGGCAACATTGCCATGCAATGAGTTGTCATGGCAGTGGGTCATCATGATTGATACGGGATCTAAATCACTGGATGACTTGATTGACACTGAATTTACATAGTGGGACATACTTTACTTTTTCACTTTTTTGGTGTCTTTATTTACTTTTGACTTTTTTAAAAGAATATGTAGTAAGAAGTATTAATGTACCCTGTACTCATTCCCCTGGGGTGGATATAATAAGGGCACATATCTCCCTCGATATTGGAGTAAGTTGCCTTGGGGGTTATCACCCCCCTTTGTCAGGTACTCCCCTAATATTGAAAGCTATGTGACCTGGTATGGTAAAGGAAGGGGGGACCACACACTCACTGCCTCCCAGGCATATAGATCATATATGTTTCATGTCAACTTCAGCAGCACTGGGAAGCCTGTCATTTAGCAATGATAGTGTGGCAGGGCAGCATCATCAGACTGCAGGCCTATGTAATTGGGAAATATCACTGTTCAGAGGGTCATCGCAACTAAAGTCAAAGGATATACATCAATAGACATCTTGATTAATGCTGAATGTACATCATGGGGCAGTGTTACTTTTTAAAGGAATCCCCATCAAAGGACCCTTTCACAATATGTGTTGATTTAGTTTTGATTTTTTTCAGGGAATGAGTAAAAAAAGGGATATTAATGCATCCTTTAATAATTTTCATTGGGGCGGCAGGTAATCTGTAGGCTGCTTTTTCTAAAAGGAGACTGAATATAGGAAAGAGGTCCTATTTGGAAAATGTGCTTTGAAAGGGGAGCCTCATGCACCCAATGCAGAAAATCATGCGGCTGGGTTTTTTTTTTTTACACCTTTAAAAAATGCATGGTGTTCCCCTAAAATTCCAACCAGCCCCTTATCCAGGCATGCACCCATGGTATACAGGAAAAGGAGGACAGAGCACTCTGCATTATTCATTGGCAAAACAATGTCAAAAGCAAACAAACACACAGAGAGACTGAAAATGCCATTTATTAAACATTTCATAAACAATATATAAATAGTGTCCTACAATGCAGATCCAGTGTCAACCATGACATCTACTGACATGCATCAGATATATCATCAATCATGATGACCTGCCCCACAATGATGTTTCCGCTGCACAACAATGTTTTCCTACCACCACCTTGACCTGCCATCCTAGTACCACTAAATAACAGGATCCCTGGTGCAACTGGAAAATAACAACTGCTCCAAGGATCCTGGGTGGCATAATTGGCCATCATTGGCATCATTGGCCAAATATGACAATATTTGATCAATAATGTCACCCAGAATCCTTAGAGCTGTTATTCACAAACAAAGGCCATTGATGTAATGGATTCAGTACTTTCTTTTAATCAATAACTTGCTTCAATTCACTGTCTCAAAAAGTATTGAAGACAGAAACATCCAAAGAACTTGTGCTTCCGATAAAAGGTCGGCAATTGCATTTTCCATATTTCCATAGTACAGCTCCCCATTAATATTTGCCTAAAAGTGGTTTTAAAGCCTGAAGGTTTTTTTTTAAAGGGTAAAAGTATTGAAATTCCTCACAAAGATACATAATTCAGTTCTTATCATATACATTGTATGACATACATAAATTCTGTATTTTTGCATATCTTAACTTCCAACTCCATTATGATGTACATAATATTCATATATCAATATTGTAATTATTTTCAACTCTTTAATAAAAATGTTAAATCTTCAGAACTGAATTAGTGTATTTTGTAATTACTATATCCATCCACCTTCATAGATATAACATATTGCTTTCCACCACTGTGTATTCCCTACCTACCCTCAGTTTATTGGCACTATACACCTCTATGTCTCCTGATACTGATTTGATCCACCCCACCCATATTTTGTGGAATTTTTTGGGGCATCCTCCAGAGTTGCAAGTCACTTTGTATTTTGGCAGTGCCCCGTTAATCAATTCTACCCAAAGTTGGATAGATGGAGGCTGCGGATCCTTCCATCTCATGGCCAAAGCTTTCTTAGCATAAAAGAACACCAACCCCAGTAATGTTTTTGTGGATGTGGACATGTCCTCCTCCCCAAAATCACCAAGCAGACATCTATTTGGTGTACATATGCTTGGCAAGGCCAGTTTATCCTCCATGAACTTGGTGACTGTACTCCAAAATTTCTCCATGTGAGGGCATGTCCATATCATGTGAAAGCAATCCCCGACCTCTTCTCCACATCGTGGGCATTCTGGTTTGACCACTTTGTATTGTACATGCATGCAGGTGTGTAATATACTCTGTGAAGATAGTTGAACTGAACTAGTTTGTCTCTGGCCGAAATCACAGAAGTCAGCACTGGTTCGGTAACCTCCACCCAAGACTCCTCCGAGAGGGATGGGATATCGGTTTACCACTGGGCTTCTAGTTTTTTCATCCTAGGAGAGGATGAGGACATTATCATAAAATAGTATCTTGAAATAAGTTTTGAGTGATCTTCCTCAAACATCATCTTTTACAGTTTAGAGGGGGGCCAATTGCACCTCCTTCAAGCCAAACTGGGCCGCAGCAGCATGACACAGCTGCAAGAAAAAAGAATGTGTTTAGGAGTTTATATTCTATTTGAAGGTCTCTAAATGTTCTAAAAGTATGATCTGCAAACAGTTGATGGGCATATTTGATGCCATATTGTGCCCAACATGCCCCATCCGGTATTTTATATATCTCATTCAGTTGCGGATTAAGCCATGGGGGGCATTGGGAGAATTTGTTTAAGGGAGAACCACCTGTTCTGCCATTACACATATGGAATATCTTAATCTTAATTTGAGAATATCTGCACCTTCATCAGGGTATGTGTTGTTTCTATATAACACATTAATAAGGGCCTCAAAAGAAGATACCAGTGCTGCTTGTGTTATCACCGAGGGGGAAAAATACACCAATGTATATGGGTCAGCTGAGCTGCCAGGTATTAACATTGTAAATTTGGGAGGACCAGACCCCCTGATTGAATCAGCAAAAACAATGTGTCCAAGGAGACCCTAGCCGGCTTGTTACCCCATATGAATGAGATAAGTTGGGTGTTAATTTCTTTAAATATTTTTTTGGGAAGGTAAACTGTTGCATGCCATAGTATATAAAGGAACCTGGGGTGGTAAATTATCTTAAAAATATTAATTCTACCTAGGAGGCTGAGGGGCAGCTTGGACCAAGTTTGCAAATTTTGTTTTAGGTGCAGCATAAAAGGAATTCAATTATTTGCTGTGTATCTGCTCAATGGTAGTTGAACCTCAACTCCCAGATATCTAAATTTACTTACTATCTGCATTGGAACATTCGGTGGCAACCCTGGGGGAATATCACTGACTTGTTCCAGTTGACATGCCCCAAATCTAGTGATTCTATCCGACGCTGCTGTAAGTGATCCCTCCATCTCTGCTAAATATAGTAGCATGTCATCGGCATACAATGATGTATTCTCCTCCCTATCATTGTTCCAGCAACCCTTCACACTCTTATCTTCCCTCAGCTGTGTCACCAGGGGTTCAATAGCTATAGCCATCAAGTCCAGGAGTTTTGTTGGGATTAAGGGAGAGGGTTGCAGCCATAACCTCTTCCACCTCATTAGGGAGGTCAAGGGTCTCCGCTGCTTTTTTGGATAACTCACGGAGAGGTATCTGGCTCAGAAATTGGTCTACCTCCTCTTCTCCATATTCCACTTTAGAGGTGTATAAATCAGAATAAAACGTAACAAATGCCTCAACAATTGCAGTCTGGGTAGTGCAGATTGTTCCCTATGCATCATAGATGCGTGGGATTGGCATTATTGCTTGGTGTGAATGAGCCACATAAGCCAGCAATCAACTGTTTTGTCTCCAAATTCAAATATACGTTGCAACTGGTATAATAACTTTTTTTGAGTCTTCTCCAGCAAAACTAAGTCTAATCGTCAGGCGCTATCTCTCCATTTGGCAAGATTAGTGGAGGTAGGGTTTTTGATGTATTCTACATCTGCCTCCTTAGCAATTTGTTCAGTTTCCTGAACCTTCCATTCTCTATTAGATCTAAGTTGCTTAATTGTTCCTGATATAGAGCCTCGTAGAGTGACCTTAAAAACATCCCAGGTAATACCCAACGCTACTTCCTCTCTATTGTCTACCCAGAACTGTGTCATGTCAGTGGCCGTTGAATTCACAAAACACTCCTCCTGCAGCCCCAGCGGGCTGAGTCTCCATAATATGTAGTCCCTCTGCCTTCCCATAGTATTCACATAGTAAACAAAAGGGGAGAATGATCAGATATTGCCCGCAGCAGATATTTAACATCTATTATGCGGGTTAATATTTCCTTATTCACAATACACATATCCAATCTAGAAAGGGTGTTATAGGTGGCTGAGAAGCAGGAATATTCCCTGAGCTCAGGATGTTTCCATCCCCATGTCTCAACTAGATTATATTGGTCTATACAAGTGTGCAGTGAGGAAGTACATTTAGAAACAGTTCTAAATCTGTCTCCATCTGGAGACAGAACAGAATTTATATCCCCTGCTATAATAATTGGGCCATCAGTCACCTGTATCACCTTTGACATCACAGTGTTCCATAATGTAACCGTAAATGGCGGAGGTATATAAACTGCCACAAATGTATAGGGGGCATTATCTATGACAAGGACTACTATTACAAATCTCCCAAAGGGACCCATTACCACTGTTTTAATTGTACATAACAATGCCTTTGTAATCAGCACAGAGATGCCCCTGGTGTAAGTAGAGTAGGTTGAGTGAAATGCATGTCTCACAAATGCTCTTTGTAGAGCCCTGGTTTTGGAACCAGATGTGTCTCTTGTAAAAAGATAATATAGGGTTTGTGTTTTTGATTGTAATTGAGCACTAACTCCCTTTTAATCTGTGAGTTGAAACCCCTGGCATTCTAAGATAACAAGTTATGGTCTTGCATGGGGTATGCCATGGTAGAAAAAAATTACTTTATAGGTCCTGCCTGAGCAGGGCAACATAAAAAGGTCCCAATTGCACCCTATCAGCATATTAATTGGCAGTACACTTGGTAAACAATAGCAGACATTGGCAGTCAGTCTATCTAATGAATAGATTTCAATAAACAATGTTGGTGGAAAAGCATGAACCTCGTGGATCACAAATGATCCCCCCCACCCTGCCCGCAGTCCCAAACATACCACAGATTTTTCTTTCCCCAAACATTTCAACAACAAAGTCACCCTGTGGGAGGAATTCCTTCCCTGTCCAGTCGGACAGGAGAGGAAGGGTGAAAACTTGAGACAACTGAGCTGTCTGTGAATCGCTGTTACATAGGATCAACATTGCAGACACCCTGCTTTAATGCCAAACTTACACAGAGTGACGTCCAAAACAATGCACAGTGTATAATTGAAAAAAGGCCAGCAGGTGGCTCTCTTGCTACATCTTATCCATCAGGTACTGCTCAGGGATTCCGGCCATCCATTAGCTTCCTTAGGCTACATGAAAAATTGCACTTTCCCCTTGTGAACTACCCACAACTTTGCTGAGTATAGCATACTGTATGGCAAGCTCTTCTCCATTAATCTTTGCTTTACACTCTGAAACACTGCTCTTTGCCGTTGTGTGGCCATTGAGAAGTCTGGAAAAATAGTGATGCGGTTATTATTGCACAATAATTCTGGGATAATGCATGCTTTGTATAGGATGATCTCCTTATCTTTAAAGTAGAGAAATCTCGCCAGAATAGGCCTAGGAAACTTCCCCGGCTGTGGGGCCCTCAATGGCAAACAAATGCAAAAAAAGGAGTTCTCTCCAAAAGTTTGCTTAAGCCAGGATAGTAAGAAATCTTCAGGGTTTCCCCTTCTGTACCCCCTGGGAACCCCAGAAAACATAAATTGTTATGTCACAAGCCGTCTTCCATATATCCCAGCTTGGCCTCCAGGGATTTGTGGTCCGCCACCACCTCTCTCACCATTACCATCATGGGGGCCAAGTCGTCCTCAATCCCACTGATACGTTGTTCAATATTAGTGGCACGGTTTCTGACCTTGTGGACATCATCTTTAAGGAGTGCAAAGTCCACCCTGATTGTTTCTATCTGGGTGGACAGGGATGCATGGCAGCTCCTTATGGTCACCATTATCTGTGAGAGGGATGGCTCCCCTACCTGCTGTCCTGATCCTCTGTCACTGTCAGCTGCTGAAGGGGTCGGTGGGCGGTTAGCTAGAGGATCTGTGGGGTCCAGCCACTCTGTTTCTCCTTCTTCCCAGACCTGGCCATCCGCCGCTGGGGACTGCAGCCTATTCCCCAGGTCTCGGGCCCCATCTTGGCAGGCCTCATGGGCAAAATGGGCAAGCCTCTCTGCTGGCGACTGATCCCAGCTGGGACCATATTTCACCATGGTGATACTCCTCCAGTGTTTCTGTATCAAGCCAGGTAGATTTAGTGTCAAAAATACTACGGTTGTCTGCACAGGATAATATAGGATTATATTGCGATCCGGAGCTCAGAAAGAGAGCTGCTTACATCCCGAAAGTTGACATGCTCCCAAAGGTTTTTTACCTTAATGCATTCTATGCATTAAGGTAAAAAACCTTCTGTGTCACAGACTCACCCCCCCACCCCTCCTAATAGTTACCTGAACCCCATCCAGCACTGTGAATGAAAGCTGCACCTCTCCTGGCTTTGTCCTCTCTGGGCAGATCGATAGCAGTGGGAGCCATTCGTTCCCACTCCTGTCAATCAACTCCAGTGATGAGGGAGCAGATGGCCGGGTCGAGTCATGTTGTCTACAGCAGCAGGGCTCGGGAACAAGCCCGCACAAGTGCCCCTATGGGAATTGTTTATCTATCGGGGGCACCAGCAAGAGAGCAGGAGTCAGGAGCACCAATGGGGGACCCAAAAAGAGAAGGATCAGGGTCGCTTTGTGCAATCCTACTGCACAGAGCAGGTAAGAATAGACATGTTTGTTATTAAAAAAAATCCTTTACAACCACTTAAAGTCCAGATGGAAGAAAGCATATTTTCACATGACATTTTAAAATGAGACTAAACTCTGGTTTAAACACAGTTCTATTCAAGTATGTATGTTTAACTCAATAAAGTGCCGTCTATTCCTTTCACCTTTCTTGATATCTCCATTTTTTTTTGTTTTCGTTGTCTTTCTGCTAGAGAGTGGCTACATTGATTCTCTATACTCCCACTACATGACGGAAAATAGTCACTCCTTCTTACTCACTCCCAAAATGGACTAGGGGCTTTAAACTATAGACTATGGGATTTGTAGTGTGCATAAAGCAATGCATGCAACTGCAACTAGCATGCACTGCTAATTCCAAACAAGCGGAAGTTGAGGGGGAAAGGAGAGGTTTGAGAGCTCACAGAGGACAATACAAGGAAGCACAAACTCACAGTAAATCTGGCCATAGGCAGTTAAAATCTCAGAGTGTTCAGTTGGGACCAGCCGAGATTAAAACCATCTATGGGCAGGCTGACTGTACCCAAGATCAATCAACTTGTGTGCAACCAGTCAGTCGGATTTTCCATTTGATTATTGCCAATGACTATAGCCACTAGCAATAATCACTGTGGGGGGTGGGGTATTTACTAAAGATGCACTCAGAATCTTGTGCATCTGTGGATGGTAGCCAATAATTTTCTAAGTTCAGCTTGTTCAATTAAAGTGGAGTTCCACTCTGAAATGGAACTTTCACTGATCGGATTCCCCCCCTCTGGTGCCACATTTGGCACCTTTTAGGAGGGAGGGGGGAGCGGATACCTGTCAAAACCAGGTATTTGCTCCCACTTTTGGCAAAAGATTGCCACACAATTGCGGCGATCTACGCAATGTCCACCCATCCCCCATTGCCTTCTGGAAGACACACAGGTCCCAGAAGACAGCAGGGACCATTGGGAAAGTGCGGCACGACTTGAGCATGCGCAGTAGAAAACAGGCTGTGAAGCCACAAGGTTTCACTTCCTGTTTCCCATAGTTAGAATGTCTGCACCTGGAGCCAAGGGACGGATCAACTTCGGGTGCCGACAACGCGGGTTCCTTGGACAGGTAAATGCCCTTATATTAAAAGTCAGCAGCTATAGTATTTGTAGCTGCTGACTTTTATTTTTTTTCACCTGGGCGGAACTCTGCTTTAAGCTTTGACAATTAAACCCGGAAACTGATTGGATGTAGAGTTGCACCAGATTTTGCACTCTCCATTTTTAGTAAATCCCCCCTGTGAGTTTTCCCAAGCTGGTACAGTTCACCGCACCCCCCCCACCCCGCCCCCAATGTGGGAACACAGTAGCTTGGCAGGAAGAATTTCCCCAGCAACACTATCCGTGGTTACAGAAAAAGAAAGCTGCAATATCTATGGCCGGCTTTTATGGAATTATTACAATGTTATTATTCAAAAGGGGGCGATACCCACTGTATATATATATATATATATATATATATATATATATATTGAAACCTGGGGGTAACTTTGGAATAACCACCAGCCAGTTTGGTGAAAGAAAACAGTTCATTTATTTCAATCACGGCTAAACAAAAAGACAGCTTACTTCAGCCAAAGTAAATAAACAACCCAAATCCTGGTACTGGTAATTAAACAGCAAGCTCATTGCTAGTCTTTGGTCCTATACAGGGGTTAGGCTCCTCCAAAGTATGTGTGCCAGGCAGGCCACACGGGTGGGTTAGCAGCCCATGTCTCAGTTTGTCTGAGAGCTCCCACTTGCTACACAGCTTGTGAGTCTCTCTCTTCCACTCACTTCCTTGACACAGATGCTGATTTACCTCTGCTGCCTTTCAAGCCTCCCTCATCTGGGACTTAACCCCTTTGGGACCAAAGTCCTGGTAGTCAGGGTTTGAAGGGTCTTTGAACCTTTGAAATCCCAGGTGGGATGGGACCTGCATGCGTGAGAACCCCTGAGTTTCACAAAAGCTCTGCAACTGCCCCCTTTAAAGGGACCACGACTCATATATTGGGGGAATGTACCTGCCATCCAGGACACATTTCCAGTGTCCTGTGCAATATATATATATATATATATATATATATATATATATATATATATATATATATATATATATACAGGTATATTAAACATACACTATAATTAAAAAATGTAACAACTAACCATATAAATGAGACAGCAACTCCTGATAACCCTCTTAGACATATTACTTAGATAGATAAATAATTAATTAAGTAGATAAACAGCTAACCCCCAATATACATTTTTACTTTGAGCTAAGTTGAAGATTACCTAAGCTATCAGCTTTAATTCTGTATATTTAAGTGTTAACAAAAATTGGTGTATCTCCTCCAAATCTAGAGTATAGTCTATAATTTGTTTCCACCTCTTAAAAATGTTTAACTTGAGAATAATTTTAAAGTCATTAACTCAGCAACTGTAGGGGAGGTATTAGTAATCCAGTGCCTCATAATACCTCTCTAATTATATCTGACTATTTCTAGCACCCATTGCCTCCACTTGGCCACAACTGAACAATAACATTGAAGGATTTTATTGAATAAACATACCTGTCCAAATTTAAATATCTTTATACTTGCTCCCAAAAAAGGAAAACTTATGGGACAATGCCACAAGCAATGTGCTAATGCAGGGCTTTATATTTTATATTCAGGACATTTTGCTGTATTCATCAAGGAATTTATTATGAAAGGAATATATGCTCTATGTATAATATTAAATTGCATTTCTCTCTACCTCTTGTTTATAATGATTTTAAAAACTATATTATATGCCTCCAATAATTTCCCCACAAAACTTTCATGTGGAAAATCAACACTCCAGTTTTTTAAACGTATGTTTTCCACTAATTTGGAAAAAGTGTTGTTTAATGGATGATATATATCAGATATAGAGTAGTTGTCACTAGCTACTTGTCCAGAAAACTGGACCTAAAAGCACAATCCTGTCACTGCAGGAAAGCCTAAATAACTAGATATCTGTAGATAATAGCAATAGTGCTCTCTCACAATAATAAATTCCATAAAAATCTCTTCAAGTGACTTCAAAGATCAAGAGTTACTATGATACAATTGACCTGCTGCAGTTAACTCGTTCTGTTTCTAGATTTGAAAAGCTACATACTCTCTACTCTGTGGGAATGAAGTATTATCCTGAATTGGCAAATGCTTTAAAACATAGGGAGATATTCCTTGTTTTCCCTCACCTCTTTCAACATAACTATAGTATCCCTATAAGGAAGATTTGCTTCTAAACCCGGAGGCAGATTTCATACCTTAGTATGTAATAAATCAGAGAAAAATAAGCAAACCATATTGTAAAGACTAATATTCAGAAGACCAAGACTACCTTTATTTTTTGGCAGGTAATACATAGATGTTGATACCTAGTCATAGTCTTTCTCATCACCTAGTGATTAAAGCGGAGTACCACCCAAAAGTGGAACTTCCGCTTTAAGTATTCGTGACCCCCCTGGCATGTCATTTTTTTGAGGGGGGGACCCTGTTTTCACAGGGTCCCAGCTCCCACTTCCTCTCCTGGCGCCGCAGAGCCAGAAGGAAGTTCTCCTCTCCCCCCTCCCTCCCAGCGATTTTCTGGGGCACTTCACTGGGTCCCAGAAGATACACCGGCCATTCACAGCATGCAGCTAAAGCCCAGTGCCCACACTTTCTATGCTGGCACTGCACTGAGAAGGGGGAGAGGAACAAGGCAGCGGACGGCTGCATTGCTGGGCCATGGGACAGGTGAGTGTCTGATTATTAAAAGTCAGCAGCTACACTTTTTGGAGCATTAAGCGCGGAACTCCGCTTTAACACCTATAAAACAGGACTGTTGGAAAATTTGTTTTCAATTAGAGCATGCAGCCAATTGGCTGCAGGGCTAATCAGTGTATTCTGACAGTGGAGGAGTCCCACTGTCAGAATGCAATAGCACAGTGGTTAGGATTCCCTCATTCACCTCAAATGTGTGGGTGGGGGAATCCAATCAGGTTTTTTTGACTAGTCAACTGGCTGAGAATAGAAAAAAAAGGATATTGCCAGTTTCACTCTAGTGGATGAACATTTTATCCACTAATTTTACTTTTTTGTACAGTGTTTGGTATCGTATGTGCAGATCAGTAACAGTTATATCATGGTAGCCTCCACCTAATCTACCAAAAATCTTTTTTTTGTCTGGGTTGCTATTGGAGAGTCCCCTCTCCCTTCCTATCCCTTTCCCACTCTATCCAAAGCTAGAAAAATATTCTAGAATCTAGTTTGACATACATTTCAAGGTATATTTAAAGCCAAATCATTTTAAGTTTTATACAGAATGGTGAGGGGTTAGAACCATGTCAGATATCTTTTGCTCTTTTTGTCCCCATCATTGAGATTCAGTCCTTTTATTTATTCTAATAACCATTGTCATCAAGACCAACGTTAATGAAAATTAAAGCTTTTCTGAACACGAAATTGTGGAAATATTCCTATGGAAACACATTTTCAGGAGACTCCCTTCATTTTGAAGTAGTTTCCTCTTATTTACTGTTTTATTACATAATAGGAAATTAAAGTGTAGCAGAGCACCCTTGTACTCACTATGCTCAGATGCAGGCACAGACTCCTTTTCCCACAACTCCCCAGGTTCCTGGACACAGTCAGAAAGAATAATCACTCACAGAGGCCATGCCTGATGAGACAGAAGTGCTGGGCATATAAGCTGCAGCCAGGTGAGAGGATCTTCATTCATCTTCAGCCAGAATAGAGTCTTAGGTCTCATGTACACAGGGCAGTTGAAAACCTCTCCTGAACACTGGAAACTGTCAGTTGACATCCATTTTACAGATTTTACA
Organism: Glandirana rugosa; assembly: GCA_018402905.1. Taxonomy (NCBI): domain Eukaryota; kingdom Metazoa; phylum Chordata; class Amphibia; order Anura; family Ranidae; genus Glandirana; species Glandirana rugosa. Next base: position 9,844 of record BLSH010330974.1, on the reverse strand, counting down.
TACTGAGGTTATGCAAGTTTAGTAGCAGTTATAAGCATTTGAGGTTAGAAGCATTTTTTAAAGATAACCTTAGGAGACCCCCCCAAATGCCCCCAAAGCACGAAAAACAAGTATTATAAACTATTTCAGCCATTCTATGAGAGAAGAGAGAGCAATGTGCTTTAACTATGGATTCTCTCTCTCTCTCTCTCTCTCTCTCTCTCTCTCTCTCTCTCTCTCTCTCTCTCTCTCTCTCTCTCTCTCTAGCCCATGCACATGCATCGGCTATGCTGCACTTTATAAAAAGTCTTCTGGGACCTGTGACATGTCCCAGAAGACTGCGGGAAGGGAAGGGGAGGAGAACATTGAACAGTGGAAGTGGGAGCAAGTACCTTTGACAACTAGGCACTGCCCCCCCCCCCCAATAAAAATATGCCAAATGTTAAAGAAAAGGGGGAGAGGAGGCCTTAAAGTGGCCACTTTTGGATGGAGTTTGCTTTAAGTAGTGATTCTCAGCTGGACTCCCTTGGTTATAGAGTCTCATAGAGACTATGCTATGCATCCCCATGTTACTATAACTGAGACATCAGACATTGCTGTGAAGAGTTCCGATTTGTGCAGTTTTCATAATCTATTTTGTATTATTATTCCTGTGTAACCATTCTGCCCATAACTATTATGTTAAACTAGAAAACATTGTATTATCAATACCCGTCTTACCAATGTGTCCTTATTATTATGTTTTATCTAATACTTTTGACGTGTTTAGCCTTGAGAAGTGTCGTTACAGACTACAGAGTCAATATCATTGTACCCCTACGTATCGTATCAGAGATACTCTGAGATATTGGTTCCCTCAGGTCGACTCTTAGTGATGAATTTCGTTTGAGGTAGGTTTTCACCGGTGAAATTCCGGAGGAGAGGGGGAAAAGAAATTGTAAACCGTATAAAAATAACCCCCCCCCCCCGTCACGGATCAACAGTTTCCATGAACGAGGGTGAAGGTGACAAGTTACAAGAGG
>BLSH010330969.1:396064-421329 GCA_018402905.1 Glandirana rugosa | reverse complement strand
ATCATCGCCTACTCCTACAGGGTCAGGTTCCTGCTGTTGCTGTAAGGGACAGATTATTGTTCTAAAATCATCGCCTACTCCTATAGGGTCAGGTTCCTGCTGTTGCTGTAAGGGACAGATTATTGTTCTAAAATCATCACCTACACTGCCACGGTCACGGCCTAGTCAACCTCTAGGCTCCTACTCCACATCCACCCCCCTTCCCATTTTTATTTTTTTTATTTGATTTTAAGTTATTTTCCCTATCCCCATTTTTTGTATGGCACTTGTCCTACTCTTACCCCCATTTTACTTCCTTTTGCAGCCCTCTAGCACTTGCCAGGACTTTTTTACAACCCTTTTTGTGCTGAAAAGTTCGGGTCCCCATTGACTTCAATGGGGTTCGGGGTCCAGGGTCAAGTTCGGGTCAAGTTCGGTACAGAACCCGAACATCCAGGTGTCCGCTCAACTCTAATATTCTGTACCGGTTAAATTCCTTCCACAAGTAATTGCTCAAGTAAATGACAAAAATACGAAAAGGACTGAAGTCTCATTGTTGCCATCATTGTGGTGCAACCTACATGGTGGGTCATGATTAATGAGGGTAGGAGGATTTGTTAATATCCAGCAGCTGATTTAGGGTGAGTATCCAAGTCCATACAGCAGAGCAGAGTAAGCACTACTCACAGGTGAGTGACCCAGATCCAGGAAACTTTAAGCATACTGCAAGTGAGGAGGAGCACGCCCTGTCACTACCAGCAGAGAGACTGAAATCAGAAAGGATTAATTGGCTGCACACTTACATCGCTGCAAAAACTGCTTTATTGAATCAAAACATAATCCATAAAAATATCCAACATAGACAAGCAGGGGACCTTTGGTCGATGCGTTTCACATGAGAGATCGTGCTTTGACAAAGCACAATCTCTCATGTGAAACGCAATAGCCAAAGGTCCCCTGCCTGTCTGTGTTACATGTTTTTTTGGATTACGTTTTAATTCAATAAAGCAGTTTTTGCAGCGATGTGATTGTGCAGCCATTCGATCCGTTCTGATGGCTTTAGGGTGAGTGTTACAGTATCATTCTTATGTGGATGGGGCCAAGTTTGGTTTTGTTTTGTCCAGAGGCGGCTCTAGGCTTTGTGAGGCCTTAGGCAAAAAAACGTAGACATGAGGCCCCGCACACGGCCAAAATGGGAAAAATAATTAAAGCAATAACAAATTAACTGTATAAATTGCATATATTAAGAGCCTTAAAACCTATGAACTATGAATTCATAGTTTCTAAAATTTTCTCTAACCAATTATTCTTTAATCAAATATCATTAAACATAGGGTATGTATATATATTTTTTATTATACGCACACAAATATAGATAAAAATTGTGCAGCTGCTACTATCAATGTGTTTAAGTTATAACAAAAGTCAAAAATCATATTTCTCCATTTACATGAAGGTCTGGATAATATAACCCAACATTAAGTTCCCCCTTACATCAGAGTCTGCAGGATTCCCCCTTACAGTGCAAGGGGAAATTTGATGTAAGAGGGAATGCGGCAGACTGGTGTAAAGGGTAACTCTGATGTAAAGGGGGACTCTGGTGACCAGAAATTACCCTATATCAGAGTGCACAGCATTCCCCTTTACATCAGGATCCGCAGGGACTTGCATCTAAAACAGGAACCCTGGTGACCACAGACCACCTTCCACAGAGTGAATGCACTAAGGTAAGTGGGGGGGGGGGGGTGTTACTGATATAAGGGGAAACTTTTATATTAGTGCCCCCTTACCTTACTGTATTCACTCCCCCTTACATCAGGGATCCCCCTCGGACTGGCCTTGCAGCGCTGTCACTGACCTCCTTTCAGGTGCACCAGGCAGTGCTCAGTCAGATGGTCCTCTCTGGGCTCCAGCTTGGGGGCTCTGGTTTAATCCTATATTATCCTCTCCACAGTCTAAACACGTCTGACTCCTCACATGACCCCTGTCCTGGCAGCGCTCCCGCTATTGACTCTTCTGTAGGATCCCCCCCAGAGACTGCAGACATGATACAGGAGATGGTCAGAGACTGTGCAGACATGATATAGGAGATGGTCGGAGACTGTGCGGATATGACATAGGAGATGGTCAGAGACTGCGGATATGATGCAGGATATGGTCAGAGACTGCAAACATGATACAGGAGATGGCCAGAGACTGCGAATATGATACAAAAGACAGTCAGAGACTGTGGATATAATACAGGAGCTGGTCAGCGACTGTATGGACATGATACAGGAGATGGTCAGAGACTGCAGACATGATACAGGAGACAGTCAGAGACTGTGGATATAATACAGGAGATGGTCAGAGACCATGTGGACATGATACAGGAGATGGTCAGAGACTGCAGACATGATACAGGAGACGGTCAGAGACTGCAGACATGATACAGGAGATGGTCAGAGTCTGCAGACATGATACAGGAGATGGTCAGAGACTGCGAATATGATACAGAAGATGGTCAGAGACTGCGCATATGATACAGGAGATGATCAGAGACTGTGTGGACATGATATAGGAGATGGTCAGAGACTGTGCGGACTTGATACAGGAGATGGTCAGAGACTGCAGATATAATACAGGAGATAGTTAGAGACTGTGAGGATATGATACAGGAGATGGTCAGAGACTGTGCAGACAGGCACCAAACACTAGAGCCCCAGCCACAGATGATCCCACCACAACCAGGGTGCAGAGCAGACAGATGATCCCTCTATACACTCCTTGGTTCCTACTACAAGCAGTGAAGCAGGAGAAGCCAGCATGTTCATGAATTTGAACGCCCTGCAGTGCATTCTGGGAGGTGTAGTCTCTGCAGAGTATATAAGTACAGTAATCCCTGCGCGAGGACTATAAATGTGTAAAGACTACAGCCTTCCGTTAACTCCCTACTAGAGGAAGCAGTAACATAGATAAAGCAAATGGGAATGGCGCTGTCTTTGGACCAGTAAAGTGCTATTGTTATATATAAATAATATATTATGTGCAAAAGTGCATTAAAGTGCGAAAATAGTTTTTTCAAAATTCATAAACGGTGTCTTCTATAACCTGTGTTGAAATGTCCGTAAAGGGCATGTGCAATATATCTCAAACAATACCAAAGTAAATCCAAAAATATGTTAATTCAATGTGTAATCGACCCTGATTTCATAGTTTAAATCATTGAAACATAAAAAATCATTAAAACTGAAATTGTCCGTAAAAAGTCCGTAAAATATAAAGTGGATGTCAAGCAAATGGTGGATTTTTTAAAAAACATCAGGTTTTAAATTCTATTGAGTATGCAAATATATATAAGAGTATTCAAAATTATGCAAGGAACATAAATTATGTTGATATCTATCTGAGGTGAAAAGACCAATAAAGTGGATGTAAAGTCACACAAACAATATTATAAGGATTTAAACCTTGTCCCTACTATTATGGTTTAAGGTGAATGAAAACAGGTGAATGAAAACAGGTTGTAAGTATCAAATGTCCGTAGGGAGTCCGTAAAAGTACACAAAGTGGATGTAAAGACAGAGTATTCTATTCCTTAGTGCAGTAATCCGGTGCCTATGAGTGACGTAATGATAAGTGCTCATCCAGAAGTATAACAAGTAGGTGTGGAAACACTCGTGCTCTCCCCTGATGTGCCCTCACTTACCAGATTCTTCCCACCCCTCCAGGGGTATCTCACATGTGGTAAATGGGGTCTTATGGTTCTCCAGAGCTCGGTTCCTTCTCCACTTCTCCCAGATGGATTCCTCTCCAATCCTCCTTCGGTTGCTCACCGAAGCAACCGAAGGAGGATTGGAGAGGAATCCATCTGGGAGAAGTGGAGAAGGAACCGAGCTCTGGAGAACCATAAGACCCCATTTACCACATGTGAGATACCCCTGGAGGGGTGGGAAGAATCTGGTAAGTGAGGGCACATCAGGGGAGAGCACGAGTGTTTCCACACCTACTTGTTATACTTCTGGATGAGCACTTATCATTACGTCACTCATAGGCACCGGATTACTGCACTAAGGAATAGAATACTCTGTCTTTACATCCACTTTGTGTACTTTTACGGACTCCCTACGGACATTTGATACTTACAACCTGTTTTCATTCACCTGTTTTCATTCACCTTAAACCATAATAGTAGGGACAAGGTTTAAATCCTTATAATATTGTTTGTGTGACTTTACATCCACTTTATTGGTCTTTTCATCTCAGATAGATATCAACATAATTTATGTTCCTTGCATAATTTTGAATACTCTTATATATATTTGCATACTCAATAGAATTTAAAACCTGATGTTTTTTAAAAAATCCACCATTTGCTTGACATCCACTTTATATTTTACTGACTTTTTATGGACGATTTCAGTTTTAATGATTTTTTATGTTTCAATTATTTAAACTATGAAATCAGGGTCGATTACACATTGAATTAACATATTTTTGGATTTACTTTGGTATTGTTTGAGATATATTGCACATGCCCTTTATGGACATTTCAACACAGGTTATAGAAGACACCGTTTATGAATTTTGAAAAAACTATTTTCGCACTTTAATGCACTTTTGCACATAATATATTATTTATATATAACAATAGCACTTTACTGGTCCAAAGACAGCGCCATTCCCATTTGCTTTATCTATAGTCTCTGCAGAGTGCAGGCACCGCTGGGCCAAGTCTAGTGTGTGGTGTGGAGAACTACAACTCCCGCCATGCAATGTGGTGCAGGCCAGTGCCGGGACAAGGTCATCCAGTGCCCAGGGCGAAGGCGTCAAACTGCGCCCCCTATCCAGGTGGAGTAAGGGCTGTGGTGCAGTTTTTAGCAACATGCGCAGCATGCCTCATGGAAACATAAGTAACATATGAGTTTAATAGCAGTACACATTTTATCCTGCAGTAAAGCTTTGGGACAACAGTGATGTAGAAAAAATGTATCAGTGTGAGGAAAAATGCTCCCCCCGATGTCAAAATACACTGATCAGTCTGCAACCATTTGGCTTTGGCCGCTGATCGAATGAAAGTTTTCTAGCATGGCCATTCGACAGAAGTTGATCTACTGATGGATTTCTGTTGAACAGAAAGGGGGAAGGCCATACACAGACTGAAATGTGTCTGGTCCCTACTGAACTGGCTGATTTTTGGTCTGTGTTGTGCCCAGCTTAAGAGGCTCTGTGTGGCTGTGAAGGAGGGGTGGTGGAATCAGAGGGAGAGGGCAGCTCTGATGCTAAATCTTGTGTTCTATTGTCAGCCTTAAATTCAGATTTCTTGTAATATATTAACAGCTACATATACCAAAATGATTGATACTGAGTCACTGCAGAGAGTTTTTTTTTACATTTATAACTGAATATGTCACTGATCACAGGCTTGGAATTTAATTCTAGCAGACCCTCACCTCCTTTGCAAGCAAAACACATGGCCTTTAGTAAATGGCCAGTAAAGTTTTCTGAGCCTGGGGAGTAGTGTAGTTGTCCTGGTCTGTGATCTCATCACAGTTACTTGCAGGATACTGATAATTTAACAGTAAGGATACTTTCACACGGGGGCGGGCGGTCGGTAGCAGTAAATCCCCGCTAGTGCCAGCGGGGATATACCTCTGTTATATTGGCACCGCTATGCAGGCAGCTGCGGGCGCTTTTAACCCACTGGGTGTTAAAAGTGCCCGCGCACCGTGCTACTGAGGCGGTGTGCAGCCGTTTCGGAAGCGCTGCCCGTTGTTTTCAATGGGCAGGGCCGGTGGAGGAGCGGTATATCACCGCTCACCGCATCGCCCCAAAGATGCGGCTTGCAGGACTTTTTGTAACGTCCTGCAAGCATACTGCCCCAGGCTTTCACATTGGGTTGGCTTGGCCTGGACTTTTGAGGCGCTTTACAGGCACTATTTTAGGTAAATAGTGCCTGTAAAGTGCCTTAGTGTGAAAGTAGCCTAATCTGCAAGCACTGATTGTAGACTGACACAAACAGGACGTTTAACAAATCTGGCATTGCTGACACTGACCCAGCTTGCTCTGCAAATATATATATTAGCACTTCACCTTAATAGCAGCTTCCATGGATTGAATGAAGAGCTTGTGAGCTGGTCTGGGGAGAGCTCTGGTCACTTCTGGGCTGGACACTTGGACAGTGATCGGTGCTGCAGTGTGATGAACTTTCTTAGCCTGCTCCGCCCACCTCTACTGCTGCTCAGACTGTGAAAGCCAGATCTAGCCAGGCACAGCTGGGAGGATCATCCTTTTCCTGTATGGACACTGCTATGGCTGCAGCTACAGAGAGGAGCATGCAGTGTGCACAGACACAACCTCAGCTTAGGCCATTTCTCCCACACACAAAGAGCACAGTGCAGCTCGCAATCTGGCGCGCCCCCCGACCACTCCTCCTTCCAGCCCAGCCCTGGTGCCGGGGAAGACTAGGACAGGACAACAGAAGAGAGGAGCTGTTCTCTGTGTGAGGGGGATGTTAAAGCAGGCTAAAACCTGCGTGGCTTTACCTGAGTTTGTGCCGGCCACTTACCCCAGCAGTCTGGGGACACCGACCAGGAACATTTCCTCCCACACACATTAGGGAAAGTAGGTGGGCGCGAAGCCCCTGTGAGCGTGAAGCCTTAGGTGACCGCCTACTTTGCCTAATTAGAAAGCCGCCTCTGGTTTTGTCCAAGCACTCACTTTTTACCCGCCTTAGAAACATATTTGACTAAATAGAATATAAATAACTGTGAACCTGAATGGATCCTGTTCTCCAAGTTTAGCTTACATGTAGCTTAAACACTTGAGTGCAACCACCTAATACATTTCTTTATTAATAGGTGTGTCAATGCTGCAGTCACAGAAAGCTAATCATATGCTTTTGATACATGTCATCATTCAGAATTCATTGAGGTTTTTGTTTCTTACCTTCAAAGCCATACCATATTATTTTACTAGTAGTTCTCTTTGATCCTTCAATGACTAAGGCTTTTCATCAAGTCTTATCACTGCCTCTTATTTCTGTGTGCTAGGATTTTCCCATCCTAAATGGTGACCCTTAACTCTATGCCCGAACTCTTCAAAGTTGGGTTTGTTAAACCCCATAGAACGTTTGCTGCATAGTTGCACATAATCTTGCTTTATAAATATATATTGTTGCTTTAACATTCACAACTACACTTTGAGATGTGTTTAATTTATGTTATTGTTGATAAATGTAAACGTATGCACTTGGGGGCTAAAAACACACAAGCATCTTTAAAGGAGTACAACTGAACAGAGTCAAAGGGTTACATAGTTAGTCAGGTTGAAAAAAGACACAAGTCCATCTTGTTTAACCAAAAAAAAAAAAAAAATAGAAAAAATAGAAAAATGACAGTTGCACGAAAAAGTATGTGAACCCTTTGGAATGATATGGATTTCTGCACAAATTGGTCATAAAATGTGATCTGATCTTCATCTAAGTCACAACAATAAACAATCACAGTCTGCTTAAACTAATAACACACAAAGAATTAAATGTTACCATGTTTTTATTGAACACACCATTCACAGTGCAGGTGGAAAAAGTATGTGAACCCCTAGACTAATGACATCTCCAAGAGCTAATTGGAGTGAGGTGTCAGCCAACTGGAGTCCAATCGATGAGATGAGATTGGAGGTGTTGGTTACAGCTGCCCTGCCCTATAAAAAACACACACCAGTTCTGGGTTTGCTTTTGACAAGAAGCATTGCCTGATGTGAATGATGCCTCGCACAAAAGAGCTCTCAGAAGACCTACGATTAAGAATTGTTGACTTGCATAAAGCTGGAAAGGGTTATAAAAGTATCTCCAAAAGCCTTGCTGTTCATCAGTCCACGGTAAGACAAATTGTCTATAAATGGAGAAAGTTCAGCACTGCTGCTACTCTCCCTAGGAGTGGCCGTCCTGTAAAGATGAATGCAAGAGCACAGCGCAGACTGCTCAATGAGGTGAAGAAGAATCCTAGAGTGTCAGCTAAAGACTTACTAAAGTCTCTGGCATATGCTAATATCCCTGTTAGCGAATCTACGATACGTAAAACACTAAACAAGAATGGATTTCATGGGAGGATACCACAGAGGAAGCCACTGCTGTCCAAAAAATACATTGCTGCATGTTTACAGTTTGCACAAGAGCACCTGGATATTCCACAGCAGTACTGGCAAAATATTCTGTGGACAGATGAAACCAAAGTTGAGTTGTTTGGAAGAAACACACAACACTATGTGTGGAGAAAGAGGCACAGCACACCAACATCAAAACCTCATCCCAACTGTGAAGTATGGTGGTGGGGGCATCATGGTTTGGGGCTGCTTTGCTGCGTCAGGGCCTGGACGGATTGCTATCATCGAAGGAAAAATGAATTCCCAAGTTTATCAAGACATTTTGCAGGAGAACTTAAGGCCATCTGTCCAGCAGCTGAAGCCAACGACCCAAAGCATAGAAGTAAATCAACAACAGAATGGCTTAAACAGAAGAAAATACGCCTTCTGGAGTGGCCCAGTCAGAGTCCTGACCTCAACCCGATTGAGATGCTGTGGCATGGCCTCAAGAAAGCGATTCACATCAGACATCCCAAGAATATTGCTGAACTGAAACAGTTCTGTAAAGATGAATGGTCAAGAATTACTCCTGACCGTTGTGCACGTCTGATCTGCAACTACAGGAACCGTTTGGTTGAAGTTATTGCTGCCAAAGGAGGTTCAACCAGTTATTAAATCCAAGGGTTCACATACTTTTTCCACCTGCACTGTGAATGTTTACATGGTGTTTTCAATAAAAACATGGTAACATTTAATTCTTTGTGTGTTATTAGTTTAAGCAGACTGTGATTGTCTATTGTTGTGACTTAGATGAAGATCAGATCACATTTTATGACCAATTTGTGCAGAAATCCATATCATTCCAAAGGGTTCACATACTTTTTCTAGCAACTGTATATATAACCATACAGTCCCATATACAATCCTTCACCCACAGTTGATCCAGAGGAAGGCAAAATACCCCAGCAAAGCATGATCCAATTTGCTATAGCGGGGAAAAAAAATCCTTCCTGATCCCCCGAGAGGCAATTGCATTCACCCTGGATCAACTTTACTTAAAAATGTTACTACCCAGTTATATTATTTACACTAAGGAAAGAATCCTGGCCTTTTTTTAAAGCAATCTACCGTGTTGGCCAAAACCTCCTCTGGAGGAAGTCTAGTCCACATTTTCACAGATCTAACTGTGAAGAAACCTTTCTGTATTTAGAGATTAAATCTTTTTTCTTCAAGACGTAAAGAGTGCCCCCTTGTCCTTTGTGATGACTTTAAAGTAAAAGGGTGAAAAGGATCATGATTGTTCTGGCAGATCACAGACTTAATAATGGCATGCAATGCCATTGTGAATGGCATCCCAATGCACTTTGCGAGTGCACACGAGCAATTAAAGAATAATTCTAGGCATGGCTATATAATACATACAGTGGGTATAGAAAAGAAAAGCCCCTTATCACATTATGTTGCTTTACAGCCTGAAATTAAGACGAACACTGTTTTTGTTTAATTCAGCTGTATTTAATAGTGCAATTTATAACATCCAAGTGAAAGATAACACCAACATGTCAAAAAAAAAAAATCAAAAACAGAATTACTGAGTTGGAACCCCCCATGTCAGTATTTTGTTGAACCACCTTTTGCTTTAATTACAGCCTTTAGTCTGTTGGAATATGTCTCTACTAACTTTGCACATCTAGACTGCAATATTTGCCCACTCTTTTTTGCAGAACTGCTTAAGGTTCAGTTAAATTTGATGGTGACCGCTTGTGGACTGTAGTCTTCAAGTCATTCCACAGATATTCAATGGGATTTAAGTCTGGGCTCTGACTATGCCTTGCAAGGACATTCATCTTTTTCTCCGTCAACCACTGTGTGGTCATTTTTGCCGTATACTTTGGGTCAATGGCATGTTAAAAAGGTAAACCTTCTTCCCATTGACAACTTTCTGGCAGAGGGCAGCAGATTTTCCTCAAGAATTTGATGGTGTTTTGCCAACCATTTTTCTTCTATGTTTACAAGTGCTCCAGTCCCTGCTGCAGAGAAACACCACCATAACAGGATATTACTACCTCCATGCTTTACTGTAGGAATGGTGTTTTTTGGATGCTGATTAGGGACTCGAACATCGGGTGTTCATCCGTTCGCTCTATTCCGAACATTATGGGGTGTTCGCGCATCCTATAATGCATTCCAATGGCGGCGGAATGCCGCCCGCTGATTGGCCAAAGCATGCACATGACCTGCATGCTTTGGCCAATCAGCGGGCAGCCTGCTGTGAGAGCTTTGATTGGCTAAAGGCAGGGTGCCTTTAGCCAGTCGGTGCTCAGCAGCCTCAATCCACGCCCCACACTATATAAAGCCGCTTGTACAGCTGCTCTATGTAGTGTGTGAAACGGTGGTGATAGAGAGATAGTTTAGGTTGCGGATTGCAGGCAGTTTAGTTAGATAGCTATTGTAAAAATAAAAAGATAGATATATAGATAGATATAAAGATAGATAGATAAAAAGAAAAAAAGATAAACAGATAGATACAAAGATAGATAGAGAGATAGATAGATAGATAGATAGATAGATAGATAGATAGATAGATAGATAGATAGATAGATAGATAGATAGATAGATAGATAGATAGATAGATAAAAAAAAAGATAGATAGATAGATAGATAGATAGATAGATAGATAGATAGATAGATAGATAGATAGATAGATAGATAGATAGATAAAAAGAAAAAAAAAGATAGATAGATAGGGCTATCTGTATACAGTCAGGCAGTGCAAGAATATATATATATACCTTCCTAGTGTGTATATATATATATATATATGCAATGCCTTTAATGCCTTTAGTGTAGTAGACTATATATACAGCTAATTCAGTGTATAGTATATAGCGTCCGTTTAGGCAATGCAAGAATATATATATATATACACAGTCTAGTATAAATATATATATATATACACAGGGTATTGAGTGTACACTATATATCAGTACATTATAGTGCATTCGGGGGTGTACGTACAGTATATAGTACACGTGATGTGGTGTCTTAAAATATATACAGTTTCTAACCCCTTAACCCTCGGAGCCCTTTTTTACATTTGTTGTTTAAATCAGTTGTTTTTTTTAGAAAATTACTTAGAGCCCACAAACATTATATATATTTTTTCAAACACCCTAGAAAATAAAATGGCGATTGTTGCAATACTTTTGTCACACGGTATTTGCGCAGCGGTCTTTCAAGCGCAATTTTTTTTTGGAAAAAAAATCACTTTTTTGAGTTAAAAAATAATACAACAGTAAATTTAGCCCAATTTTTTGTATATTGTGAAAGAGGATGTTATGCCGAGTAAATAGATACCATACATGTTATGTTGCACACACTCGCGGAATGGCGACAAATTCCGGAACTTAAAAATCTCCATAGTGCCACGATTTAAATTTTTTTTAATGGTTACCAGGTTAGAGGCGCAGAGGAGGACTTTTGCTAGAATTATTGCTCACACTCTGGCGATACATCAAATGTGTGGTTTGAACACCGTTTTCAAACGCGACTTACGTATGCGTTTTCTTTGCTACACGAGCTCGCGGGGACTGTGTCATTTTTACATTTTTTTTTTATTTATTTTATTTTATTTTTTCTTTTAACACTGTTCCTTTAAAAAAAAATCTGATCACTTGTATTGCTATTACAAAGAATGTAAACATCCCTTGTGATAGTAATATATGGTGACTCCTTTACACTTCACAGTATTCAGATCGCCAAAAAGGGCGATTCTGAATGCTGTCATTTTTTAAAAACCGGTGCCATTAGCCACCGAGTAAACCGGAAGTGACGTTGTAACGTTGCTTCCGGAAATGTAGGAAGGAGCCCTGATCGAAGCCAATTCCGGCTTCCATAGGGACTCCACACAGCGACCAGAAGGGTCGGATTGGATTTCCGTGGGACGGTAGACCAGAGTAGAGCGGCGGACAGTGGCAGGAGGAGGGATGTCCCCTCCTGCTGCCGGGGATAACAACCAAGCAGCTCCCAAGCCGGATCACCAGATAGCCGGCCGCCTGTTCTAAAAAATGGTGCCAGGGTATAGCTTGTAGCTGCAGACTATACCTCGATACTTCCACTTAAAGCGGCCCCCGTTTATAAACAGCTATTCAGGTTAAGTGGTTAAACTAATTTACAAGAGTAACTGCAAGGAGTTACAGTGTTCTGGCACCGACAACACCCAAAGCCCAATTTTTCACCACCTGTTTGACTGGGGCATGTCATCACAATTTTTAACCACTTAACGCAAATTGCCATTTATAAACGGCGGCAGCTTTAAGTGGATGTATCCTTGTAGCTACAGGTTATACCATGGTACCTTTTTTTGGAGCAGGCAGCCGGCCATCCGTTGATAATGGCAGATCTGGCACGGAAGCCACTCGGTCGTTATCCCAGGGAGCGGGAGGGGCCACCCCCCCCCTCCCGCCACTGTCCTTCACTCTTCTCCGGTCTCCTGTCCCACCGGGAGACCGGAGATCCAATCTGATGCTTCTGGTCGCTGTGTGGGGTCCCTGTGGAAGCCAGAATCGACTTCAATCAGGACTCCTTCGTACATTTCCGGAAGTGACGTCACAATGTCACTTCTGGTTTACCTGTCACCATATATTACTATCACAAGGGATGTTTTTTTTTTTAACAGATGCTTTATCGACAATTCAGCATTACATAGCATGTCATCACAGGAAATAAAATCAGACACATTGCAGTATAATAACAGAGTGGTCAGTTCACAAGAGGGGTATCTCTCCAACAGTATTCTACACAGCTGGACACATCAGTACTGGCATCTCCTAGCACTAAACAGCATCCATCTACATAATACATGACCTCATATCGTTAGGGTGAGGCCCACATCCCTCCCACCCACCGAAAAAGAGGGGGGAAGGTAGACAGTGGCACCTATCCATTTGCGTCCACTCAACTGGACCAGATTTTATCAAACTTGGCCAAACATTGTCTGCTTTCATACGTGAGTTTATATAAAGGTAGCACTGCTCTAGTCGATTGTCTCCTGTCTTCACAGGTGGGTGGGTCAATCGCTTTCCATTTCAGAAGTATCTCCTGCCTGGCAAAGTAGAGAGAGAAGATGGCACAAAGCTTGACATATCTGTCCCCCTCTATGTCCTCTAAATGACTAAGTAGTAGTACTAAGGGGTCCATAGGTATCTGGGTGTTGCATAATTCCGTCATTGTTTTGGTAACCGCTTCCCAATATGTCTGAATTCTAGGGCAGGACCAGACCATATGCCAAAAGGTTCCCTTCTCCGTCTCACACCTGGGACACATAGAATCTCTCTGGGGATAAATCTGAGCTAGCCTGTGTGGTGTATAGTAGGCTCTGTGGAGCAATTTTAGTTGGATGAATCTATCTTTTACCGCTATCATAGATGGGATATATGTGGAGACACATTCCTCCCATTTCTCCTCCCCTAAAGCAGGTATATACTCTCGCCATTTGTCCAGGGACCATGTGGGTTTTGTATCGTTACCGTTCGGTAGAGGTAAAGTGTAGAGAGCGGTTTCCCCATCATACTGGATATCAACAAGCATTCTATGGAGTCTGATTCAAAGACTATTGGGCTCGGGAACTTTGCCATGAGGGCGTGTTGCAGCTGGCGGTAGCGAAAGCCGGAGGACCCAGGAAGCGAGTGTGCAGATCTGTGCTCCTGGAAAGGCAAAAGTTTTCCATCCCGGATCACATGTCTCAAGGTGGTGATCCCTCACCTGACCCATACTGAAGGGGCTTATCTGTATCTGGAAGCCCCCTTTAACAATTGTACCATACATTGTACACCTACCCATTCACCAAAAAAGTGTCAAAAAGTAATAAAAACATAAACTTCCTTTATTAAACAATAAATAAATAAAAAACAGTTTCCCCCAATGTAAATCCATTGTAAATCACGATGCCCGCGCAATAGAAGAGCTCCGCTTGCGTGGACACCTGACAGTCGATTGCCTACTCCGCCATTTGATGGTTCTTATATAGATAAGAGCGGGGGCCACCTGGGACATCATCTGGTGGCACCGCCCCCCCTCGTGACATCACTGACCTAGCATGCACCTGTCTGTGATGTCACAAAGGGAGGGCAGTGCCACCAGGTGAAAAAGAGGTGTGACTTGAGCCAATCGCTAGGGTTGTGCCATCATCCCCATAAGCTAGTTATGAAGGTAAACCCTCTAGGGTGGGATTTTTGAGGCACAAATTTAGTCATAGATTGTATAAAAACAACACTTTTTATTAAATGCTAAAATGTTTAAAAAATAGAGTATACTGTAACTCATACAATACAAACAATTAGACACTGATTTATACATAAAGCAACGATCACCAAAATATTAATAGGATGCAATAAGATGTTGGCACCTAATGCATTTTGGAACAGACGACCTTCATCAGAGGTGCCACATATGAGATCAGTATTGATATTTGCTGTAAGTAGAAAAAAAGGGAACAACACACCATTATAGCAATCCTGAAGATTTTGCCAATTGCTACTATTTGGCCACACAATTGTCATCCCAATATTGTCTAAATTTGCTTTACTTGAAAATGGAGATAACCTCCAAGATAATGCCAATGTACAATGATAATCACAGGATCAAACTGTTCTCTGGCATCAGATCTGAGTGCCCCTGCACGGGCAGATGGGCGGCGAAGCCACCAGCCCCACAGGAGGGAACCAGGTACCACCCAGCTAAGCACAGACCACCGGTGCATGCAGGAGGGAAAGGGAGGGTGGCCCAACGGCTGAGGCCTCCAAATTGCAACTAGTGATGAAAGTATAAAGATGAAAAAAAACAGTATTAATGTCACAATCTACAAACATCACGGCTGTAATGTAAGAGTCACAGAAAAAGGCCAAAAAGGCAATAAAGTTATGTAGTCTACCTGCTAAGGCAGTATAACAGCTTAGACAGACGTAAAGGCAGGGATGACTGATCAGCCAGTTGAAAAATGGTCAGGGAAAAAGATGTATTGATGGGTATCAATCCCAAGGGAGGCTGCAGATAGGAATATAATATATAATCATTGTCAAGCTGAATAAAGTGCAGGTATCAAGAAGCAGACAAAAGAGAGAGGAATAACGGAGACCAAATGGTCCCTACTTCAAGGTGGCTGCCAATAAGGGCTATATTCAAAATAGAGCTCACATTTCTGTCAGTGGACGCTCTAAAGAAGACAATAATAATTGTACAAAAGGGGATCATTATTGGTATATTACCAGGGAGAACCGATAGGTTTACCAAAATGACATTCAGGAAAGGAGTGAAGCTGAGACAAATGAACTTACCCCCTATTCAAGAAAAACAATGGCTGGCCGAAGTGCTCCCCGTCAGCCCTGCACTACAAGAATGCTGGTGGTTTGGCGTTCCGTGGTCTAAGTGAAAAGGGAGTGCTGAGCCAATCAGGGCTTTATTTGCAGGAACCCGCCTCTCCGCCCAGCCAATGGAAAGCGCCACAGGGCGCATCCATGTCGGAACCCCCGGCCGCATGATGCAGGATGCCCCCTGTCATCATGGGCGGGATGGCGCCGCATGTCACACAGCCGCTGAAGCAATTTCCGCTCCCTGGAGCGCAAACAGTAATAGCAGAGGGAACCAGCTAGGAGCCGGCTCTCTCCACCTCCTGGTAGCCTATGGACCAGCCCAGAGGATGGAAAGAAAGAGTGGCATTACATGGTGGACCGCTTGGGCAGAAAAGGGCTAGGAAAGCACTGAAGGGAGGAGAAGGACCTGCCACCCAAAGCCAAATCGGCGGGTGGCTCGGGTGCGCTGGACGGGGATGGGGGCCCACTACCCATCAACCCCAGAGATGACACCAGAGATAAAAAGATGATCGAATGATAGAATGGCTTAAAAGGGAATAAGAGTGTGAAGAAAGATTAGATTGCGTGGGCAATATCTGGGTTGCTGAAGTGGTGTGGTATCAATGGATATACAGAACTGGATTTAATATAGGTTATACACAATAGCATACGAAATAACGTAAATACAATTGTACTTCTTGATTTATAATTGAGCATAGAGATGGACACAAACATGAAAAAAAAGAAAAAGAGAGGAGGGAGGAAAAAAGAGGAGACAAGGGAGCTGGAGATGAAAGAGACTGGACTGATGCTAAGATATGCAGAAAAACCTATATTATTATCTTTCCCAGCCACCTGAGATAAATCCTTCCAAAAAGGGCCTGAATGAGATATTCTCATTCAGGCCTGGAGGTATGGTAGCCTTTAATTGACAAATCCACAAAAGCTCTGATTGCAACAAAATTTTATTCCAGTCACCCCCGAGGGGGTTTGGATGCATACGATCCAGGATTAAGAACCTCACTTTGGGGAAAGACCCGGGTCCTACAGTTGGAGTAGTGTTTCGCCTTGAACCTTACCCCATTCGGTAGTGTGGGGTTGCGGTTAGTGTACATATATTGACAGTATCCGCAACCCCCACAGGTAAATGTTCCTGGGTATTTACATGAGTCTTTTTTGGATGTGTTATAGTCGCTGTGGACCAAATGATCCTTCAATGATTTTGTTTGTTTATAGGTGATAGCAGGTTTGTTCAGGATGAAGGGTTTAACCTGCGGATCTGAGGTCAGCAGGTACCAGTGTTTCCGCAAGATTCTGCAAAGGTCACCATGTTGATTAGAGAATCTAGTAATGACTCATGTGTTGGTAGTGTCATCAGATTGATCTTTCTTTTTATAATGGATAAGTTGGTGTTGTGATTTTTTGCATACTCTATTGTATGCTTTTTTAGGCAAGACCTGGAATAACCTCTTGATAGTAAACGTGCCTTCAGAAGATCGGCCTCTTTTTTGTAAGTGCTGTCATCAGAACAATTGAACCTAATGCGCAAATATTGACTGTAGGGGATTGAGTCTATCAATGGTTTGGGTTGAAAGCTCGAGGCATGTAGAATGCTATTACCCACAGTAGGTTTCCGGTAAAGAGCACTCAACAGACTTTCTTCTTTATCTTTGTGGATAGTGATATCCAGGAAAGAAATGGAGTTATGATGGTAGGTCATTGTACATCCTAAATTCATAGAATTGTAATTGATTTACTTCAGAAATTGCTCCAAGCGATCTACAGGTCCATCCCATACCACAAAAATGTCATCAATATAGCGATGCCACATTGTGACATATTGGGAGTATTCTACCATTACCTCAGAGTCGAAAAGGGTCCATTCCCATTCCCTCAGATACAGGTTGGCATAGGACAGGGCACAACATGTCCCCATGGCCACTCCCTGTACCTGGAGGAAATGGGAACCGGCAAAGCAAAAAAAGTAATGATGAAGTATGAAGTCTAGATCTTCTATTATGAAATCACTAAAACGCCAATCATGTTGAGTGATGACAGATAGCACTTTTCTAATACAGGCAATACCTAGATCGTGCGGAATCAAACTGTATAAGGCTATAACATCGATTGCAACGAGCATCGACGTAAGAGTCATGGCGATTTTTATGCAGCTTAGGAAGGGCATAGAAAGTAGGTATTCGGTGAAAAGGGTTACGAATGTACTCCCATTGGCCCTTATTGATAGCTCCATTTAGGAATGCTGTATCAATGAATTCATAGAAGTCTTTTTCAAACACGTTGCTTAAGTTGCATGGATTTTTTTGTACCAGGATTTATGTGAAAGAATGTTTTCACACATCATGGCATATTGAACTCTGTCCATTAGCACAATGTTCCCTCCTTTATCGGAGGATTTGATGACTAAATTGTCATTATTGGACAAAGTATCTATAGCTATTTTTTCTTCTTGGGTAAGATTCACTTTGGATGTTTTTAGGGACATCCTGTCAATATTTTTACTAGCTGCCCTCACAAATGCTGCAATTTTTTGATTAGTATTAAGTGGGTAGAAAAAAAACAGATTTTTTTTTTGCAGTCTTCTTTTTTGGGTCATGGAGGGTACAGAAGGAAGGTTATCCTGTTCATTTAAAAGATGTTCCAAATCAACACAGTCAATGAGATCACCTGATTCACTCTCTTCAAGTAAAGAAGTGAGAGTATCAATGGCCTCTGATTCATCTGACTGACTGCTTGGATTTATTTTTGAACGATTCTGGGAATGCAAGACTTTAAGGGTAAGTTTCTGTGCAAAGAGATGTACCGGTATATCTTTTTCAACTTCAAATTTGTTGATATTATTATCTGGACAAAAACTGAGTCCTTTCAGAAGCACCTGACTCTCTGCTTCAGAGAGATGGTGATTAGACAGGTTGACTATATTCAAGGCATTACGAGGGGGCGGAGGAGAAGTGAGTGCTAAGTGCTCCATGGGGTAGTGGTGGGCTCTGAGAAAGGAGGAAGGAGTAAAATACCACCTTGTGTGTCGGATGTGTCATTGTGAGTGTTCCTGGAGGAATTGGGAATGATAGGATAGTTAGAAGGGGCAGAGTTACCGGATGCGCTACCTACCGACTGTGAAGGGGGTGATTAGTGTGTGAAGCATGCTGGTCCAATGAGGGTTTTTTAGAGGATTGCGTGTGTGTCCCATCACCACTTGGTCTTTGTTTGTTCTTGCGCGAAAACCTACGACCTCTTGTGCCTTGAAAAAAAGAAGAATTATTAGATGAAGCCAAAGATGAGTTAGATTGAGTATCATCTGGTACATCTGGTAAGTCTTTGTTTTTGTTTTGTTTCAGTTTGGTATATTTTTGAGGATTTTGCCATCTATAGGCTCTTTGTTCTCTAAAGGCAGTTCTATCACGGTTAAATTTCTTCTCTTTGCCTATGATAATCCCTTTGGTGAATCGCTCTATGTGCTCCTTTAATTCTTTATCACATGTCTTCTAATTGGCATAGGTCTGTAGGGGTAAAAGTTTGGTGTTTAACTCATTGATCTCTTTGTCCCGCAATTTTATGCTTGAATTGTACTCATCCATTAGGAGACCCATCAGGCTCCTTGAATATGTATTTAAAGACTTTTCCCATTCTTCCTTGAACCTCGCATCCAGTCCCTCCAATGTGGGGAAGATCTGAATACGAAGGCCAAAGGGATTGATATTTTCACGCATGTAGTTGCCAAACGCTTTTATATACCAATAACTAGACACTTTCTTTTCTAATCTTTTCTTTAATTTGAAGAACAGATAAGAAAGATCTGCATTTTTCTGCTTGTTTTGTCCATAATCATTAAGGACACCTGTCATCAGGCTTTCCCAATCTTTCCCCAAATATTGCACCATTATGATGAACACACAGTGGGACTATACCGTTTGCAATTTGAAAGGATCCAGAGAAGAGACTATATTGTGTCTTGCAATAACACACTTGTCCACACAGTTGTTAGCAAATGACCAGAGGTCAAAGGTAAAGAAAAGAAGGGAAATAGGGTGTCAAATTTGTGAAATATTCAATAGAGGTAGTAAAATTAAGCTAGCCAAACAGTAATAATAGCAAAAGACCTCAAGGAAAAGCGAGGGATAGGTTTCTTCAACTTTTGTAGATGATGAGAAAAAGGGGGGTGACTTGAGCCAATCGCTAGGGGTGTGCCATCATCCCCATATGCTAGTTATGAAGGTAAACCCTTTAGGGTGGGATTTTTGAGGTACAAATTTAGTCATTGATTGTATAAAAACAACACTTTTTATTAAATGCAAAAATGTTTAAAAAATAGAGTATAACTCATACAATACAAACAATTAGACACTGTATTATACATAAAGCAACGATCACCAAATAATCAATAGGATGCAATAAGATGTTGGCACCTAATGCATTTCAGAACAGACAAATCTTTCTTCACACTCTTATTCCCTTTTAAGCCATACTATCATTCGATCATCTTTTTATCTCTGGTATCATCTCTGGGGTTGATGGGTGGTGGGCCCCCTTCCCCTGTCCGGCGCACCCGATCCACCTGCCGATTTGGCTTTGGGTGGCAGGTCCTTCTCCTCCCTTCAGTGCTTTCCTAGCCCTTTTCTGCCCAAGCGGTCCACCGTGTACTGCCACTCTTTCTTTCCATCCTCTGGGCCGGTCCATTGGCAACCAGCAGGTGGAGAGAGCCGGCTCCTAGCTGGTTCCTTTCACTCTTCCTGTTTGCACTCCAGAGAGCGAAAACTGTGTGACGTGCGGCCCCGTCCCACCCACGATGATGGGGGGCGTCCTGCATCATGCTGCCAGGGGTCCCGACATGGATGCGCCCTACGGCACTTTCCATTGGCTGGGCGGAGGGGTGGGTCCCTGCGACTGGAGCCCTGATTGCCTCAGCACTCCCTTTTCACTTGGACCACAGGACGCTAAACCACCGGCATTCTCGTGGTGCAGGGATGACGGGGAGCACTTCAGCAGCTGTTGTTTTTCTTGAATAGGGGATAAGTTCATTTGTCTCAGCCTCACTCCTTTCCTGAATGTCATTTTGGTTAACCTATCGGTTCTCCCTGGTAATATACCAATAATGATCCCCTTTTGTACAATTATTATTGTCTTCTTTAGAGCGTCCACTGACAGATATGTGAGCTCTATTTTGAACATTGCCCTTATTGGCAGCCACCTTGAGGTAGGGACCATTTGGTTTCCATTATTCCTCTCTCTTTTGTCTGCTTATTGATACCTGTGATTGACAAGATTATATATTATATTCCTATCTGCAGCCTCCCTTGGGATTGATACCCATCAATACATCTTTTTCCTTGATCATTTTTCAACTGGCTGCTCAGTCATCCCTGCCTTTACGTCTGTCTAAGCCGTTATACCGCCTTAGCAGGTAGACTACATAACTTTATTGCCTTTTTGGCCCTTTTCTGTGACTCTTACATCACTGCTGTGATGTTTGTAGATTGTGACATTAATACTGTCTTTTAATCTTTATACTTTCTTCACTAGTTGTCATTTGGAGTCCTCAGCCGCTGGGCCGACCTCCCTTCCCCTCCTGCCTGCACCGGTGGTCTGCGCTTAGCTGGGTGTTACCTGGCTCCTTCTTGTGGGGCTGGTGGCTTCGCCGCCCATCTGCCCATGCCGGGGCACTCAGATCTGATGTCAGAGAACAGTTTGATCCTGTGATTATCAATGAACATTGGCATTATCTTGGAGGTTATCTCCATTTTCAAGTAAAGCAAAACTATATTATAAATTTAAGGTAAGTAGAGCCCTTTAGACAATATTGGGATGACAATTGTGTGGCCAAATAGTAGCAATGGGCAAAATCTTCAGGATTGTTATAATGGTGTGTTGTTCCCTTTTTTTCTACTTACAGCAAATATCAATACTGGTTTCATATGTGGCACCTCTGATGAAGGTCTTCTGTTCCAAAATGCATTAGGTGCCAACATCTTATTGCATTCTATTGATATTTTGGTGATCGTTGCTTTATGTATAATACAGCGTCTATTTGTTTGTATTGTATGAGTTATACTCTCGTTTTTAAGCATTTTGGCATTAATAAAAAGTGTTGTTTTTATACAATCTATGACTAAATTTGTGCCTCAAAAATCCCACCCTAGAGGGTTTACCTTCTTAACGTGCCACCAGGTGAAGTCGTCAGGTGGCCCTGCCCTTACCTATATCAGAACTGTCAAGTGGCAGAGGAGGCATTCAGCGGCCAGCCGTCCTTTTTATTTTCAGATTCAGGTGGGGCAGGCGGTGTGATTGACAATGGAGTTACATGGGGGGGACACTGTTTTTTATTTTTTAATAACGGAATTGTCAAAATGTGTTTTTATTACTTTTTTTACACTTTTTTGGTGAATGGGTAGGGGTACAATGTACCTCATACTCATTCACAAGGAGGGTAGGCGGGATCTTGGCCACTCTTCCAGATTCCAATAAGCCCCCTGCCCTCAGACCACCACAACCACCAGTCAGGGTTGTGGGGATGAGGCCCTTGTCCCCATGTTGAGGCCTGGTATTTTTCAGGGGGGGGGGGCGCTCGCTTGTCCCCCCCCTTTCCTGACCTGCTGGACTTCATGCTCGGATAAGGGTCTGGTATGAATATTAGGGGGGACCCTGCATCTTTTTCTGTGTTGTGTGACAAATTAATATTTGCTATTATCTTCCTGATTGTCCTCCCGGCCAGTCCTGGCTCAGAAAACGGGTCCCGAGACCCGACCAACTGGGGGGGGGGTGGCGATGGATGGATTGCCGCCCCCCCCCCCCCCAAAAAAAAATATACCACCAGCCACCACTGCTGATCTGTCTTGCACTGTAAACAGCAAAGGGTAAAGTTGAGAAGCTGTTGTGCCAAGTTTGCTATTCAGTAAATTGTTAAGAAAACATCCTGTGTGTGGACATTCTTTATTAAAAAAAGGTGGGCCTCAAGCTTGGAGTTTAAGTGACACAATTTGATTGAGTTTCTCCTAAAGATAGGTATGTGCATGCCCTACTCAAGAGGATGTGGGGTGAAGTCCCTGGCCAGCCTTGTGGGAAGCAGCAGCGAATCCAGATCGCTTTCAAAGAGCTAACATGTCTGAGAACATTTTTTGGTTCTCCAGACTGTCTTTTGGCTGCTTAGTCATTACCATTATTATTGCAATAAGAGAGTAAAATGTACTAGAGCTTATGCTAACGTTTACCCATGTGCACATATATGATTTGGTGTGATTGCTTATGTGAGAGTTGTTTTGTTTCCCACATTGTTACTGCTTCATAAGCTGCTGTACTTAGGCTCTTACTATCTTAATGAATAATGGAGCCTTAGGGCAGGGGGTAAGCTTACATATTTTGCACAAAATACACATTTATCCTTATGGTTTTGTGCATTTTAGTCCTTTGGAGTGTTTTATGTTGACTAACCCGCCTGCCTAATGCATAGCTTAGGCGACTGTGTTTGAGCATTGCGCAACCATAATTCTTTTCCCTATTTTTATTAAATATGTTGCTGTAGCAAAGAAGATAGACAGATATGGAATAATCTACAGTGCCTTGAAAAAGTATTTATACCCCTTGAAATTTATTCCATTTTGTCATGTTATTACAACCAAAAACCTAAACTTATTTTATGTGATAGACCAACACAAAGTGGCACATAAATGTGAAGTGGAAGGAAAATGATAAATAGTTTTCAACATTTTTTACAAATAAATATCTGGAAAGTTTGGCGTGCATTTGTATTTAGCCCCCTAATTCAATACTTTGTAGACCCACCTTTCTCTGCAATTACAGTTGCAAGTCTTTTTGGATATGTCGCTACCAGCTTTGCACATCTAGAGAGTGAAATTTTTGCCCATTCTTCTTTGAAAAATAGCTCAAGCTCTGTCAGATTGGATGGAGAGTTTCTGCTAACGGCAATTTTCAAGTCTTGCCACAGATTCTCGATTGGATTTAAGTCTGGACTTTGACTGGGCCATTCTAACACATGCATATGCTTTAATCTAAACCATTCTATTGTAGCTCTGGCTGTATGTTTAGGGTCGTTGTCCTGCTGGACGGTGAACTGGTGAACCTCCACCCCAGTCTCAAGTCTTTTGCAGACCAGCTTTCCTGTCCCTGCTGAAGAAAAGCATCCTCACAACATGATGCTGCCACCACCATGTTTCACGGTGGGGATGGTGTGTAATGTGCAGTGTTAATTTTCTGCCACACAAAATGTTTTGCTTTTAGGCCAAAATGTTAAATTTTGGTCTCATCTGACCAGAGCACCTTCTTCCACATGTTTGCTGTGTCCCCCACATGGCTTCTCGCAAAATGCAAACGGGACTTCTTATGACATTCTTTCAACAATGTTTTTCTTCTTGCCACTCTTCCATAAATGCCAGATTTGTGGAGTGCACAACTAATAGCTGTCCTGTGGACAGATTCTCCACCTGAGCTGTGGCTCTCTGCAGCTCCTCCAGAGTTACCATGGGCCTCTTGGCTGCTTTTCTGATTAATGCTCTCCTTGCCCGGCCTCTCAGTTTAGGTGGATGGCCATGTCGTGGTAGGTTTGTAGTTGTGCCATACCCTTTCCATTTTCGGATGATGGATTAAACATTGCTCAGAGAGATGTTCAAAGCTTGGGATTTTTTTTATAACCTAACCCTGCTTTAAACTTCTCCACAACTTTATCCCTGACCTGTTTGGCATGTTCCTTGGCCTTCATAATGCCGTTTGTTCACTAAGGTTCTCTAACAAACCTCTAAGGGCTTCTCAGAACAGCTGTATTTATAGTGAGATTAAATTACACACAGGTGGACTCTATTTACTAATCAGGTGACTTCTGAAGGCAATTGGTTCCACTAGATTTTAGTTAGGGGTATCAGAGTAAAGGGGACTGAATACAAATGCATGCCACACTTTTTAGATATTTATTTGTAAAAAAATTTGGAAAACCATTTATCATTTTCCTTCCACTTCACAATTATGTGCCACTTTGTGTTGGTCTATCACATAAAATCCCAATAAAATACATTTCCTGACAGACTCCATGGCAGCATACGTCTGGGTTAACCCCGCCTCCACTCCTCCCCTATAGGACCCCACTCCCATAAATCTTTGCTCTGAGCCAGAGACCGTGTTCCTTTTTTGTCCTCCTCCTAAGGACCGGTTTGTTTATTTGATTACCTGAAGTTTTTTCGCTCCGCGATCAAGACCGGCCAAACAACGACCACTGGAAAGACAGGTCGCGATACTCCGATAAGCCCTAGCTACTAGCGGGGTATGGAATGGGCAGTTGGAAGAGCTGCTGGATACTCCGATAAGCCTTAGCTACTAGCAAGGTATGGAGTGGGCAATTGGAAGAGGCGCTGGAAGAGCTAGGCCTAGCCACTGGCAGGTAAGCGGTGCAACGGCCAGAAAGCCCAGCTACTAGCGGGTGGCCCTATCTGCCCCAAGTACGGCGTGATCAGCCTACCTGGTCCGGTTTGATCGTGGAAGCAGGAAACAGGATCGAATTGCGGTGATGTATAAAGGACGAAGGTGCTAGTTTGGCCTGGTCCATCCGACTAGTGCGGCATGAACCCCGTCTATCCCGGTGGGCGATCATCGACCCGAAAGACCGGCAACGTGGCGAATGGACGGTCACCGATCCGGATCGAGAAGGTCGCGGAGAAGGTTAACGGGTGAGGTATGGAACGATCATCGATTCCGAATAGCCTCATAGGTCGTCGAGAAGGTTGACGGGTAAGGTATGGGGCGATCATCGATCCCGAATAGCCTCATAGCGCTGGACAGAAAGGTCACCAGCAACAAACCGGCCAGAACTAGCGCCTCGCTTTTTTGAAGTCCATTAGTTTATTTGTTTGGCCA
>BLSH010330969.1:353157-363777 GCA_018402905.1 Glandirana rugosa | reverse complement strand
GGTGGGCATGTATGACTGTGTATGGGTGATGAGGGGGTCCCTGCCTGTCACATAGCGGTGCTGTGGGCACTTCAGATCCTGCCCACAGCACCGCTGCATCTCCTCTCTCCCCTCTCCCCCCTCCCCTGTCACACTGCACCGATCGGTGCGGAGAGGGGGGAGACAAGCCGGCACTTCCGCCGGCTTGTTTACATGTGATGCTCCGTCATTTGACGGAGCGATCACATGGTAAACGGCCGCTCCAAGCGGCCATTTACCGTGATCCGTGATGCGCCGGGTCTCATAGACCCGGCGGTCACGGATGCTCCCAGGTGCGCGCCCCAGGGGGCGCGCGGGAGCGCGATTGTGGGAGGACGTTATATAACGTCCTCCCACAACAATGGGTGCCACTTGCCGCCGTGTATCTACGCTACACGGTCGGCAAGTGGTTAAACCGGACAGTGACATGGGATCAATGCTGTTTGGTCTATAATGTTCCCAAGATTCCTGTTACCTGTTTATCTGCTGAACCTGTTCTTCTGATCTATCTGCCTGCCCTGACCCTTGGCTTTCCTTGATGATCCTTCTGCCTGCTCCTTGGTACCACGCTGCCAGCCTGTTGCCGACCCGGCAGGGCTATTGTCAGCTGTTTCCCGGAGTTCCTCCTCTGCTCCAGCTAGCTGCATCTCCAGCCCTGCCTGTGACCACCGCACCTGTGTTCCAGTCAAGCACTCATGCCATTCTGCACTCTTGAGCCTCCTGTTCACTATATCAGGTGTTCCTGAGTCAGTATTGTAAGAGAGGCTGTCCTCGGCAGTTGCAGACTCCACCACCAGGTACGTGACACAGATGGAGTATACAGCATCACCAGATGGAGTATACAGCTCCACCAGATGGAGTATACAGAATCACCAGATAGGGGTAAACAGCACCACCAGATGGAGTATACAGCACCACCAGATGGAGAATACAGCATCACCAGATAAGGGTATACAGCACCACCAGATGGAGTATACAGCACCACCAGATAGAGTAAACAGCATCACCGTATGGAGTATACAGCATTAGCAGATGGAGTATACAGCACCACCAGATCGAGTATACAGCACCACCAGATGGAGTATACAGAATCACCAGATGGGGTAAACAGCACCACCACATGGAGTATACAACTTCACCAGATAAGGGTATACAGCACCATCAGATGGAGTATACAGCATCACCAGATAGGGGAATACAGCACCACCAGACAGAGTATACAGCATCATCAGATGGAGTATACAGCATCACTAGATGGAGTATACAGCATCACCAGAAAAGGGTATACAGCACCACCAGATTGAGTATACAGCATCTATAGGTAGAGTATACAGCATTACCAGATGAAGTATACAGCATCACCAGATGGAGTATACAGCATCACCAGATAGGGGAATAAAGCACCACCAGGTGGAGTATACAGCATTATCAGATAAGGGTATACAGCACCACCAGATGGAGTATACAGCACCTCCAGATGGAGTATACAGCATCACCAGATGGAGTATACAGCATCACCAGTTGGAGTATACAGCACCACCGGATGGAGTATACAGCACCACCAGATGGAGTATACAGAATCACCAGATAGGGGTAAACAGCACCACCAGAAGAAGTATACAGCATCACCAGATAAGGGTATACAGCATCACCAGATGGAGTATACAGCATCACCAGATGGAGTATACAGCATCACCAGATGCACTATATAGCATCACCAGAAGGGGTATACAGCATTACCAGATGGAGTATACAACATCACCAGATAAGGGTATATAGCACCACCAGATGGAGTAAACAACACCACCAGATGGAGTATACAGCATCACCAGATTGAGTATACAGCATCACCAAATGCAGTATACAGCATCACCAGATGGAGTATACAGCATCCCCAGATGGAGTATACAGCATCACCAGATGGAGTATACAGCATCACCAGATGCAGTATACAGCACCACCAGATGGAGTATCCAGCACCACCAGATGGATTATACAGAACCACCAGATAGGGGTAAACAGCACCACCAGATGGAGCATACTGCACCGCCAGATGGAGTATGCAGCACCAGCAGATGGAGTATACAGCATCACCAGATAGGGGAATACAGCATCACCAGATAAGGGTATACAGCATCGCCAGATGGA
The DNA here is from genome assembly GCA_018402905.1 of Glandirana rugosa. NCBI lineage: Eukaryota > Metazoa > Chordata > Amphibia > Anura > Ranidae > Glandirana > Glandirana rugosa. Next base: position 361,611 of record BLSH010330969.1, on the reverse strand, counting down.
GTGTACAGCATCACCAGATAGGGGAAGACAGCATCACCAGATAAGGGCATACAGCATCACCAGATGGAGTATACAGCATCACCAGATGGAGTATACAGGATCACCAGATAGGGGAATACAGCATCACCAGATAAGGGTATACAGCATCACCAGATGGACTATACAACATCACCAGATGGAGTATACAGCATCACCAGATAGGAGTATAAAGCATTACCAGATAAGGGTATAGAGCATCACCAGATGGAGTATACATCATCACCAGATGGAGTATACAGCACCAACTTATAAGGGTATACAGCACCACCAGATAAGGGTATACAGCACCACCAGATAAGGGTATACAGCACCACCAGATATAGTATACAGCATCACCAGATGCAGTATACAGCATCACCAGATGGAGTATAGAACATCACTAGATAGAGGTATACAGCATTCACCAGATAGAGGTATACACACTGCTGTGTTTTGGCCTAGTCCAACAAGGCCTAGGCCTAGGGCGGCACTTTGCGGGGGGGGGGGGGCGGTGAAAGAGCCGCCCCCGCCCGAGAAAAAGCCTGTCTCCCCGAGTCCTGGCTCTGCTGCAGCCTACCGCGGCCATCACTCGCGCAAATATAGGCTTGTAGCGCTTCTAAATCCATTATGGGCAGTAGCCGAGCGTAGCGTGTGCTTGGCCGTAGGGGGGAGCGTCCCAATAAGCGGCCGGCGGTTCCGCCCCCATCCCATCTCGTGAAAAAAATAAAAGTCAGCAGCTACAAATACTGTAGCTGCTGAATTTTAATATTAGGACACTTATCTGTTCAGGGGTCCCGCAATGTCGACACCCAGAGGCAGATCTTTAATTAGGCAAATTAGGCGGTCGCCTAAGGCCTCGCATTAATGGCCGCCTAATTTGCCTAACGTGTGTGGTATGGAATGTCCCCCGGTCAGTGTCCCCAGGCTGGCAGGGTGAGCGGGCCGGCAGCAGGGAGTCTTTAAGCTGTGGGACCTAAAGCAGCTGCCAGCGGTGTGTGTGGAGGGATACTGACAGCTGAAAGCTCAGCGGCAGGTATCCAGTGCTACACACAGTGAGCCTGGGTTCACACTATAGCGATGCAGGAACCGGCGCAATTCCAGGGCCAGTTCTCACATCGCATCTCTCCCACAGGCAGTTCATACTGCCTTCTGTGAACCGCTGCGGGTGTCAATACAATGTTAATGACAGCCCTAGATTGGTTCACAGATCGCAGGGCGAACTGTGGATTCGGAGAGGAATCAGATTGCATAGGTGAGAACACCCATGCAATCCGATTCCAGTGCGGGGTAAAAAAGTCCCTGCACCTTTTTCTGTGCGAAACCAATGCGAGTTCAGCCATACAACTGTATGGCTGAACTCGCATCGCACAGATATCACATGTGATCAGCACCGCAGTGCGGGTGTGAATCACATGCAATGTCTAAGATCGCTTTAGTGTGAACCTAGCCTAAAACTTGTGAGGCTGTACTGATTGCCACTGACGAGGCGGCACTGTCAAGCTGCACTGATAGGCTACACTGGTAGTCTCTGATGAGGCTGCACTAATGGCCACTGATCAGCTGCACTGTTGGGCACTGATAAGGCTGCACTGCACTAATAAGGCATTACTGATATGGGCACTCATGGGGTTACACTGATGGGCACTGATTGGACTCTAATGATGAGCACTGATAGGCTGCATTAATTGGCACTGATAAGGCTGCACTGATTGGCACTGATAGGGTTGCACTGATGGGACTGTATTGATGATGGGCACTGATAAGGCTGCACTGTTGAACTGATGAGGTGGCACTCTTATGCTGCACTGATAGTCTGCACTGGTGTCCCCTTATGAGGCCACACTGATGGGCACTGATAGGCCACACTGGTGGCCCCTGATGAGGCTGCACTGATGGACACTGATAAGCTGCACTGTTGGGCACTGATAAGGCAGCACTGATATGGGCACTTATGGGACTGTGATTGTGTGTGCTATTGTACAGAGAGGAAGAGGCGAAGTTCTAAGAGAAAGAGGGGAAGGGGTGTGGTTTACAGATGATAGGGCGGTACTTAAACAGGAAAGGGTGTGGCCTTGACAGGAAGGGGAGGGCATATTTAAATTAGGGAGTGCATGAGTTTAGTCAGGCCTAGGGAAGCACATAACCTAAATACACCACTGGGTATACAGCTTCACCAGATAGAGTATACAGTGGTAAATCCTTTATAAATATATTATATAAATTATAAAAAAATTTTTTTTTTTAAAGTAATTTTTTATTAAATTATTTCCACAAGTAACATGAAAAAAAAGTCAACATACGTAGAATTGACTAATATTATAAGTCAAACATCGATGAGAGAATGTTAGCATACAAATATATAGGAAACTATAACTGTATTATTCAATATTTTCCTCCCTCATCAGGATTACTTGCGATCCTATGAACATTACTAAACCGGTTATAAGATAACAAATATGGAGGAAATAAATTAGAGAATATAAAGGGAAAGAAGAGGAGAAAGAGAAAGGGAGACAAGGAAACTGATAGGGAAAACCAAATCTCACTGTTGTTTTGGGAATAAACTGTTAAATAAGGAAATCCTTAGTGGGAAAGTCAGAATTTACTTTAGATATTTGTATTGAATACAGCTAAACTGTAGTAATGATGACCTGACTACCCCAATGGGCACTCACTGTAGTCAGGACATCTTGTTATAATATATTCATTCTTACATAATTAATTAACTGCCTGTGCTGGAGGTGAGTATTTAAAGATTGTTTCGTGAATGGAGAGAGCGCGGGATTTAATAAAGATTAGGTGTTGAAAAGATTCTTATAAGTTTCTTTTAATGAACGGGATGCCTTTGAATTAGAGATCCAATTGATCCAAGTTGACTTGAATTTTTTCATTTTAAAAATCTTTTGGGCTAACATTAATTCATAGTGAGCTTGTGTGTTCAGTCTATTAGTTACTTCTGAAATGTTAGGAGATTGATCAGATTTCCAGTTTTTGGATATAGTTAGTCTCGCAGCTGAGAAAATGTTGGAGACTAAAAATTTAAGATGATAGGGGTAGATATCTAGGTTTAAGTTTAAAAGAGCTTTTTCGATAGAGATTTTGGTTAAGTTGCCTGTGATAGAAGCTACTAGTGATGAGATGGAGTTCCAGAAACTTTTTTAGGTTTTTACAGTGCCAAAACATGTGTTGCAGGGTGCCAGGGTTGTCCTTACATCTCCAGCAAAGAGGAGATGGTGTTGGATAAATTTTTGAGAGCCTGCATGGAGTAAGATACCATCTATTTATCAATTTTTGATAGTTATCCCAGATATCTATGCTCGCTGATGATTTATAGCTAATCTTCATAGCTTGGTTCCAGGTATCTAGAGAAAAGGATTGTGCAAGGTCTCTCTCCCATTTTATCATGTTTGGGTTTTTTTGATCTATTAACGCTAGGGAAAGCGCTTTGTAAAAGATAGTTATACCTTTCTCTTTTGTGTAATTTTTTTTTTTTAAATATACTCCCAGATCTGAATGTGAATACTCCATCCTTTTTCTGGGTCGAAATCTTTAGTGTATTTGGATTTTTAGATTTTCCCAAGAATCACCTCTTTATCTTCTTGATTAAGGTATTCCACAAAGTTAATACCTTCCAAGTTCCATTTGGTGGTCGAGATTCGGGCTCTACAGTATTGAAGTGAGTTGATTGGGGTTTTTAATTTAAATTTTGGCTTTGAAGGATCAGAGTTAACTTCTAATTGTTTAAGAGCTAGTAGTGTGGCTTTAATGGACAGTAGTTTGGGAATAATAATTTTAGGAATTTGATTGAAGGCGATTGAGAGTGCAAGCATGTCGTGATTTTTAACGTATTCTTTTTCAAAGGCTAACCATAATTTGTCCTCTTGAGGGAATATCCAGTATTTCCATTGATCAAGAAGAGTGGCATAGTAGTATTTGGGCAGGTCGGGTAGATTCGTGCCTCCTCGATTTTTAGGTAGAGATAATATGGAGAGTGCTATTCTAGGTTTCTTTTCTTTCCAAATTAGTCTCCTCAGTTTAGCGTTGAATTGTTTAAAGAATTTTGCGGGCATCGGGATTGGTAAAGCTCTAAAGAGGTAGAGTATTTTAGGTAGGGTTTGCATCTTATATGCGGCCATTTTACCTAGCCATGATAATTGAGTGTTTTGGAATATTTGAAAGTCTTTAGTAATTTGGGTTAGAAGTTTAGGGTAGTTGGCCTCGTAAAGTTTGTTTGCAGGGAATGTGAGATTAATACCGAAGTATGTAATCGTATTGAGGTCCCAATTGTAAGGCGAAGTTTGTTTTAATTTATCTAGGTTCTCTTTCATTATGTTCATTGGTAATAATTGGCATTTACTGTGGTTGATTTTATAATACGAAATTGAACTGAATACTTCTAGTGATTTGTGGATTTCTGGAAGAGATTGTTCTGGGTTTGTTCTTGATAAGACAATATCATCAGCAAAAAGTCCAATTTTATGTTCTCTATTACCTATTTTAATTCCATTTATTTTGATGTTGGATCGTATGGATTCTGCCAAGGGTTCAATCACCAGGGAAAAAATTATAGGTGACAAGGGGCAGCCTTGCCTTGTTCCATTTGTTATTTTGAATTTCCTAGAAATAGATCCCGACGTAAGGACTTTAGCAGTTGGGTTAGTGTAGAGTGACATGATTGCTTCATGGATGAGTCCATGAAGGCCAAAGGCTCTCAGAGTCTCTGAAATATAATTCCAGTGGACCCTGTCGAATGCCTTCTCCGCATCCAGGGCTAGGAGCAGAGAAGGCATTCGGCACCCTTCCACATGGCATAGGAGGTCAATCATTCTTCTTGTGCTGTCAGGGGCTTGCCTACCCCTGACAAATTCCACCTGATCTGGATTTATCAAGCTGGGGGTGATTTCTATAAGTCTATTTGCTAAGATTTTGGAATACATTTTTAGATCTGAGTTTAGAAGTGATATGGGTCTGTAATTCTTGGGGGATGAGGGGTCTTTGTCAGTTTTTGGAATGGTAATTATTAGGGCTTCCAACATTTCTTCTGTAAATTTCTTGTTCTTAATTATTTCGTTAAACATCCTCATTAGGTGAGGGGTTAAGGCTTTACTAAAAGTTCTATAGTATTCATTGGAAAGTCCGTCAATTCATGGTGATTTATGTAAAGGTAGGGAATGTATAACATCTCTTATTTCATTCTCTGAGATGGGTTGATTAATTTTATTGAGGGATTCTTCATCTATTTTAGGGAGATGTATTGTTTTAAGAAAATCTTTGATACTTTGAGTTGAAGGATGGGATATACTAGGATCGTTTTGAAGGTTGTAGAGCTCTTCAAATAAATCCAAGAACGTGTCTGCTATTTGTTGTGGATTAAAAAGGGATTTTTGGGTTTTATGATGAGTTATCTTTTGAATTTTCTGTTTGCTTTGTCTATGGAGTAATATTTTTGCCAATAGCTTTCCGGCTTTATTATTTTGGGAATAATAGTTGAGTTTAAGTTTGTTGTAAATCTTGTATTGGTTGGCTATGAGAAGGTCTCTTAGTTCCCTCCTTAATTGGTTGAGTTGGTGAAGAATATTATCCTTTTTGGGGGAGTTTTTATGTTCTTTTTCTAGTTTAGTTATATTGTATAATATATCATTCATTTTTTTATTATGTTTTTTTTTTTCTCTTGAAGCCTGCTGGATTAATCATGAAGGCTTTGTGACAACACCATAGGTTAGTGTAAGAGGTTGATTGATTGTCGTTAAGCTCATAGAATTGTTCTAATTTAGTTTTCAGTGTGCACACGACTCTCTCATTGGAAAATAAATAAACATTGTTCCTCCAAACGGATCTGGAGTTTTGTTGTGCTCCTATCGTTAGTTCTATGGTGACTGGGGCATGGTCGGACCATGTGATGTTGTGAATTTTTGCCTCTGTAATTTTAGAAAGGAGAGTCCTGTCCACAATGAAATAATCAATCCGGGAATATGACTTATGTCTATTAGAAAAGAAAGTAAAGTCTCTTTCATCTGAGTGTAGACACCTCCATGAGTCGAACAGGTCTTCTTGGTGTAGAAGATCTTTCAAGCCGAAATCCTTTATTCTGGATTTGTTTGAGGTGTCCATGATTGGGTCTATCAGAGAGTTAAAATCTCCGCATATGATCAAGTTCCCTTTTTGAATCTTCTTCGCTTTGTCAATAATCTTTTTAATGAATCTCTTTGGTCTCTTGTTAGGCGCGTAGAGGTTGATTAGAGTTAGTGTTTCATTATCAAAATTTGCTACTAGAATAATATAACGACCATTGACATCTGTTCTACTATCTAGTAGTTGGAATGAGATTGTTTCTTTAATCGCAATTATCACACCCCTTTTTTTTTCGGATAGTTAGCATAGAAGATTTGTGGAAATTTAGGATGTGAAAATTTTGGTGGTTTGTCTGCTGCAAAATGAGATTCTTGAATGCAAATAATGTCCGCCTTATTTTGTATTGCTTCGTTCCATAAAGCTCTTCTCTTGTGTGGGCTATTAAGTCCTTTCGCGTTAAGTGAAAAAAATTTCAATTGTGGCATAAATGATATTTAGAAAGGATATGGATAGCATTTACAATTCTAGATAGTCTCCAGCGACTATTCCAGGCCAGTGTGACTGAGGGATTCCTTCTTGAAGTTGACCTGGGTGAGTGTAAATGGAGGTGTTCAGTGAGATTGTAAGAGGTGTGAGGATATAGAAAGAGAAAAAAACGTAAAAACCAAAGAAAAAAATACTAAAAAAGTGTAACAAGTTGGTAACCAACTAGATTGTGCTTCTGGGTGCACTTTGAAAATCGGGGTGTTTTCTGCATTACTACTATGGTAATGAGATCCCTTAATGCTTTAATAGAGCCGAGCAATATCTAGTGAGTCCTGTTCGGCGGGTTCTTTTGTTAAAGGTACCACTCGCTGTTATTTGTTTTGCTTCTGCCATTGTTGTGAAACTTTACCAGTTTGGTGGTTTCCTTGTGGGGAGTCGATTTCTATGGGTAATAGTCCCCATTTTTCCAGTAATTCGAGACCGTTTTCTAAAGTGTAGATTGTATATGATTTATTTTTCCAATCAACGAGCAGCTTAGTGGGGAAACCCCATTTATAGGTAATCTTATGGTTCCACAGAATTTTGGTCAATGAGTTCAAAATTTTCCTGGCTATGATTGTTGCTTGAGATAGGTCTGAATAGAAGATGAGCCCCGAGTATGGGTCTGGGAGTGGTGAGTTAGAGCGAGCAAATTGCATCAGTTGATCTTTGACGTGGTAATAGTGAAATTTTGCTATTACGTCTCTGGGCAATTTTTCAGGTATATGAGAGCAGCAGCAGCCCTATTTAAACTTCCTGCTTCCTGTAGCAAATGCTGTCCGTTCTACAGCGTTTAGTGTGAGTTCCTTGCTTCCTGACTATCTGATACCTGTTCCTGTGACCCGGCCTGCTTTGACCCTGCTCTGAATTCTGCCTGCACCGACCCCGGCTTCTACGACCACTCTACTGCCTGCTCCCTTGTACCTTGCTGCCTGAACGTTACCGACCCAGCCTGCACCCGACCATCCATCTGCCTGAACCCTTGTACCGCACCACTCGCCAGTTACCGACCCGGACTGCCTCACGACCCTTCTGCCTGCACGAGCTCCAGCGGACATCTACCTTGCATCAGTGACTGTCCAGCCCTCGTGCCCCCCCATGCTCCTGAGTTCCCTGTCTGCACTACCAGGGACTCAGGAACCGGGGCCGCAAGAGAGGTACCCCCTGCATAAGCCAGACTCCATCACCAGGTACGTGACAGTAACGGACAGCCATGCCTGAGTCTGCACGGGGGGCCTCTCCTATGAACGAACTTTGCTCTCACCTGGCCGGACTGACCCAAGCTATACAATCCTTGCAGGAGGACTACTACCGGTTAGAGAGACGGCTCCAGGAGCTCACCAAGGGCCAATCTACAGCCGGCACCACAGTGACCATGACCTCTGAACCTCAAGTACCCCTACCGGAACGGTTCTCAGGCGACCGCACCAAGTTCCGGGCCTCCCGGGTCTCTTGTGAACTCTATTTTGCTCTCCAACCCAGCACCTACTACTTGGAGACTACGAAAGTGGGTCTTGTGATCTCCTTGTTGCTGGAAGAACCCCAGTCTTGGGCACACCGCCTGCTGGAACAGAGGGCTCCGGAAGTCTCTAACCTGACCACCTTCTTCAAGGCTATGGCCTGCCTCTATGAAGACCCACATCAGGCCGCCACGGCGGAAGCTGCGCTCCATGCACTCCAGCAGGGCCGCCGCACGGTGGAGGACTATGTGGCCGAGTTTAGGCGCTGGAGTGCCGACACGGAGCCCAGTCTCTCTGGGTTTGCCTTGACTACTGCCTCGCGTCGCAACAAGGTGAGGCACAGCCGTGAGGTCGCGGATTTGAGCCGGTGTATCAGGAG
>BLSH010330969.1:336164-352458 GCA_018402905.1 Glandirana rugosa | reverse complement strand
ATCGACCGCTCCTTCGTGGCCCAGCATCAGATTCCTCTACGGCCAAAGTCTCATGGACTGGTGGTACGCCTGGCTGATGGCACCAACATCAAATCGGGTGTGGTCACCCACGAGACCTGTCCTCTGCCTGCTACAACATTGGATGGTCACCAGGAGTTCCTCTGCTTGGATGTCATTGCATCCCCCCTGTTCCCTATTATCCTGGGTATACCCTGGCTGCAGGCCCATAGCCTCAGCATCAACTGGGCTACAGGCGAAACCAAGTTCCAGTCACCCTATTGCCGCCAGCACTGCTTCCCAGTGACTAAGGAAGCTGTTTCTACGCTGCTCAGTCTGGACACAGATGCAGACCTAGACGTCCGTCAGTTGGTGCCCTCGGTGTACCACAGTTACCTAGATGTGTTCAGCAAGAAGGGCGCGGAACAGTTGCTAGCCCACAGGGCATATGACTGCCCTATCGAGCTCCTCCCCGGAGCCGAAGTCCCTTTTGGAAGGATTTTCCCTTTAACGGAGCTTGAACTGGTGGCCCTCAAGGCCTATATAGATGAGAACCTACAGAAGGGGTTCATCCGACCCTCTACGTCGCCCGCAGGAGCGGGAATATTCTTTGTAGAAAAGAAGGATCACACGCTGAGACCTTGCATTGACTACCGCGAACTAAATAAGATAACGGTGAAAAACCGCTATCCTCTCCCCCTGGTCCCAGAGCTCTTCCAGAGGTTAGGAGCAGCGAGAGTGTTCACCAAGCTGGACCTCCGTGGAGCATATAACTTAGTCCGTATCTGGGGGGGCGATGAATGGAAGACCGCCTTCCGAACCCGATTCGGACACTTTGAGTACCTGGTGATGCCCTTTGGGCTTTGTAACGCCCCAGCTACGTTTCAGCACTTTGTAAACGATGTGTTTAAAGACTTCTTGGATCAGTTCGTCATCGTTTACTTGGATGATATCCTGGTTTTCTCCCCTACCCTGGAAGAGCACCGCAGGCATGAGGCTAGTGTCCTGAGCCGCCTTCGACAACATGGGCTCTATGCCAAGGCGGAGAAATACGACTTTGAACGGTCAAGTATTCCCTTCCTGGGGCTTATCATCTCCGTCACCGGCATTACCATGGACCCACAGAAGGTCACGGCTATCCTGGATTGGCCGGCCCCTACAGACAAGAAGGGAGTTCAGCGGTTCATTGGCTTTGCCAATTTTTATAGAAAATTTATAAAGGGGTTCTCAGCCATTATTGCCCCAATTACCCAGCTGACCAAGCTGAACACACGATTCATGTGGACCACGGAAGCCCAGGAAGCCTTTGTGACCCTTAAGAAACTCTTCACTTCTGCACCCATCCTCAGGCACCCTGACCCCACGTTGCCATTTGTCTTGGAGGTAGATGCCTCTGAAGTAGCCATGGGGGCGGTGCTATCTCAAAGGCATGGAGTCAAGGCTGCCCTACACCCTGTGGCGTTCTTCTCCCGCATCTGGGAATTAAATCGGCCTTGGAAGAGTGGCGCTATCTGTTAGAGGGAGCCAGGCACCCCATTTTGATCTTCACGGATCACAAAAATTTGGAATACCTTAGAGCAGCGAAGAGACTGAGACCTCGCCAAGCCCGGTGGGCACTCTTCTTCTCACGCTTCCTCTTCCACGTAACATACAGGCCAGGGTCGAAGAACGTCAAGCCTGACGCCCTATCAAGGATGTTCTGTAAACCTGGTGAGACGGCGGCCCTTGATACGATCCTGCACCCCCGAAACTTCCTGTTAACCCAAGGGGACTTGTTGTCCCGAATCAGACAGTCCCTAGCCAGGACTCCCGGACAAACAGACACCAACCTACTAACCAGAGATGGCCTACTGTGGCATGGCAACAGACTTTTTGTCCCAGTGGACCAACGCTTATCAGTTCTGGCATCCTGTCACGACAGTAAATTGGCGGGACACTTCGGTGCTCGCAAAACTACCGAACTGCTGCTACGATCATTCTGGTGGCCACGAGCAGGCGAGGACTGTAAGAAATACGTCAGCTCATGCCTTATCTGTGCCCAGAACAAGAGCAGCAAGACCAAGGCCTGGGGCTTACTAAAGCCACTTCCGGTGCCCGAGAGGGCCTGGTCCATGATCTCGATGGACTTTATTGTCGAGCTGCCGCCATCCCAGGGGTATTCTACCATCTTTGTGGTAGTGGATCGGCTAACGAAGATGGCCCACTTCTTACCCATGAAGGGAACCCCATCAGCCGCTGAAACGGCCGAGATATTCATCCGAAAAATAGTGAGGCTCCATGGACTTCCAACCAGCATTGTCTCTGACCGCGGAGTCCAGTTTACCTCCCAGTTCTGGAAGGCCCTGTGCTCCGCACTTGACATTGAACTGGCATACTCTTCGGCATACCACCCACAGACAAACGGCCAGACAGAGAGGACCAATCAGACGCTCAAGCAGTATCTCCGCTGCTTCTCGTCATTCTCACAAGACGACTGGGCCTCTCTGTTGCCCCTACAGCTACCAACCAGTCTCCATTTCTGGCCAATTACGGGTTCCACCCGACATTTATGCTCAACCACGGTCTTGAAAGTACTGTACCAGCGGCCCAAGAAATGACCAAGTTCTTGGAAGAGAACCGCAAACTCCTTCAGGAAACCATGGCCCGGACCCAGGAGCATAACAAAGAGGTGTTTGACAAGGGAAGACGGGGAGAGTTGGACTTACAGCCTGGGTAAAAGGTCTGGCTGGCCACGAGGAACTTGAGGCTAGCCTGCCCGTCCAGGAAATTGGGCCCCAGGTTTATTGGCCCCTTCCCTGTGAAAAGGAAGATTAACAGGGTGGCCTATGAGTTGGAGCTCCCGTCGTCCCTTCGTGTCCACCCAGTGTTCCACGTGTCACTGCTGAAGACTGTGACCCCAAATCCTTTTCCCCAGCGGAAGACTAGTCCACCAGGCCCAATCCTAGTAGATGGCGAAGAGGAGTTTGAACTGGAGGCTATCCTGGATTGCCGGAAAAGGGGTAACACGGTTCAATACTTAGTGAAGTGGAAGGGCTACGGCCCAGAAGAAAACTCCTGGGAGCCTGCAGACTCATCCGATCCTTCAAGGAGAACAACCCTGCTAAACTAGCCCGTTTGGGCATCCGGAGGCTGCCCCTTGGGGGGGGGCAATGTTAGGAAAAGACTTGCTAAGGGTTACTTGCAGTTGTTTGTGGTTTTCTCTAATCCCTGGAGCAGCAGCAGCCCTATTTAAACTTCCTGCTTCCTGTAGCAAATGCTGTCCATTCTACAGCATTTAGTGTGAGTTCCTTGCTTCCTGACTATCTGATACCTGTTCCTGTGACCCGGCCTGCTTTGACCCTGCTCTGAATTCTGCCTGCACCGACCCCGGCTTCTACGACCACTCTACTGCCTGCTCCCTTGTACCTTGCTGCCTGAACGTTACCGACCCAGCCTGCACCCGACCATCCATCTGCCTGAACCCTTGTACCGCACCGCCCGCCAGTTACCGACCCGGACTGCCTCACGACCCTTCTGCCTGCACGAGCTCCAGCGGACATCTACCTTGCATCAGTGACTGTCCAGCCCTCGTGCCCCCCCGTGCTCCTGAGTTCCCTGTCTGCACTACCAGGGACTCAGGAACCGGGGCCACAAGAGAGGTACCCCCTGCATAAGCCAGACTCCATCACCAGGTACGTGACATTGATATTCTACTCTCTGAGCATTGTTAACACATGGAGTTCCACCATTTTTCATTGGTAACTGTGTGTATGCATCTGCTTCTGAGTGAAGAGAGGAACCAGCGCTTTCATGGCCATATGGGGCTTTTGTAGTGGATCTGAATTCCCCTATCTTGCGGGAAGCTCTGTCTTTCCTTTCCCCATTATCGCTTCTGTCCTCTCGCCGCTATTTAGGAGTGAGTGAGTTATTTAGATTTACTTCGGCACGCTTTAAGTTGCTTCCAGGGATCTATGAACAGCGGAGTTATATTTTTAAGCGGCCATCTGCCTCCTTTGTCATCTTCGCCCCCTTTTTTACATCTCCATTTATTCCGCTGCTGGGCCTTGTTTTTTTATTTTTTTAATAAAGTCTTTCTTTTTTTTTTTTTCCCCTTTAACCTACCCCTATCTGTCTCCCACTGTTAGGGTAGGGGCCCAGGGGGGTGAGTTTTATTGTACGGGGGTTGGATGGATGATTGGGGCTCCAGGAACACTTTCTTGCGGTCCGGTACGAGTAGGCCGCAAAGACGCGGCCTCGATTTCCGAGTACCCGGCCGCCGAGCGCCGATCCGTTCGATTCAGGCCTTTAAGTGTAGCTGATGGAGAGGGGATCTTGTGTGGTGTAGTTCCTTTGCTCACCTCTATATCCTCGGGCTGGATTCCTCTGGATTGTGCTCGGCTCGGTCGGAGCTCCAAGGACACATGTCCGCTCGCAATGGCCATAAAAGACATCTTTTTAACCATAAGACATTATATATTGCTCTTTGACAATGCACACAGAATGGGAGTAAAAGCATTGCAGAATGTTACTAAGAAAGTCACACTGCGGTGGGCATAAAAAAATATCAGCTAAGACCAGTCCAATGATTATTACCAAGTAGTAGTACCGACCCGCCGAGATCTGAAAAATGTACCGCTCAGGCCGTGCGTTCCAGCCATGGAGCCTTGGCGTCACTTCTGGTTTCTCACTGGCACAGAGAAGCCAGACGTGACGATGCGGCTCCGAGGGAAAGCACCACCCATGTAGGATGGCGGTGCCAATCAAAACAAAGTCATCAGCAAGCATTAGACTATTGGGAGGGTGAGGCACATTGCACTGCGCCACAAGGCAGTACTAAACCAATGCCAATGAAGCGTGTCGCCTGGAATCACGTGATTGCATAGACGTCACGCTTCCCATAGTGCACTGTGTCCGGTGCCCAAACACAGTGTATTTTTAGACTTAAAGGACCTTTTTTTTGTTTGTTTTTTAAGGGGCCTTTTTTTCCTGAGACTAGCTTTAGGGAGGAAGCGCCAGTACGCCCCCTATGGGTGGGCCGCCACTGCTTGGATGTCAAGGATGTCAATCTGGTGTCCCTTATCATTTAATTTCATGACCTGGCTGAAAATAAGTCGTACCCCTGGGGAGACGTCTCAGTGGTCATTAACCACTTCAGCCCCGGAAGGATTTCCCACTTTAGGACCGGAGCACTTTTTTCAATTTGGCACTGTGCTAATTTAACTGGTAATTGCGCAGTCATGCAATGCTGTACCCAAACAAAATTTGCGTCCTTTTTTTCCCACAAATAGAGCTTTCTTTTGGTGGTATTTGTTCATCTCTGCACTTTTTATTCTTTGCAATATAAGCGAAAAAAGAACAACAAATGTTGAAAAAAAATATTTTCTACTTTTTGTTATTAGGAAAATGAAATAAACTAAATTTTAGTCATAAATTTTGGTCAAAATGCATTCAGCCACATGTCTCATGTAAAAAAAAGCCAATTAGCGTACATTTATTGGTTTGCACAAAAGTTATAGCGTCTACAAACTAGGGTACATTTTCTGGAATTTACGTAACTTTTACTTTATGACTGCCTATCTTATTTCCTGAGTTGCTATAATGGAAGGGCAGTACAAACCGCCCCAAATGACCCCATTTTGGAAAGTATATACCCCAAGATATTTGCTGAGAGTCATGCTGAGTCCATGGAATATTTTGTTTTTTTGTCACAAGTGTTTGAAAAATGACAAAAAAAAATTACACAAAGTTGTCACTGAAATGATATATTTCTCACACATGCCATAGGTATATGTTACACCCCAAAATACATTCTGCTGCTTCTCCTGAGTATGGGCATACCCCATGTGTGAGACTTTTTGGGAGCCTATCTGTGTACGGGACCCCGAAAACCAATCACTGCCTTCAGGAATTCTAAGGGCGAAAACGTATGCCTTCAACCGACACTACCTATCACAGTTGCGGAGCCCATGAAATGCCCAGATAGCACAAACCCCCCTCAAATGACCCAATTTTGGAAAGTAGGCACTCCAAGCTGTTTGCTGAGAGGCATGTTGAGTCCATGGAATATTTTATATTTTGCCATAAGTTTCGGGGAAATTACTTTTTTTTTCACAAAGTTGTCACTAAATGATATATTGCTCACACATGCCATGTGAGAATTTTTGGTGGTCTATCCACGTACAGGACCCCGAAAACCAAGTACCGCCTTCAGGCTTTCTAAGGGCGTAAAAATGGTGATTTTACTCCTCATTACCTATCACAGTTTTGGAGGCCATGAAATGCTCAGATAGCACAACCCCCACCCCCCAAACTACCCCATTTTGGAAAGTAGACACTCCAAAATGGGGTCATTTTCTTTTTTGCTATCTGGCATTTCATGGCTTCCGCAACTGTGATAGGTAGTGTGGGGTGAAGGCATACATTTTTTCCCTTAGAAATCCTGAAGGCGGTGATTGGTTTTGGGGTCATGTGTGCAGATATACATAGTAAAATCACAATTTTTACGCCCTTAGAAAGCCTGAAGGCGGTACTTGGTTTTCGGAGTCCTGTACGTGGATAGATCGCCAAAAATTCTCACATGGCATGTGTGAGCAATATATCATTTAGTGACAACTTTGTGAAAAAAAAGTCATTTCCCTAAAACTTATGGCAAAATATAAAATATTCCATGGACTCAACATGCCTCTCAGCAAATAGCTTGGAGTGCCTACTTTCCAAAATTGGGTCATTTGAGGGGGGTTTGTGCTATCTGGGCATTTCATGGGCTCCGCAACTGTGATAGGTAGTGTCGGTTGAAGGCATACGTTTTCGCCCTTAGAATTCCTGAAGGCAGTGATTGGTTTTCGGGGTCCCGTACACGGATAGGCTCCCAAAAAGTCTAACACATGGGGTATTCCCGTACTCAGGAAAAGCAGCAGAATGTATTTTGGGGTGTAATTCCACATATACCCATGGCATGTGTGAGCAGTATATAATTTCAATAGGTATATGTGGAATTACACTTCAAAATACATTCTTCTGCTTCTCCTGAGTACGGGGATACCCCATGTGTGAGGCTTTTTGGGAGCTTCCTGATGATGGCCTGTTCTGATTGGCCGAAACATGTTGCAGCTTGACTGTGCCATCGCGACACTCCCGCCCCAGTTTTGTTACAGCGTGAGCTGAGCCGGCTTTCTAGATGGCACACAACCACCATGGCCGATTTCCCCATATAAATCATCCGTTTTTCATGCCGGGTGCCAGGATGTTCAGGCAACATACCATGTGAGTGGTTTTTTACTTGTGTTTTACATTTTATTAAAATGTTATTGCGCTATGAGATCTTTTGCTTATCACACATGCTAATACGGTGAAGGAGTCCCTATCCAGCAGCTGACAGTTTCCAGAGATCTACAGGGGTCACCCCACAATACGCATTTGACCGCACCAGTGATGGTGGGTCACTGAGGAGGGGTGAGTGTACATCCATGTGGGGCACCCAGTTTGAGCACTATTGCAGCACCTTGTAAGTCTGGCACTGAGCACTTTACTTCACCTGGATTGGGACTGTATTCATAGACTTTTGTTCACCTTGGTTTAAGAGCGTGGTCACATGCAGTAGCACGGTGTAGCATTATTAAATAAACAATTAATAAAACACAGTAACTTAAAACAATGACATACCTGCTAAGAAGAAAAAAATATAAAACACATTAACAATAAAACATTACAGGTAAGCACTAAGATATAAACAAATGACGTACCTGCAAAGAAAACATGATAAAAAAAACAGTAACAAAACATTACAGGTATGCATAAAAAATATTAACAATAGAGAGAGAACAATAGAGAGAAATTAGAGAGAAAAAAAGAAACATACAACTGTTTTTGGCTTTTTTTATTTTATTTATTTATTTTAAACTTTTTTTAAATTTTTTTGTTGTTTTCAATTTTTTTATTTATTTATTTTTTTGTTTGGTACACCTTTTTTTTGTAACAAAATTGTAATGGTTCCAGGTTTGGGTCTCTAAAAATGCACTGGCATCTTTGGAGACACTATGTAAGTTTGCCTATCACTGTGTCGTGCTGTAACCTACGCTAATACTCAACTAGTGTGTGGTAGCATTGGAAACAATCACCGATGCAGAGACCAGGCTGGTCAGGACAGGAGGGGCAATAAGTACGGGTGTCATGCCTGTATCCACGTCGTCTGCAGACACAACATCTCTTTTGGGGTGTTCTTTGGCCTGAGGTACCACAAAGGACTTCTGGGAAGTGCTTCTCATGCAACCGGCTCACTGCATTTGGATTGGGAACATGGGGTGAAGCACCAACTGGATACAGAAGGGCTCTGATGATCTCTTCTTGAAATTTAAGGAAGGATCCAGTCTGTCCTCACACTTTGTATAGCACATAAACGTTCAGCGAAGCCAATTGGAATAGGTATACAGACACTTTTTTGTACCAGCCTCTGGCCTTATGGGCCATTAAGTATAGCACCAACAACTGGTCGTTAAGGTCCATCCCCTTCCATATTTAGGTTATTATCGTGGACACAGAGGGGTTGTTCCAAAACACCAGTCGCCGTAGGAATATGGACTGCCGTGTCTGCGTGAAGGGAGGTCAAAATGAAAACATTCTGATTGTCCCTCCACTTCAACATGAGCAAATTATTACACTTCAAGAAAGCTCTCTCAACCTGTCTAAGACAGCAATCTACAAGCCGTTGGGGTAAGCCCCGGCGATTCGATCGCATGGTGCCACATGCGCCAATTTGTTGATCAAATGATTTACTAAAAAGTGGCACGCTCGTGTAATAATTGTCCACGTACAAGTGGTACCCCTTTCCGAATAAGCGCTCCCTTTGCAGTCTGGGCATCCTTCCGGCTCTACATGACTGTCTTTTCCCTCGTACATCATAAAACGACATGTATAGATCTTGACCCCGTATCTGGCACGCTTGCTGGGGATGAATTGTTTGAAAGCAAGACGACTAGAACATTTAATCAGGGACTCGCCCACGCACACAACTTGATTGGGAAGAAAAAGTGCTGTGAACTGTTGGTTGAAGTGGTTTACGAGGGGCCGAGTTTTGTAGAGCCGATCATATTCAAGATCACCCCCTGGACGACAGAGGAGACAGAGTTCATTGACGCTGAAATGCATAAGGATCTGCTCATATCGTGTCCTGGCCATGGAAGCAGAGAATACAGACATATGATGAATTGGGTCAGTGGACCAAAATGACCGCAACTCAGACTTTGGCAAGGGACAAATGGGGATTAGCAGTGATGTATTGACCATCTTTGCCATAAATTGCTTTGGTTCACTATAGATCTATAGAGATCTTCGGAGAAAAGCCATGAATAAAAATCAGTGGCCTTAAAACCAACTGTATACACCTGAATTCCGGGTTGGCCAGTGAATGGGGGAAGTACGGGCACTGAATCAGTTGCCAATCAGGGTTAGTGAATTCAGCGGGAAGGGCACAATGGGCTCTGTGGGCCTGTCTTTGTGGCTGTGAGAGGCTACTTGTGCTAGCCACTCCAGCTTGAACTGCACTTATGGGACTCGCCATGTCACCAAGTGTTACTGCAGTGCTGGTTGTATGACCAGGATGTACTAGGCCACTGGTGCTTGCCAGTTCACCAGAAGGAGTAGCGGCACTAGTACTGGCTCTCTGCTCCCTACGAGAGCCCTGCGGTTCTTGCACCTCAGCGACAGCAGAATAGGATCTGGTACGCCTGACCTTAGCAGGGAGCACTCCGTCATCAGAGCTATCTGACAGGGTGCCGCAGCTGTCTACGGGATTGTATGCTGAGCCTGAATCTGACAGTGGAGCTTTCCCATCGCTCTCGTCTGTCATATTCAGCAACGCGTAGGCCTCTTCACTAGTGTACATACGATTGGACATTTTGGCCTCTAAATTTTTACGTACACTAGTGTGACTCACAGGCAAAAAAGCGCACCTGGTTGTCAGGGCCTGTTTCAAACGCTACCAAAATCACTGTCAGCTTTTGCAGGGATCGGGCGTTATCTCTGCGAACGCTGCAGATATGTGTGTTGTGTTTTTGGTAAGTGTCAGCATCTATTGATCCTGCACTTGGGTGGGCTGGGCTGGGCGGAGGTGCTAAGCGCAGGTGCTAGCAGGTATCTGGGCTGATCCCGCTAAAGCAATGTTTTTTATAACACTAATGTACTAGGGACGCTAATATATATCCGATCAGATCACAGATAATGATCTGATCAGATACTACAATAGTATCTAACACCTACAGTATCTAATGTGTGTGTATGCATGTCAGAGTACCTAACTAACTGGCCCTGCCTTGTGTTTACGCTGACCCTAGGGCACGCTAAAACCTAACTGATGTCATTATATATATAAATATATATATACATACATACATACAGTATCTCACAAAAGTAAATCCCTCACATTTTTGTAAATATTTCATTATATCTTTCCATGTGACAACACTGAAGAAATTGCACTTTGCTGCAATGTAAAGTAGTAAGTGTACAGCTTGTATAACAGTGTACATTTGCTGTCCCCTTAAAATAACTCAACACACAGCCATTAATGTCTAAACTGCTGGCAACAAAAGTGAGTACACCCCTAAATGTTCAAATTAGGCCCAAAGTGTCAATATTTTGTATTGCCACCATTATTTTCCAGCACTGCCTTAACCCTCTTGGGCATGGAGTTCACCAGAGCTTCACGGGTTGCCACTGCAGTCCTCTTCCACTCCTCCATGACGACATCACGGAGCTGGTGGATGTTAGAGACCTTGCATTCCTCCACCTTCCATTTAACCGCTTGCCGACCGGTGATCAGCATTTGACGGCGACAAGGTGGCGCCCCTGCGCAAATCGGCATCATGTGACGGCGGCCGCGAGAGATCCGGCAGGCGCGCGCGCTCACTGTGTCCGGGGAGGGCCAGGGAGCGGGTGCGGCGGATTCGATCTCCGCCGGCCACCCGCGATGCCCCCCCCCCCGGAGTGAAAGAACGGAGGTCCGTGTAAGTAAACACGGACCTCCGTTCTGTGAGAGGGGGAAGGGCTGTGATCACAGCCTTCCTCTACATGGAAGCTGTGATCACTTCCCTTCCCCAGCTAGGGCAGTCCCCCCACAGTTAGAACACGCCCGGGGAACACTGTTAACCCTTAGAGCGCCCCCTGCAGGTTAACCCCTTCACTGCCAATGGCATTTACACAGTAATCAGTGCATTTTTATAGCACTGATCGCTGTATAAATGCCAATGGTCCCAAAAAAGTGTCAAAATGGTCCGACATGTCCTCTGAAATATCGCAGTACCGCTAAAAATCGCAGATCGCCGCCATTACTAGTAAAAAATTGAAAAAAAATAAAAACCCCAGAAATGAATTCTCATCATCCGTAAACGCGACCACCGATTGTGATTTTTTTTTATCACAAATATGAGGAAGAATATAAATCGGCCAAAACCGATGAAAAAAAATGTTTTTTTATATTTTTTTTTTTTGGATTTGTATTTTAGCAAAAAGTAAGAAATTTGGGTTATTTGCAAAATTGTCGCTCTTCTTTTGTTTATAGTGGCGATCAGAAATGACGCAGCGGTGATCAAATACCACCAAAAGAAAGCTCTATTTGTGGGAAGAAAAGGACACAAATTTCGTTTGGGTACAACGTCGCACGACCGCGCAATTTTCAGTTAAAGCGACGCAGTGCCGAATCGCAAAAAGGGCTCTGGTCAGGAAGGGGGCAAATCCTTCCGGGGCTGAAGTGGTTAAGGATGCTCCACAGATGCTCAATAGGGTTTAGGTCTGGAGACATGCTTGGCCAGTCCATCACCTTTACCCTCAGCTTCTTTAGCAGGGCAGTGGTCATATTGAGGTGTGTTTGGGGTCATTATCATGTTGGAATACTGCCCTGCGGCCCAGTCTCCAAAGGGAGGGGATCATGCTCTGGTTCACTATGTCACAGTACATAGGCATCCATGGTTCCTTCAATGAACTGTAGCTGCCCAGGCCTGGCAGTACTTATGCAGCCCCAGATCATGACACTCCCACCACCATGCTTGACTGTAGGCAAGACACACTTGTCTTTGTACTCCTCACCTGGTTGCTACCACACACCCTTGACACCATTTGAACCAAATAAGTTTATCTTGGTCTCATCAGACCACAGGACATGGTTCCAGTAATCCATATCCTTAATCTGTTGGTCTTCAGCAAACTATTTGTGGGTTTTTTTTGTGCATCATCTTTAGAAGAGGCTTCCTTCTGGGACGACAGCCATGCAGACCAATTTGATGCAGTGTGCGGTGTATGGTCTGAGCACTCACAAGCTGACCCCCCCACCCCTTCAACCTCTGCAGCAATGCTGGCAGCTCTCATAAGTCTATTTCCCAAAGACAGCCTCTGCATATGACAGTGAGCGTGTGCACTCAACTTCTTTGGTCAACCATGGAGAGGCCTGTTCTGAGTGGAACCTGTCCTGTTAAACCACTGTATGGTCTTGGCCACCATGCTGCAGCTCAGTTTCAGGGTCTTGACAATCTTATTATAGCCTAGGCCATCTTTATATAGAGCAACACTTCTTTTTTTTAAGATCCTCAGAGAATTCTTTGCCATGAGGTGCCATGTTGAACTTCCAGTGACCAGTATGAGAGAGTGAGAGCGATAACACCAAATGTAACACATCTGCTCCCCATTCACACCTGAGACCTTGTAACACTAACAAGGGAGGGAAAATGGCTAATTGGACCCAATTTGGACATTTTCCCTTAGGGGTGTACTCACTTTTGTTGCCAGAGATTTAGATATTAATGGCTTTGTGTTGAGTTATTTTGAGGAGACAGCAAATTTACACTGTTATATAAGCTGTACACTCACTACTTTACATTGCAGCAAAGTGGCATTTCTTCAATGTTGTCACATGAAAAGATATAATAAAATATTTACAAAAATGTGAGGGGTGTACTCACTTTTGTGAGATACTGTATATATATATATATATATATATATATATATACACACACACACACACACACACACACACACACACACGGAGTGTGCCCAGATAAAAAAAAAAGCTAACTATCTAACAAGTGTCACCCGTGACACTTATACAGTGATCACAGGTGACAAGGGACAATCAAGGGGTTAAAAGCCTTTATTGGGGGTGTATTTATATCTACCTGGGCCTACTACTAACCTACCCTAACACTGATTTAGTGTCACAAGTAGGGAACATACGTTCGACCGGAACATTGGCTGTTCGTTGTGTAAAAGCCGGACATTATGGAGCGTTCGCGGCAACTTTGCGCGCCCCATAATGTTTTAAAATGGCGGCGGAATGCCGCCTGTTGATTGGCCAAAGCATGCACATGACCTTAAATGTACATGAAGGAAGTGTAAGAAGGAGTCCCGATCGAAGCCGATTCCGGCTTTCACAGGGACTCCACACAGCCGGCAGACGCGCCGGATCAGAGCTCCAGTCTCCCGGTGGGACGGGAGGCCGGAGAAGAGCGGCAGACGGTGGCTGCCTGGGATAACAACCAAGCGGCTCCCGAGCCGGATCGGCTGTTATCAATGTATAGCCAGCCGTCTGCTCTAAAAACGGTACCAGGGTATAGCCTGTAGCTGCAGACTATACCCCGATACTTCCACTTAAAGCAGCCACCGTTTATAAACAGCGATTCGCGTTAAGTGGTTACACTAATTTACAACAGCAGGGCCCTTTCATGCACCCAACAAGAGTAACTGCAAGGGGTTACAGTGTTCTGGCACCGACAACACCCAAGGCCCAATTTTTCACCACCTGTTTGACTGGGGCATGTCATCACAATTTTTAACCACTTAACGCGAATCACCATTCATAAACGGCAGCAGCTTTAGGTGGATGTATTGGGGTATAGTCTGCAGCTAAAGGCTATACCCCGGTACCGTTTTTTTAGAGCAGGCAGCTGGCTATCCGGTGATAATGGCCAATCCTGCTCGGAAGTCGCTCGGTCGTTATCCCAGGGAGCGGGAGGGGGGTGGCCGCCGCTCTTCTCCGGTCTTCCGTCCCACCAGGAGACCGGGGCTCTGATCCGTCACTTCTGCCCGCTGTGTGGAGTCCATGTGGAAGCCAGAATCAGCTTCAATCGGGACTTCTTCCGGAAGCAATATCACAACGTCACTTCTGGTTTACTCGGCGGCATACGGCGCCAGTTTTAAAAAAATGACAGTATTCAGAATCGCCTTATTTGGCGATGTGAATACTGTGAAGTGCAAAGGAGCAATGGGGTGTCTTTTAGAACCCCCATCCCTCCATAAAGACTGCCTGTCACCATATATTACTATCACAAGGGATGTTTACATTCCTTGTGATAGCAATAAAAGTGATCAGATTTTTTTTTATAAAACAAACAGTGTTAAAAAAAAATTTAATTATATTAAATTAAAAATATAAATAAATAAATTTAAAGCGCCACCGTAACTGCAAGCTCGCGCAGCAAAGAAAATGCATACATAAGTCACGCCCGCATATGAAAACGGTGTTCAAACCACACGAGGTATTGCCACGAATGCCGGAGTGTGAGCAGTAATTCTAGCAAAAGACCTCCTCTTCACCTCTAACCTGGTAACCGTAAAAAAAAAAGTACCAGAGTTTGTTGCCATTCTGCAAGTGTGCCAATTTTCAACCCCAACATGTATGGTATCTATTCACTCGGTGTAACATCCTCTTTCACAATATATAAAAAAATTTGGCTGACTTTACTGTTGTCTTATTTTTTAACTCAAAAAATTGTGCTTGAAAGACCGCTGCGCAAATACCGTGTGACAAATAGTATTGCAACGATCACCATTTTATTCTCTAGGGTGTTTGAAGAAAAATATATAATGTTTGGAGGTTCTAGGTAATTTTCTAGCAAAAAAAATGATTTTAACTTGTAAACAACAAATGTAAAAAGGGGCTCTGGAGCTTAAGTGGTTAAACTAATTTACAACAGCAGGTCCCGTTCCTGCGTCCAACAAGAGTAACTGCAAGGGGTTACAGTGTTCTGGCACTGCCAACACCCAAGGGCCAATTTTTAGCCACCTGTTTGACTGGGGCCTTTCGTCAGAATTTGTAAACTAATTTGCAACATCAGGCACGGTTCCTCTGTCCAACAAGAGCAACTGCAAGAGGTTACAGTGTTCTGGCACCGCCAACAACCAAGGCCCAATTTTTCGCCACCTGTTTGACTGAGGGCTTTTGTCACAATTTGTAAACTAATTTAAAACATCAGGCCCAGTTTCTCCATCCAACAAGAGTAACTGCAAGGGGGTAACAGTGTTCTGGCACCGCCATCACTCAAGGCCCAATTTTTCGCCACCTGTTTGACTGGGGGATTTTATCACAATTTCTTTAACTAATTTACAACAGCAGGATCCTCGCCAAAATTAAAAAAAAAAATTATGTGTGGTTCCCCCCAAAATCCAAACCAGGCCCTTCAGGTCTGGTATGGAATTTAAGGGCAACCCCGCACCAAATGTTTTAAAAAAATGGCGTGGGGTCCCCCCCAAAATCCAAACCAGACCCTTATCCGAGCATGCAGCCCTGGCATGGCAGAAGGGGGTGGGGACGAGCGAGAGGGCCCCCCTCCGAACCATACCAGGCCACATGCCCTCAACATGGGGAGGGTGCTTTGAGGTTGCCCCCCTTATAAAAGTAGTCATCGTTAAGACCGCCCATTCGGCAAGATGCGCAGGGGCCAGACTGCTGCAGCGGAGAGAGCGGCGGCGGGAAAGAAGAAAGAAGATGATTTTAGAACACGAATATGGCTCCATGCGGCTGAAACAGGCTTTTCCCACACACTGTGAAGATGATTTTAGAACACTAATATGGCTCCTTGCGGCTGAAACAGGGTTTTTCCACACGCTTTGAAGATGATTTTAGAACACTAATATGGCTTCATGCGGCTGAAACAGGGTTTTCCCACACCCTTTGAAGATGATTTTAGAACACTAATATGGCTCCATGCGGCTGAAACAGGGTTTTCCCACACACTTTGAAGATGATTTTACAACACTAATATGGCTCCATGCGGCTGAAACAGGGTTTTCCCACACACTTTGAAGATGATTTTAGAACACTAATATGGCTTCATGCGGCTGAAACAGGGTTTTCCCACACACTGTGAAGATGATTTTAGAACACTAGTATGGCTTCATGCGGCTGTAACAGGGTTTTCCCACACACTTTCGAGATGATTTTAGAACACTAATATGGCTTCATGCGGCTGAAACAGGGTTTTGTCGGCGTACTTCGGTATAATCACAAGATTTTAGTAGAAGTTTCACACACCCTTTTGGGACAAAGTCGGCGCAC